>CAMZMU010000045.1:18695272-18862061 GCA_947311845.1 Poa pratensis
TCTGAGTGAGCCAGGCTCATCCTCTGGTGGCATCGGGGAGTTCGAGAGAGATTAGGAATCTCTAGGTGCCGTTGCATCCGTGCTGGCAGTGTTGTTTGTAGGAGTAGAACTTGTATCCTCTGTTCCTTTCTGAATTTCTCGCTTCTGTACTGCAATCCGTGATTGTATTGATCTTGCCTTTGCTGATAACCCGGGACAAGGTGTGCCTTGTCGAAATCTTCTTGGTTGACACAACTCTGGTCTTGCAGCACAGATAGGATGCAGAAGTACTAGAATAAACTTGTTTTGGCGAGAAAATATATTTTTAGAGAAATATCACTGCAATATATGGTCTCAACCATTTGCAGTGGTAGCACACATTCAACCATATAGGTTGAACACGACAACTAAGAACACCCTACAAGATGTCCTTCTGTGTTCCAGCGAGCATTTACGCTTCGCAAGCATTTTAAGGCTTGCGAGGCTCACATCTCGTGGAGGGCTCGGGCCCCTTTCTTTAACATGCAGGTTGCACAAGGTTCATATTGGGTGAGGAACCTTGTGGGTGATTGCATGTAGGAGAACACACACAAAAATAATTTTGCATACTACAAAATAGTCCCATTCAAAGTTTGCATTGATTCCCAGGGGTATGCGTCTGGGGTCACATACGGTTCCTGGTTTAAGTGATCTGTGGTTTCTTTTTAAAACTTTTAACTGAAAAAAAACAGCATGACATTCCATCAGATGTCAACCAAGTGGTTAACAAGATGATAAGAACACCAAGTTTTTATTTTGGGGCTGATCTAACATCAGCCGGGAACAGACAACAACCTTGCATTACAAGACACACGAGAAAACAGCAACAAACCAACAACAGACTAACAACTTGTTGATCCACACGCACAAACACACAAGCGCTGGTCAGGCTAACTAAACCTGGGTTCTACTCTGCCTGAGAGGTTCTAGGAGTCGGTGAAACGTGGCCGAGACAAAGAGTGGTGTCCACATCTCTGTCCTCCACGGGGTGGGGTCTACAGGCACGCCTTCGAGGATACACCTGGTTCTTGGGGTGGCTGCTGAACTCGGGCGAGAGCTTGTGTCACCGATGCGTCAATGCTGTGGTCCAGCAATTCATCTAGGACCGACTGTCTTGCATCCTGAGCTTGCCCACGGTGAAGTGGGTTGGTTCCTTGCTCGACCCAGTTCCCGGCGGGCACGAGCAAGGTGGCGCCTTGTGGTCATGAGTTCCTCCATCAGGGTGTGACTGAATCTTGTCATTGCAGCTCCATAGGTGACCAGGGTGATTACGGCAGGGTCAGCTTCCTGTCCCATGGAAGCTTGGAAAGCCTCCGCAACATGCTCAGGTATGGCTGGGAGGAAGTGGAAAGCTCGGCTTACCGCCATTGCCGGTTCTGAGTACCGGAGACGGACAAGTCCTTCCCAGGCTGCTACCTGGAGGGCTAGATCTAGGGTAGGCATGCTCTTACCCTGGATCAAGTAAGTCGGACTGATGCCCAAAGGCACGAGCCGATATGCACCTCGACTTGGAATTCACTCCCGGCGAGCGGAGAGAGTTCTCGAACACCACATATCGAGGACGGGCAGGCCGACCAAGAATGTGGCAGACGGCCTTCCAAAGCATCAGCGGAAACCCACTATGCTCCTCGGCAGTGGTTTCCATGACAACTCTGAGGTTTGCCATGGGTTCCTTTGGATCTGGATGAAGGATAAGAACACGGGATTCTTGCCTCAGGAGATTTGGGTCGCTAAGGGTGGTGAGTGGGGATAGATGGCAGATGGAACGGGGCCTTTTATAAGCTAGGTGTGTCGGCTCCTTTCTGGGGAAGAACCCGGGGAGCGTCACTCGTGTGGGGACAAGCCCTACTGCACTCTACTGTGAACCGACGCCTGGCCATGCCGGTTAGGCAGGGGGGGTCAGATCCGCGGACTCACTGTAAGGGAACACTCAAACAAGCAAAAACACACAGGGTACATTTAGTACCAATGGACGCCTAATACTCGTAGTCGGGTAGTATGGCTAAAGTTCCTATCATAAGTGTTCCTATGGGTCTTGGTTAGACAGGGGTGCTGAAATCTTCATTCGTCGCCTTAGTCTTCAACTGGAGACACTGAGATTGTCGAAGTAGCCACTTGAGTAGAATTGCTGAGGTTGAGCTGAGGTCTTCAGAGATCTCTTGATTTGGTTGATGTCGATGATCTTGACATTTGTAGACCAATGAACTTGATGTTGAATGTTGAGTAATTGAGATGGTTGCTTCTTCTTTGTAGGTGCTAGCTAATTAGGTCTCTCTTTGGGTTCATCGTCAAGTATTTTGAACAGGTAAGAAGAGTAGAGAAACCTTGTAAAATTTAAAATAGAAAGGTAAGATTCAGAAATAATTGAGAAGACGAGAAGAGCGGGAGCCATTTTTGGACTTCCCTAGATAAGGATATATTTTTGGTGTTAATAATTTTTAACAAAATATTCTCTTCCTAACTAACGTCCATGCTAACTAAGGTCTGTTACAGTCAGGATGGCTCTGATACCAAGTCTGTGAGGACCCCGGATTAATTATCCGAGATACTCGTTATGTTTCCTGCAACAGTCCCATGATCAGTGTGCTGTTGCACATAACTTGAGTTGGTATCACAGAACACCCACAAATACCGAATAATTATACTTACGTGCTTGAAGTGATCAGCTTCAATAAGGTACTTGCAGCGGAATCACCAAATCAACGTGGAGCCCAAGTCATTCGCCTTTACCCTACAGGCAGCTGACTGGGAAGCGCCCTAGTTCGCAAGACGTCAGTGAACTCCTCTTCGTCGAACTGCTCTTCTCTGGATCTGGCTAAGACAATAGCCAGGGACGAAACCAATATGAGTACATTTGATTGTACTCGCAAACTACCCCAACAGGAACATGCACTAGTTTTAATTTTCAAAGACTTTTATTTTTAGGAAAAAACCTCACTAAATCTGATTTAAAAGGAGAAGAGTAGATTTTTAATCCTGTTGAAGACAAACATTTTGGAAAGTAGTTTTCTCACTATCTTGGTTAAAAAGGTAAGAAGTCTTTTTAAATCTTTTCCCGAAAATACACCTTCTTTTAAAAGGGTAAGAAATCTCTTTTAAAACTTTTTCCTCGAAAAACAACTTCTTGCCCTGATTCCAAGCCCGTCGCTACCTCGAACCAACTCATTGGTACAGGTACGAAATAACCTTTCCAGCCAACTTCCTTCCAAAACTCAACACCTTTCTCAAAACTTGCACATGGTCTTAGGACAGCCTTCCAACTGTCCACATCCGTGGACTCGGCTATTCGAATAGTTTTACACTCTGCAGAGGTAGTACGCTTTTCCCACACCCATCCGGTCACTCATCGTGTCAGCCACGTCCCGCCATACCAGAGGTATGCGAAGTTGAGTTCCCGGCCATAGCCTGTCCTTTGCTCATGCTAGTATAGGACCCTGCCGCTACGACACATTCCATCGACACTCAAACCCTCAGGAACTAAGTGTGAGGACTCGTAGTTCTGCCCGGCGGACCCAAGGGAGCCCTTCAATCCTCTTCCTCCAAACACGTCCATACCGGCTTCCGGTAGACCAACACTGAAGAGGACCCAGGTCAGGGGGTAGGTCCTCAGACCATCCCCTCATGGAACGAGGTTATCCTCGTTGTTGAGGCATCCAGTACTAACACGAGCAAATTATATGACTACGCCCTTGCCCATATGTGGGTAAGTGTGGTCGCACAGGATAATGGTTGGTCGTCATAGTACTAGGACACAATGTGCATTTTTCTCAAAAACAACACCAACCTTCTTCAACTGAGCACCGACCTTCCGGCAGGTCTATCCAAGTATTTTTAAAAGAGTTTCGAGAAAACATTGTTTTCCCATCCTATAGTTTTAAATAACTACCTACTTCTATATAAGGTGGCAAAATAGTTTTTCATAAACCTTTTAAAAAGGTTTTCACAATCATTTCTAATTTTTCAGAGCAAAAATACTTTTAATCAAAACTTGGGTGGTTTGTAATCCCACCAAAAGATTTTCATAGAAGGCTTTGGAGTAAAACAAGTTCATTTAGAAATCATTGTATACCTAACACCTCTATATCGGGTGCCTCAATATACTTGTTTTGGAAAAGGGTTTTCAAATCATCGTTTCGTGGCAGACACCACAGAAATCATTATGCTCTTATAAGTAAAACAGGAATAAAATAGATGTATATAGATGCAAGCTCAGTGAAGTAGCTTGCCTTGTTCAGCAAAGTTCCCGGGTTCCTGCTCCTGCTGTTCAAAGTACTCCTCCTCGCAAGTCCCGGCAACGGTCTCGTCTAAACGTCGTATAACAAACAAGGGCAAACAATTACTATACTATTCAATCAAGTATCACAACAATTCAACACTCAAGTCCCACACAATGCTACTGCCATACACACAAAGCAACATTTGGGTTTTAACTTAAGTGATTTAACTAGCAATTGAGCTAGACTTAATTATGGCAGAAATAACTACACAAGTTTTAATTCCACAACTTAAGTTCTGTTGATCACAAAATTATGCCAATTTAGGGTCAACTAGCTCTGATTAAAACTAATCCAACAAAATTGGTCTAGGTCTATTTAGGTTAAAGGTTATTGCACTAAAAATCTTTTACTACAGAAAGCTAAATTCACTAAATCCTTAACTACTGTAATAATACTTCTCCTAAATTTATGCCAATTTAGGATTAGATAGTACTAACTAAATGTGATCCAACAAAATTGGTTTCAGCTAATTTGGATTTACCATTAATCTTATTTAATTCAAACAGTGCAGAAGGGTTTTCTATATTCAATCTAATGCCAAACAATTATTACTGCATAATTAAATCTACCAACATTAGGGCAGCTAAGTACTCACAATACCAAGCTAACAAAATTGGAATCACTCCATTTGGACTAACAGAGCATCAGAAACAAACAAGTTTCTAAATTATACCTTCTGTGGCATTTTTAATACGGTATTTTTGTTGTATATCCAAACAAGATGAGACCACTTGGGTTGGATTAAGAATTTCATAAGCTAACCAGAGAATTTTAGTTTGATTTATTTGGACTTATATTTTTCGAGTTATTGATTTTCAAAGTTGGGTCCAGTATTGAATTCTAGATTTATCAGAAATTCGAATTATAAAAATGGAGTGGATAATGTTGAAAAACCCGACAAGTGGGTCCAACATGTCAGCGGCTCAACGAATTTTTCTCCCGCGCGGAGAAAAAGATTAAAAGACTGACGGGTGGGGCCCGCCAGTCAGCGACTTAACCTAACCGAACCGGTACCTAACCGTTGGATGCAGATCTAACGGCTCACAAGCAAACCATCGGCGACGACCTTGGTCTGGCGTCGCCGCCGTGGCCGGCGACAGCGGGGCGGCACGATTCGCTCACCTGGGGCTCGGGTGGAAGCGGAGATGAGGGGGATCGACGGCGGATGGTGCGGGGAAACTCTGGCGTGAGTTGTGCTTGCTGGGATCGACTGAATCGTCCCCGGTAAGCAGCTCCTCTTCCTCGGCCGTGCGCCACTCCAGCGAGCTCCTAGCGCGGCTCCTGGGCATGGAACAAGGAGAGAAAACGGTGGGTGAGTGCGGTGTGTTTCGAGTGTCGAGTGAGCAAAGAAAAGGGGAAGGTGAGAGCAGCAGCACGGCGTGGCCGTGTCGTCGTCCACCTTCGGCTACGGCAGCCCGTGGCTGTGCTCAACTTGAGCAGCGAGAAATGCCGCAGCGTGGCCGCCCTCCTGGCGGTGCACGGGAGAGTGAGGAGTGGGTGAGAGGTGGTGGAGAGGTGCGGGGAGAAGAGGTGGTGCGGGGCGGCTTTTATAGCGGAGTTCCTCCACGGCCGGCAATGGCACGGGGTACAGAGGGGTCTGGGGAGTGGGAGAGCTAGGCATTGGTGGCGGTGTGGTGTCGTGGCGACGTAGGGGAGCTCTGCAGGGGCGTAGAGGGAGTGGGGTGTCACGGTGGCTTGCGTGCACGCTCGTGGACTGACGGCGTCCATGGCGTGGCAGCGGAGTGCGACGGCTCGCTGGCGTTGCTGCAGGGCACCAGCGGTGGTGTGGACGTGTCGGAGAGGTTGAGGGGTGACAGGAGCGAGTCTGCGGCGAGCAGCGCGAGCTGGGGTGCCGTGGTGGTGAAGAACGGCTCGGCGTCCACGCACGGGCTGGACACGGCGACTTCGCAGAGCTGCAGTGGTACGGCGAGGCAGGGCGTCAGGCAGTGGTCTCCTCTGGCCCTGACGAGTGCGGTGAGAGGTGAGGGGATGCGAGAGGCAGAGAGGGGTCAGTGTGGCGTCTTCTCCTCGACAAGCCAGCGACGGCCAGCACGGCGCAGCGCAGAGCAGCACGGTGGCGTGCGCTCGTCGACGGGCACGAGCCTCTGGCCCAAATTGCTGGCTTTCTCCATGCTCTGGTGGCTCAGTGAGGTGAGAGAGAGAGATGGCAGAGAGGAATCGAAGAATAGTCCACTCAATCCTTCGATTTGATTTCGGTTTTCAGAATTTGGGGAAGAACATGGGCAGTGCCCACCAAGTGTTCGATGAAATGTTTCAGTGAAACTTTAATTCAAATTTCTTGATTTTATTTCCATACTGTGATTCATATGTATAAACAAGGGTTTTTGGTATGGTGGTAGAATTTATTTGATATGTGCTACATAGCACATTTTGTGATTTTAAAACAATAAAGAAACGTATAGAATTTTATTTTTAGGGTTTTTGGAATAAAAAGAATTTGGGAGAGAAAATATTAGGGAAAATTATGAGAGTGGTTTAATTATCACCTCTCTGAATTTTGTTTGAAAGAAAACATTATTTTCTTGTTGGAGGAATATTAAATTTGTCAATTTGCATTTTGTGTGTTTTATTTCTATTTTCAAATTTTGAGTGCAAGAATTTAAATCACTCAACAATCAAAGCAATATCAAGAACAAGCAACACACATCAAGCAACAAAAAGTTTTTGTTGGTTCCCAATTTTTGATTATTTTACTAGTTACAAAATTGGGATGTTACAGAGAAGCTTATGGCGGATCCGGCAGAAGCTATCGCAGACAGTTCCGATGATGAATAAACCCTCTACTATGTGTGTGGGGCTGATGTGCGCAACTTTTGTTTCGTTCTTGGTCTGAAATTATCTATCGCTCGTTTTCTGGGTTAGTTTCGTCAAGATTTGAACTTGTCTCGGTGTGGTGGTCTGGTTGTAATAGCTGGATCGAGTTTCTTAATATTTTTGTTATGGATAATACGGCCCTAAGATCTTGGAAGGTGTTTGATTTAAATGTAAAGAGGTTTAAATGGTGAAGATAGGCAACTGGAAGTTCGTGCAAAAATTGAAGAAAGCCAATTTGTTTGCAAAAATTGAATTCTTTGATCACAGACTAATTAAAAAATTCTGCCCAAAATGCTTTGACAATTTTGCATATTCACCTTCAGTAGGTGATTCTGGTGGTATTATTGTTGTCTGGAATTCCTCTGTGGTCTCTGGTACTCTTGTTGAAATTCAGAAATTTGGTGTCGTGGTGGACTTTGTTTCAGTTCACAATTCAAAAGCCTGGAGATTAGTGAATGTCTATGGACCTTGTCATGGGGAAGAAAGAAATAATTTTGTATCCTGGCTATATAATTTTGACATACATATTGAGGAGAACTGGTTGATTCTTGGTGATTTTAACTTCATTAGGTCCACTGATAATCGTAATAGATTGGGAGGTGATGTTAATGACATGTTTATTTTCAATGAGATCATTGGGCATCTGGCTTAATTGAACTACCAATCAAAGGGCGATCCTTCACTTGGTCAAATATGCAAGCTGATCCTCTTCTAGTTCATCTAGATTGGTTTTTCACTTCAGTTAATTGGACTGTCAAATATCCTAATACAGTGGTTTTACCTATGGCCAAATCCTCTTCGGATCACCTCCCATGTGTGGTATAATAGGTACTACAATCCCTAAGTCACGAATTTTCAGATTTGAAAGCTTTTGGGTGGGACAGCCTGGTTTTATGGACTGTGTAAAGACTCTTGGGAAAAATATTCTCCGAAAATATCAAGCGCTGCTAGAATGGCTCACAAACTCAAGAGGTTGAGGTTTGATATCAAAAAGTGGAGCATGACTATGTCACGGGTCAAGATGTTGATTGAGCTTTGCAACAAAGCTATTTTCATTATTGATGAATTGGAAGATCAAAGGCGTTTGTCCAGGCCTGAAGTTAATTTCAGAAAACTTGTTAAGCTTCATTTGGAGAAGCTACTGTCGGCCCAAAGTAAATACTGGAAGGATAGGTGCACAATGAGATGGATAAAAGTTGGCGAAGAAAATACAAAATATTTTCATGCAATGGCTACTCAAAGGTATAGAAGAAATGCGATTGCTAATCTTAAGGATGAGGATGGCTCGATCCTCACTGAGCACCATCAGATGGCGGAAGGTTCTTGAGTGTTTTTAAACAGAGAATGGGCTGCACTGTGGGAATAGTGATGGGCCTTGATATTCAGAGACTTGTGAAGCGAGTGAATGGACTCGAAGTGCTTTCTCGGCCGTTTGAAAAAGAGGAAATGGATTCAGTGATAAAATACATGCCACCTGATAGAGCACCAGGTCCGGATGGTTTCAATGGCCTGTTTCAAACTTGTGCATAGACCTTTAACCGTGTGCCCGGTTTTTAAGTGGTTATGGAAGAGCAAATGCAGAATGACAATCAAAATGTTTGCTTGGTTATTATTAATGGATCGGCTGAACACTAGGGACATGCTTAAAAGAAGGCATTGGCATGTCTCAGATACTGATTCTTGTGAGTTGTGTGTCGGTGGTTTATATGAAGACAGACAGCACCTATTCTTTGAATGTAACTTCAGTGTGAGAATATGGAATTACTTACAGATCAGTTGGCCCACAGGGGGTACGATGCTGGAAATTGTCCAGGGTGCTAATAGCAGTTTCGGTCATTCCTTTTTCATGGAGGTGGTACAGATTGCTTGCTGGAATATTTGGAAAGTAAGAAATGACAAGATTTTCAGAGCTGTCAGGCCGAGGTTTATGACCTGGAAGAGCAGATTTGTACATGATATGTATCTACATGTTTATAGGTTTCCTGAAAAAATTGCTCCCTCCTTGAGAGCGTGGATAGATAGTCTACCATAGAATTTGGTAGGTGACACAGGTGGGTGTGTATATAACTTGTATGTACAGTTTTTTTGTTATGAATAAAGTTGAATAACTGTGGGGCTGTTGCCTCACAGTCTAGGGTCAAAAAAAAATTAAAGTCTCGATTACATGCCACTAATTATTTCTACGCCGGGTTTTTTCCGAGGTACAGTTCAATCGACGGACGTGAACGAGGTGAATCGCATCGAGTGCGCCATGGACATCAACAAGACCGTCTACTTCAACGAGGAGGCCGCCTTGGCGCGCGACGCAACCGGCGAGGCCCCTCGGCGTCTTCCACCCTCTTCTCGCTTGGGTCCCGCCCGTCGACGCCGACGCCCTCGGCCAGTCCTCCGTCTGAGCTTGATGGAAGGGAGGGGAGGCACCAGGGAGAGGTGGAGGACTGGGCGGCTATTGGAGAGGTTGGGCAGGAAGGAGAATGCCCGCCGACGAGCCTACTCCCGTGCCCCACCAGCTCACCTCACCCGTCTATCCGCTCCAGCGACCTCAGCCCCTCGCCGCCCATGCAGACGCGTCGGGCAACTCCCCCGACGCTGCACGAGGAGCCCGCCATGGGCCCATGGTCGAGCTCCGTTGGCATCGGCAGGGACGAGGCCGTGGACCTGAAGGCCAGTTGGCTCGGATGTTCACGACTTGTAAGCTGCTCGCCCACCGTTGCGACCTCCACGAGATCATGGGCCCTTCCGTCTGAAACTATCTGCTTCTTCCGTCACAAACTGACTGCAGTTCAGAGCAAATGTATTAGATTAATTGTGTTTCTTGCTTCATGTTTGCTATACAAATTTAAATAAGTAAGCTGTATGTAGGTGCAGGCTGATAGATTTGGGCAATTGAATCTCGGAGATGCTTCAACTTGTGACAAGGGTGAGCAGTTTGAAGTTGTCACACGGCTGATTAACAAGTATGGTGCTCCGTACACCTCCATGTCTCAACAGATGGAACAAAGAATCCCAAGGTACTTCAGGTTAGGTCACAATACATCAATCAAAAATTGAGAAAGTTCAGTTACGGTCATAGTTTAAGATTTAAAAATACCTTCAATTTTTGGTGATATATTCATTTCTGTTTTACGTTTCCAATGTAAGCAAGTCTAAATGCTATGGATAAGTCTGAAATAGGTTTATGGAGAGTATCCTTAATTATGCTGACAAAAGAACTGTATTGCGTCAATTTTGCAATCTTATATTCATATTGCGTTAATTTTGCATATATAGTGCTTTCTCCTTGAGATTTTGGCAGATTTACAATCTGGAGAGAACCAGGAAAACAGAACCTCTACAGGCAGCGGTGATACGTGGAGCAAGTCACCAATCAAAGGGGTGATGCAGATACAAGCGCCACCAAGTGATCTCAAGAGGAGGAAAGGTCATACAATTAAAGTTGCAATCGCAATGTGAACAAGGAAAGTAGTTACAAGAAATCGGTATGGTGAGATGGTGGTGTAGCAGGTCTTGTGTGGATAAGGAGTCAGCTTATAACAGGCATCAAATGTCTTGTGAGGAATCACGACTGGCTTTGCTACCTTCCAGTTTCAGTAGGAGTTAACTATCACGTATAATATTCATTAGTTTCATCCAGTTTGTTTGTAGATTTAGTTTGTACAAAGGACGATGTTCCCACGTGAGATAAACTTGGTCGTTATTTTCATCATCTTGGTAATGGCATCAGATGTTATGTGAAAAAATAGAATACAAAACTATTCCTATAACACCAAAAAAAAATTGTCACCCGTTGCAACGCACGAGCATTATGCTAGTTCCTTTAAAAAAAGAGAGAACCCAATCAAGCAACTGTCATGTGGATGGCTAGCTGCTAGTGGCAGGTGAGCCTGTGAGGCGGTCGTCTTCGACGGTAGTCCTCTCCCTGATCTGGATCTGGAGCTCTCACTCACCATGGTTGGCCTCCATTGGCAGTCATGGTGTGTGAGAGGTACCGAAAGCTCCACGCCTTGGCGCCGGCAATGTCGATGCATGTTGTGTCGTGTCCCTCTTGGAGGAACCATATTAGTATTCTTCCCCACCCCTTTAGCCAGCACTAAGAGTGGAAATCCTCATCCGTCTCGGGCGGACGCGGCGGTGGCGTGGTGCCCTATCATAATGGTGCGTTTGGGTTACCTCTTGGTTTTATTTTCGGTGACATGCTTGAGGCATCTAGTAGTGCACCTGTGCTTGGTAGCGTGTTGAATTTGTGTCTTTTTCTTTGATCAGCATGTATGAGATTCTCCGCAATACCTTGTGTCGTTAAGTCTTTTGGTTTTATATTTTTATAATATAAGCAGGGCGATATCTTGTTTAAAAAAAATAGTCCGGTTGGAAGGGTTCATGAACCATTTATGTCGTTGCGACTGGCGATGATGCACCTTTTGTTCCTTTCATGACAAGGCTCGGATCAACACAGTGTTCTTTCACCACCACACCCACAAGCATTACATTTGTTACAACCACGCCACCACCACGTCCGGATCCTCTACCACCTCGGAGCGCCGTGCAACCTGCATCTTCTTGGCATCGTGTCAAAATTGCTGGCCTCGCCGAGCGACAACACTTTTCATATCGCCTATAGTAATCCCCTCCCCCGACCCAGAGAGGCTCTAGATTAATTGCTCCTTCTGCGGACCATGGCGGCGGGAGGAGGGTAAACTCGTCCGACAAACTCAAGTGTTTCAGCTACTGTTCTATACCTGGCCATGGGTAGGTCGCCTCGAAAATCCCAGGCCAAATCATGCCATCGGTCGACGGGTAGGGTTGGGCCAAGTCAGGGTTTTTGGGGCTCGGGCCGGATTTCTATAGTTCAGCCCAAGGGTCAGGCCAGGCCTTATGGATTTTCAGCACAGGGTTTTTTTTGGCCCGGCCTGGCCCAAGATATGGCCAGTATATGTATATACAGTTCATCCACAATTGCCTTCTTTTATGGCATTCAGGCGTCCATGAACTCATTGTCCCATTGGTATTTTCCAGCATGCTTCATTTACAAAATACTACTCCAACTTTGCGACACTCGTCCAGATGCCACTATACAAAATTGGATACAGAAATTGTACCTGCTACTCTATCTTGGTATCCTCCCTTGCCGATGTTCTTAGCCATCTGGTCAGAAACTGTAATGTTTTTCCCCAGTATTCACGCTTCCATTGTTGCCTCACTGGTGAAGAATGGAGGGATCTTAAAATAAGCACCACGGCCAGCCTCCCGGCCATCCATCCTCGTGCCGGTCGGCCTAGCGTTGTCAGGAGAACGAAATGATCTTTCCATGTCAGTTTTTACTACATAGTGCAACTGCACGCATCCAAACAAAGCACTCCATGGAGCGTGCGGTTGTTTGCAGGGTAAGCTTGCCGTAATTGTTGTCTTTACGGAAAAAAATCAACTTGAGGAACTGGAAAAGGCTCACGATACTAGGCATGAGTTGCATCTAGGATATCATATACGACATCACCACAAAAATGAAGTTTCTACAGTAATAACTAGACGGCAAGCACCATGGAGAATATCATCCTACCACTCAGGTCTAGACAAATAGGCAGCAAAAGAATCGACGAAGATGCACAAGTAACTTTCTGGCAAGGATTATCAAAATGCGTCGACACAAAATGTGTTACAAGTCCAAAGTAAAGGACCCAAGGTGATGCATTTTATGTGTTGTCAATAACACCTACACTACAACACCTCCAGGGTATACCAGTATAAAGATCATCCACTACAAAGTGATTACCACTGACAATTGTTTCTCTGTCATAGCAAGGCACTGTTTCGTTCTCAGCCATCAGGCATTGGTCCGGAGATTTAGAAAGAAATCGGTGTATGACTGAAGCTTGCAAACAATGCACTCCAAAGATCTGCTTCAGGGAGCAGGAGACTCAACTGACAACAGTTGTGTGCCAAGGCATACAAGATTACCTCAAAAGTTACATGTCCTAGTTTAAATATATTTCATCCCAGCAATTCTTATCTGCCTTGATATCAGGTACTGCCCTAGAGAATAAATAGCTCCTAACAACCCTAAAACACGCACAGCAAGTATGTCTGTCATTATAATGGATGGCAAATTGAGAGGCAGTGTCAGAAGCAGCTTTGAATCACTCTGCCTAACATAATCCCACATGAACCGATTGAAAAGTATGTGATTGGGTAGTGTGAGCACGAGAAGAGCAACATTTTTCACAGCATAAAGCCAGCCTGGGCCTCCAATATCAAGAGCCCATCCTCCACTGCCAGGCCAAGTCTCCTCCCATATCCTATACGATGCTGTCAATAGCAAATACCCAGAAACTGAAACTGTTACAGGGAAGTAACGCTGCCTGTCACCAAATCCTGCAACGATATCTGAATCCTGGTTCAAAAGCAGAAGGATGGGTGCTAGGAAGAAGATAGCACGGTTTGAGCCACCAGTGAGTGTTATATTGAGAACAAGGCACATGATGAAGCACAACACCGTTGAAAAGTTGCCAATCGCAGGCATCCAAGCTGCCTCAGCAGCCAGTCTCTTGATGGTGAAAGTTGGTGCAGCATGAGCTCTTCGTTGCTGCAGTAGCCTTGCTTTGGGTGGAAAGGCAGAACCCCGACTGCCAGATGGACCACGTGGTGTACCTCTATCTGTAGCTTTGTCACGCAACAACAAAGCTAGTTCAAACTTAATTTCTAGTGCAATGATCATGAATATAGCAGCATAGAGACCCAAAAGCGACATTCTGGCCCCTTCTATAGCCAACATGTTAGTAAACTTCTCTGCTTCATCCTCATCTGCAAAACTTTTGGCCCTTAATTGTCCTTCTAGCAGATAGGTAACTGGGAACAAGGCAACTAAAAAAGAGAACACCCATGGCAAAACCCTCGTGCTGGACTCCGATGGGAGATGTGTGAATACTATAAAGACAGCAGCAGAAACGATTGTTGCAACAAGAAGAGGATACAAAACAACTGCCTGGAAGAAGTACTGGACAGATATGTAGATGCCTAGTGTAATTCCAACTCCCACTGCATATAAAGCCCTCAACTCGACAACATACTTCACTGGGATGATAGATGTAACTGCTGCCAATGTAAGTACCACTGTTGCTATGAGCAGCCATGATGGCCATGTGGGCTTAGATGCCACAAAACCATATATTGAAGTGTCATCATCAGATAAATGTGCTGCTGTGATCAGTTCTGACCGGTATACCCATGAAAGTTTAACAGGAGGCTGCATAATCACGAAAAGAAGCCCTGTGGCCACAACAAGCACGAGTAATCTCTTTGCTGACTGCAAGGGAATAATAAAATATGATCAGTTGGTGCAACCTAGAAATTATATGCAAAGGTACATTATCAAAATAAAGACTTCGAGACTTCAAATAAAATAGGCATAACGCAAAAGGCTACAATATGAAAACATCGACATATAAGTACTGAAAGGTTCAAACTCCAGTCTGTAAATTCAAGATGCTTATTGGCTTCTCGTAATCGTGCTCAAGAGGAACCTAAATGCTTGCAAATAGCTAGAAAATGTTATTTGACCTTCAATTGACAAACAGGGATCGTTTCAAACATTTACCTAACATAACAAAACTAAAGCGAGGACTGAATAATCAGAACGCCAAAGATGTAGAAGTTCACATTATGTAATTATTTGGTGCATCTGAATAACGGCACTTAATTAAAGAATAAAGTACAAGTTCTTTGGAACCGTTGATAAAACTAAGGGATATTTCATTTAAAATCCAACAGATGGAAAGCATTCTCCAGTGTTCCAAGGCAACAGACAAAAATCGGATACTGAAGCTAACACGGAACTTAAACATGCCAAAGTTCATAAACTTGCAGCGTGATTTATCTCGACATATAGTCATCTAACTACTGAGCCAGGTCAAATCACTGTGCAAAACCAAAAAGCAATGGCAACCATAGCATTCTCAAAGTGGTAAGCAAATTTGACCACAATATGGAGCTAATGATTTTATGTCAAGGTGTATCATTTGAGAGTTGTAACTTCTATCTCGAAGTGCTAAGTGAGTGTGATCCATGTCTAGAGAGCCAACAGACTCTCAATGGATTTTTGTTCAGTAGATGAATGCTAAGGTATTACTACACATTAGTGCGCAAGTATAGCAGTACACCATGAAGAGATAGTAACATCAAAGAAACTTTTTAAGAAGACTGGTATTTTAGAATAGAATAAAAAGATTAGTATCAATTACCTGAGCATGAGGGAAATGAAGAGCCACTATTGGGATGCAAGCAACACCAGTCAATAGAATATATGACCCCAAAAGAAGACCATCTGAAGGAGGCCTTCCATTCCACCACTGTAAAGCTTCAAAAACTGTTTCCCGACAGAGCCATGCAGATAAGGCTACTACAGATGCATGGAAATATGCTTGCCAGATCTTCATTCTTGGAGTCCCTCTGGACTTGTCTCTGGAAGGTGGGAAGATTGTTAAGAAAAGAAGTGAAAATACTCAACTGGAGCATGAAGTTAAAGCAGATACCTGTAAAGAAGTACAGGGGGGTGATAGCAAGTAGCAAAACAGCTGAAACCCATACTACTGATCTTGATGTAATAAACAACATTGATAATTTTGATGAATAGAGACAAATCAAAATCCAAGCAGCTTTGGGCCCAACTCTCTGGTCAACAGATAATCTTCTTACAAGAGCCAATCCGAAAAAGGATGTGATCAAAACCATATAACTTGGATACATTATATCGTCTTCAAATCCAAAGTAGTACATGGTAGCATAGTTGAAGAGTCGGTTCTCAATGTAGCATAGTAACAATGCATGACCAATAAGACCAAGTTCCACGAGAAAGCGCAATTTTGTTGGAAGAAGTGCCAAACCAGGAACAGCCATTGCCATAATTACAGCTGCAACAATGTACTTGGTGAAAGATTTCAATGGCATGCCAGCAATCCAAATATTTAGATCCCAATAGTTATGCACTACAAACCAAAGGACCATCAAGCTTGATATTGACACAAAGGTGAAGTATGATGACAAGCTTTTCTTAGTAAAGAACCTTGCCACATAATAGCCAGAAATCATTGGGAGTGGAAGGAACTGCAAATAGATCAATTAGAAGTTCAGTACATGGAGCAACAAAACAAAACCAACAGCTTGGATCATAGTCATGCATAAATGCAAAAATTAGGTAGCACTAGATAAGTCGTACAAAAGCAACAGCAATACAAATATGGTTATTCTCTAGGTATCCCTGCTAGGACAACTGGGTTGCAGTTGCGACAGGATATGGTGCTGTGTCATTACTACAAGACCAGATTAAGATTAGATTGTGTGTCAATGGATCTCAAGAGATAAAATCCTATCCTATGGTCAATGGATAGCAGGGCAGGGAAACTTTCAGCTAGTATAGATGTATCAGCTTTAATTAATACATAATAATACTTTCTCAAAGTTTCAGGCAACAAATCAATCATATGATCTATATAAGTTTACAGAGTTTTGGAGTGATATATATAAGAAAAGCATAACCACCATCAATGACTTGACCAGCATATCACTATGATGGCTTGAGTAGTTCGCAACAAAATAAACAACTGAACAAGGAACAAAAGGTCAGCTAGAAAAGATTATAAAACTTAAGAACGTCCACAAGAGCAATTGTCATGTATTACTGGAAATCTTCTATATGGGGACATAACGCTCGAATTAGTGTTGATTAAAATATGGCTAACAATATCCTCCCAGACAACAGTTATTTCTAAACAGATTACTGTGGCATCATGAATTCCAAACTGCAAATTACAATCAAGCTTGGCTGCTGGGCAGATATCACTAAGGTATCCATCATAAGATCAGATCATCCAGAACAACTACCAAGAAAATGCATGACCGACCTGAAGTCAACTATAAAGTGGTCTAAGTGTCACCTTGCAAAAATGGGAAGCAGCTAAGATGGACAGACAGTCACAAGCATACAGATCAAAGACAATGAAAAATTTAATTATTTTAATTAGAGGTTAACTCCTTAAAAGATGTATAAAAGCTAACTTGTTAGAAAAATACTGAGGTAACAATATTAGTATCCAACAACTACATAACATTCTAAGATGTAATAGTCATTATTGATAACTTAGATGCATCAAAGACTACACTCCATAGTTCACAACAGCCATTGGTTAAAGTTAACATGCATAACATGTTCAACAAATTGAAACACAGTTTAGAAAATTTCAGCACGTACTACAAATAACCATTGCAGTACTGCTAAAGTAGATTACAAATTTGGAAATGCAATATTGCTATCAAGGAGGTTTTAACATACCACAAGAGGGAATCCAATGACCACAGCACCTGCTCCACTGACAAGCACCGCCAACCCCGTAAAAGCCACCGAGCTAGCCGCCTCTCCAACCTTGACAGCAACATGCGCTGCCAGACCCAAAGCCCCACCAAGCATCGTGACCGTCACAAGCAGGTAATTCAGTGGCGGAGGAGCATGAATGTACCTTCCAAAGGCGTGAAATACAACCCGGACCTCTAGGCAAAGCACCACTACAATGAGTGCAACCAAACCATTCGTCATCCTTATCTGATCCATTGTGCGGGTATCCTTGGTAATCCACCACAGAGCACCTCGTGTGGATGCATAGAGCTGGAACAAGAATGGTACAAAGAACAGCAGCAGCAGATCACACACATTGGCCCATGATGCAAAAAATGTGGCGTGGTGGGAGGCAGCATGGAACAATACTGGCACGAATAATAAATACAACGCATGCACACAGCTCTCCAAGGGCCCAAGGATGCCATCACTGTTTTGCAATGGAGCATCCTGTTTTCGGTTCTTGAAGCTGGACGGACGAGGTATGGAGAAAAGCCAATAGAAGAGCATGGTGAATGTGGCAAGATAGTAGGAAGCATTAGCCATGCCGACTGCGGACACAACTGCCCATGTGAAGATTGCAGGCGCCGCAATAGGCACACATGCGAAGAGGAGCCGCTCGAGCGCGGCAACGATGGTAGGGTTCTCAAGCTGGATCCAACGAAACTGGAGGGACGCCCAGACGCCTATGAGGAATGAGGTCTCCGCGCAGAGGAGAAGTGCAAGGACCGTGAGGGGCAGCGAGGCGGCCGCAGCGGATGAGAGGGATGCTGAGAAGAAGAATGCCACGTCGGCTGCGAGCAGTGCCGCCCACACTGTGAAGAAGGCGCCCTGCCGGAGCCGCAGAGCGTCGAGGAGGTATGCGGCGGCGAGCCCAACGGCAAGGACGGCGAAGACGGGGAGCCCACCGAGGTCGAGGAGGAAGGCCGCGGCCGGCGCGAGCGCCGCCGCGATGCGCGCGTTGTGGGCAAAGCCCGGGGTAGTGGCAGACGGGCCGGAACGGGACCCGGCGACTGAGGCGGAGGAGTCCGAGGAGTGGGGCCTGGAGGTAGGGGAAGGGAAGGGGAGGAGGGGTTTGGGGGAAGAGGTGGAGTTGCGGCGGTCGTGGTGCGGCGAGGGGACGAGGACGGGGCGCGAGTGGAGGAGAAGGTCGGGGTGGAGAGTGACGGGGAGATGGGGAGGCGCCCGTGGCGGGAGCTGGAGCCAGAGAGATCCATGGCAGTAGCGGCGTCGACCGCAAGTGGGATCTAGGGTTTTACCGGGGCTAGGGTTTGGGAGGCATCGGCCGGAGAGGAAGAGGACGGCGGCGGGGGATGGTCGAGAACGGCGAGGAGGAGATCTGAAGTGGAACGGAGTGGAGGGAGGAGGGAATGGGGAAATCGCTATACTTACGGAGGAAATCCTCGTTAATTCTTAGGATGAGACCGACAGGTGGGTCCGTGGATGTGAGAGGGACTCGATTATCACACTTCACACGCCGTCAGCTTTCGCCCCGGCTCGGAAAATAACTGTTTTTTCGATGCAGAAAATTTCTCCCCGTGCTCCGTTTCCTGAACACTACTAGTAAACATGCACTGCACGCACGTCTCGCCTAATATAAATCCCTTTTACAATTTAATGAGTTTTTTGTCAAGTAATATATATCATGACAAAATTTTATAATTATGTGCGAACAAGATATAATCCACACATGTTGCATCACTTAAAATAGAGAAAGCATAAAATAATAGTTATTGTTTGCATACATCGTACAATACGACACCAGTTCAAATAGATAGTTTTAAACAAGTTGTAAGTAACAATTAAAAATATCCAAAAGCATCAAATAATCATAGTAAAATAGGTATCGAAAACAGATTGGGCACGACACCCATTGAACACGTCCGATTGGAAAAAAAAATCGGACACTCCCTGGCCCCCCCACACTCACTTTCCTCACCTAGCTTTCACCGCCCCCGCGAAGACCCGAGGGGAGCTTGCCCTTCTCTCCGGCAAGCTCGACCTCGTGGCGGCTATCCTCGCCCGCCTCGGCCGCTCGCAGCGGGAGGACTACCAGCACCTAAGCGACACCGATGTCGCCATGCCGCATGGCGTCCCCACCGCGGCCGTGGCCTACGCCTACTTCGCGGCCGCGGCCGCCGCACTCTTGATGAGGACATCCCTAGCTCTTCTACTACTTCTCCAATTAATAATGCTGCTGTCCAAGATAATGAAGTGAGACTTGGTCCAATGACAAGATCAAGAACCAAGTTAATAGAACAGCAGGTGAATTCTCTCTTATTAGATTATGATGTTTCTGATTGTGAGAACTTTATACTACCTAAATCTATGCATGTATGTATTCTCAGGTTTATTGATAACACAAACACTAATGGAGGAGAGGAGCAGCATGGCATGGAGAACATGGAGGAACACATGATGGACAAGAGGGAATGCATGGAGGATACAATTCAGAACAACTACTACAAGTGCTCGAGGGAGGAGAGGGAGGCAGGAGCACATGGAGAGAGGCAAGGGGGTGGCGCACAACACCATGTTGGTGCACCGAAGAAGGGGTCCTAGTCGTACAAGGACCAGGACCTGCGTGTCCTTTAGGGCCGAGCCCATTGGGTCGGTTTGTATCTCGTTTTCAAAAGTCCAATTAGGAGTCCAGTCCGAGTTGAGGAAGGTTGCTTGCGCAAGGGCTTGTGGCCGCACCCCTCCCTCTTATATAGCTACCACCTGCGTGTGGAATAGAGCAGACCAAGTTAAAACTAAAACCCTAGCCTCTAGATCGAATTGCTGCTAAGCTTTCATCTTGAAGTAATACCATTGCAAATCTTACGTGCTATCTTGTTGTTCCATTGGGAATAAGGGGATACAGGACCACCCGCGATCTTTGATTGCGTGTGCAAGAGTGTGTAGTTGAGAATATCCGAAGGAATCAATTGTTGTTGCATTGGCAGCAGGGATTGTTCGAGGAGAGTTTTCAGTGAGGCACTAGTTATCAATCATCCACCATATATCCACCATAAATTCGTGTTGCTCACAAGAGAAGATCGGGCCACCCCACATCATCTTGGTATCAGATTCTCGGGTTTACTCGGTGAGCTAATTCCATCCCGTAGTTTAGTTGTTTTTATTACCTATCCAGAAAAAGCCAAAAAAAAATTAGGTTTAGATTTGTCATAGCCTAGATCACACCGAAATTGCTTAGTTTACTTTGCTGTTTTTGGTTGATTTTGCGTCCCTGTTTTTCTTTTTCTAGTCGTCGAGTTGTTAGGTTTAGGGTTTAGGTTGTTTCCGAGTCGAGTTCTTGTTCTTTTCTGTTTCGAGTCCATATATCAAAATACCAAAAAGAGTTCGTGTTTCGAGTCGTTTTCTTATTCCAATCCGAGTTGCGTTTCGGTTGCTGCCACGGCACAAGTAGTTTCCTTTTTCTCTGCGTTTCGGTCAATTTTACTGTTACTGTAGCAGTACGTGAAAAAGTATAAAAACAGAAAAAGGAGTAATATAAAAATAAAAAAAAAGAGAAAGAAGAGGCCTGAAAATTGATCATAGCTACTGCTGTTTTTGGAGCTGTTTTACCTTGCTGTGTGCACTAGTAAATTGAGCAATCTTGTGCCTGTTTTATTGAGCTATTGCTAGTGTCTTTCGAGTGCATTGCAAAATTTCCATCCATATATTTGCATTGCCACATTTGTCTCCATACTTTGTGTGAGTTCTATAGGTGTGTTTTTACATCATCACAAACAGCAAATTAGGCTTTGTTATTTTGGTGTGTTAGGATTTCCTAAGCCAAGCTCCACCAAATAGCCTGTTTGCCGTGTGACACTTGATATCCTGGTTATTCTCTTCTCACACTTGGTACATCTATCATTGGTCCGTGTTGGTAAGTAAATCCTTTTCACTTTGGAACAAGTAAAGATACACTATTATTTGCTGGTTTTGAGTGAGTTGTGAGAGAACACCACATCCCATTATTATTTTGTTTTCACTAACATCTTAATCAATGGATGCTGCTAGTGATCTTATTGTGCAGGCTAAGAAGAACCCTGAGGATCCAGTCAAGTGGAATGAATACGAAGCTTTGAGAGAAACTGTGTACAAACGTATAGCTGCTGCCATAGAGGCGAGTGATGATAGTTTGAGGGAGGAGTTGAACACTTTGGACCTCAAAATTGATGCTGCTGCTACTCAAGAATCTGTGGATATTTTACAAGAGTCCGTGACTAATTTGACACGGCAGGTTGCCAATTTAGCAACCCTTTTGGAAAACCAACGGCAATTTCCGCCCAATGCTCCCAATGCTGCTGAATTACATGGCCGTGGTAATATGCAAGCTGGCCGTGGAGGAGTTGCTGCACGGGGGATCCAATTGGAACACAATCGAGAGGACGATGGTTTGGGCAAACCGAAATTTTCTATACCTACTCTCACTTGTGATACTGAAGATGTTGAAGAGTATTTGATGTGGCAGCTGAAGATTGAGAAGTTGTGGAGATTGCATGATTATAACGAGGAAAGGAAAATAAAGCTCGCATCGTCTGGTTTTGATGGTTATGCTCTGTTGTGGTGGGATAGCATTACAAGTTTGAGAGCAGAAAATGGAGAACCAGAAGTTGCTACTTGGGGCGAGATGAACAATTGCTGCGAGACAGATTTGTGCCCAAAAATTATATTCGAACCCTATATGATAAGTTGCAACAATTGAAACAAGGAACAAAATCTGTGGATGCTTATTTCAAAGAGATGGAGTTGATCCTTCAGCGAGCTCGAGTTCGGGAGGCTCCTGAACAAACAATGCAACGTTTCCTGTCTGGTTTGCAATTTAAAATCAAGAGCATTGTGAGGCATGTACATTACACTGATATGACAGACTTGCTGCATCAAGCAAGAGAAGCTGAGAAAAGGTTGGCCGAAGAAGCACAAATCAGTACACGGAGGAGTTTTCCGCAGAAGACTTCTGTTTTCTCACCACCAACACCTCAAGTTGCTCCCAACCGTAGTGGTACTGCCAAACCAGAGGCTAACACTTCGGGTGTCAAGAAATCCGTTCCACCAATTGCCAAGTCAAGTGGACCTCCCAATGTCACCCGCAATAGAGATATGGTCTGTCATACATGTGGAGGAAAAGGGCACTTTAAAAGAGATTGTCCTAATAAAAAGGTCATGATTATTAATGCTGATGATGAGTATGAGACTGGAGATGATGCTGATCCTAATGAGGAGGATATTTCTGATGAGGAAGATGGTCCTATAGATGCATATGCTACAAATTATCCTACTATTGTTTGCACACAAGCTTTGAGTGTTCAGCCAAGTGATGAGGGTCAACGATGCAATTTGTTCCAAACAAAAGCAATTGTAGGTCCTAAAATGGCTTGCAAGGTGATCATTGATGGAGGAAGTTGCAGAAATTTAGCAAGCAAGGAATTATGTGCAAAGCTCAAGTTGAAATATATTCCACACCCACCCCTTATTATATTCAGTGGTTGAGTGACAAAGAAGAAATCAAGGTGTGCCATATGGTGAGAGTGGAATTTCAAATTGGACCATACCAAGACACAATTGAGTGTGATGTGGTTCCTATGTCAGTTTGCCACATGCTGTTGGGTCGGCCATGGCAGTTTGATCGAAGAGTTATCCATGATGGCCGGGCAAATACATATCAATTGAATTGGCATAAGAAGGATATTATATTGCGGCCTATGTCACCACAAGAAATTGTAAATGAGTCTCGACAAAAAACTGAAGTAAATTTAGAGCAAGCTAGTGTGAGACATGAAAAGAGTGATAAGCATAATTCTGTAGGTGATAATCAGCCTAGGCCGAGTGGTAAAAGTAAGGGAGTGAACCTTTTAACAATGTTAGCCACCAAAGATGATTTGAGAGAGTTTAGTGAGGATCCTAGCTTAGTACCTATAGTGCTTATGCATAAGGGGGAAATTTTAGTTTCTAACGACATGACTCCTATTTCTCTTGGTGTTTCTAATGTTTTGCAGGAATTTGGTGATGTTTTTCCAGCTGAGATACCTTCGGGTTTGCCACCATTGAGAGGCATTGAGCATCAAATTGATCTTATTCCTGGTTCATCATTGCCAAACCGAGCTCCCTATAGGACAAATCCCCAAGAGACGAAGGAAATTCAGAAACAAGTACAAGAGTTGTTGGATAAAGGGTATATTCGAATCAGCCTTTCTCCTTGTGCTGTTCCTGTTATTTTGGTTCCTAAGAAAGATGGTACTTGGCGCATGTGTGTAGATTGTAGAGCCATTAACAACATCACTATTCGTTATAGACATCCTATACCTCGCTTGGAGGATATGTTAGATGAATTAAGTGGTGCTGCTATTTTCTCTAAAATTGATTTGCGTAGTGGTTATCATCAAATTAGGATGAAAGAGGGGATGAGTGGAAAACAGCCTTTAAAACAAAATTTGGTTTATATGAGTGGTTAGTAATGCCTTTTGGTTTGACTAATGCACCTAGTACTTTCATGAGATTAATGAACCATGTTTTGCGAGATTTTATTGGCAAGTTTGTGGTAGTTTATTTTGATGATATTCTCATATATAGCCACAATGAAACTGAACACATTGATCATATTCGACAAGTTTTGCATGTGCTACGAGCAAATAAATTATTTGGTAATCTTGAGAAGTGCACTTTTGGCAAAGATAAGGTCATATTTCTGGGATATGTTGTTTCTAAGCATGGAATTGAAGTAGATGAAACTAAAATTGAAGCTATTAAAAATTGGCCAATTCCAATGACTATTAGTCAATTACGAAGTTTTCTTGGACTTGCTGGTTTTTATAGACGATTTGTGAAGGATTTTAGTACCATTGCTGCCCCTTTGAATGATTTGACTAAGAAGGGTGTTGATTTCGAATGGGGGGTAGCTCAAGACATTGCTTTTGATACTCTGAAAAATAAGTTGATTTCGGCTCCTTTATTGATGCTTCCTAATTTTCATAAACAATTTGAAATTGAATGTGATGCTAGTGGCATAGGTATTGGAGGTGTGTTGATGCAAGATAAGAAACCAATTGCTTATTTTTCTGAAAAGTTGCATGGTGCTCAATTGAATTATTCTGTTATGATAAAGAATTGTATGCACTTGTTAGAGTTCTTGAAGTTTGGAAACATTATTTGTGGCCAAAAGAATTTATCATACATTCTGATCATGAGGCATTAAAATTTTTGAAGAGTCAATCCAATCTTAATAAGAGACATGCTAAATGGGTAGAATTCATTGAATCTTTCCCATATATTATTAAACATAAGAAAGGATTAGATAATGTGGTTGCTGATGCTTTGTCACGAAAAAACATGTTACTCACCAAATTGGATGTTCAAGTTTCGGGTTTAGAGAGTTTGAAATCTTTATATGCTGAAGATAATGAATTTTCTATGCCATATGCTAAATGTTCTGATGTAAAAGCTTGGGATAAGTATCACATCCATGATGGTTTTCTGTTTAGAGCTAACAAACTATGTGTTCCCGAGTGCTCTTTGCGTTTGATGTTAGTGCAGGAATCACATAGTGGTGGATTGATGGGCCACTTTGGACGTGAGAAAACATTGTTGATGTTGGCCGACAATTTTTATTGGGCACATATGAGGCGGGATGTTTACAGGTTTGTACAACGTTGCATCACTTGCAACAAGGCTAAATCAAAGCTGAAGCCTCACGGTTTGTATACTCCTCTTCCTGCACCTACTACACCATGGGAAGACATTAGTATGGATTTTGTGTTAGGTTTGCCAAGGACAAAAAGAGGACATGATTCTATATTTGTGGTAGTGGATAGATTTTCTAAGATGTCACATTTTATTGCATGCCACAAAAGCGACGATGCGTCGCATATTGCTAATCTGTTTTTCAGGGAAATCGTACGGCTTCATGGAGTACCAAGAACAATTGTTTCGGATAGAGATGTCAAATTCATGAGCTATTTTTGGAAAACGCTATGGGGGAAGCTCGGAACAAAGCTGCTGTTTTCAACTACATGTCACCCCCAAACTGATGGACAAACTGAAGTGGTGAATCGCACACTATCAACATTATTGCGCACCATGATCAAGAAAAATCTGAGGGAGTGGGAAGAGTGTTTGCCACATGTTGAATTTGCATACAACAGGGCTGTTCATTCAACTACTCAGCTGTGTCCTTTTGAGGTGGTATATGGTTTTAAGCCCATTACACCACTTGATTTATTGCCACTTCCCATACAAGAGAGAACAAATATGGAGGCATCCAAACGAGCTGATTTTGTAAGAAAGATTCATGAGAAGACAAAGGAGGCTATAGAAAAGAAAGGGAAGTACGTGGCTGATAGAGTGAACAAGAAGAGGAAGGAGGTGCTGTTTCAACCTGGAGATATGGTATGGGTGCACTTTCGGAAAGATAGATTCCCTACATTGAGAAAATCCAAATTGATGCCTCGAGGTGCTGGTCCTTACAAAGTGCTTGCAAAGATAAATGACAATGCATACAAGATAGACCTTCCAATTGATGAATTCGGTGTAAGCAATTCTTTCAATGTTGCTGATTTGTCACCATACATTGGAGATGATCTTGCATCGAGGACGATGCCTTTTCAAGGGGGGGAGGATGATGAGGACATCCCTAGCTCTTCTACTACTTCTCCAATTAATAATGCTGCTGTCCAAGATAATGAAGTGAGACTTGGTCCAATGACAAGATCAAGAACCAAGTTAATAGAACAGCAGGTGAATTCTCTCTTATTAGATTATGATGTTTCTGATTGTGAGAACTTTATACTACCTAAATCTATGCATGTATGTATTCTCAGGTTTATTGATAACACAAACACTAATGGAGGAGAGGAGCAGCATGGCATGGAGAACATGGAGGAACACATGATGGACAAGAGGGAATGCATGGAGGATACAATTCAGAACAACTACTACAAGTGCTCGAGGGAGGAGAGGGAGGCAGGAGCACATGGAGAGAGGCAAGAGGGTGGCGCACAACACCATGTTGGTGCACCGAAGAAGGGGTCCTAGTCGTACAAGGACCAGGACCTGCGTGTCCTTTAGGGCCGAGCCCATTGGGTCGGTTTGTATCTCGTTTTAAAAGTCCAATTAGGAGTCCAGTCCGAGTTGAGGAAGGGTGCTTGCGCAAGGGCTTGTGGCCGCACCCCTCCCTCTTATATAGCTACCACCTGCGTGTGGATTAGAGCAGACCAAGTTAAAACTAAAACCCTAGCCTCTAGATCGAATTGCTGCTAAGCTTTCATCTTGAAGTAATACCATTGCAAATCTTACGTGCTATCTTGTTGTTCCATTGGGAATAAGGGGATACAGGACCACCCGCGATCTTTGATTGCGTGTGCAAGAGTGTGTAGTTGAGAATATCCGAAGGAATCAATTGTTGTTGCATTGGCAGCAGGGATTGTTCGAGGAGAGTTTTCAGTGAGGCACTAGTTATCAATCATCCACCATATATCCACCATAAATTCGTGTTGCTCACAAGAGAAGATCGGGCCACCCCTCATCAACTCTCCTAGCTCGCGCGCACAGGGCCCGTGGAAACCGACCACCTCGTCGCCGGCGTGCACCTCGCATTCCTATCCTAGGCGGTGTCCGCGCTCCAGGCCGCCATCGCGCGCGCCCACGGCCGCCAGGTCGCCCCTCCACTGTCGGCGTACTCCTACTCTGCCCCCTCGTCGAGTTTTGTCCCTGAAGAGCCCGATGAGGCACTCGAGCTTGGCATGCTCTTCTCTTGATTTCAGTCCAGGTCAGCCTCGATCTTCCTCAGATTCAAAGAACAATTTGAATTAACGCCTCGATCTTCCTCAGATTCAAAGACCAATTTGTATTAACTGTGCTGAGAGCTTCAGGCTAAATCG
The DNA here is from genome assembly GCA_947311845.1 of Poa pratensis. Taxonomy (NCBI): domain Eukaryota; kingdom Viridiplantae; phylum Streptophyta; class Magnoliopsida; order Poales; family Poaceae; genus Poa; species Poa pratensis. The sequence continues at coordinate 18,722,641 of CAMZMU010000045.1, forward strand.
AAAAAGTTACGTTGTCCACACATAACCCATACCAGGGTGGAGGGATGGCTTCGCTCTCGCTCTCGCGAATCCGCTCTCGCGGCGAAGCCCCCTCTCCGGCCCCGTTCCGGCCATCGTCGTGCATCGCCGATAGATCCAGAGCACCGCCGCGCAGTTATGCGAGTGTGGTGACAGGGATAGGCGAGCGGGTGGTGGCGAGATCGGAGCTAGGGTTTCAGCGGAGACGGCGAGATCCATCGCCATGCGCGAGGTTTATGAGCTCGCCGGCGAGGGGAATCAGGGAGACGGCGCGGACTGACGGAGGGAAACGGAGTTTGAACTTCGGTGTCCCACCGGGCAGAGCTTCGTCTCCTGGTAGGCCCCAGAGCCACGGATGGAGGGCAGATGTCCAGGTCCATGGCGGTGGGCAGGTACACGTCTCGGGGGAGAAGGCGGGCGCTGAGAATACGCGTTCGGTAGAGCTCAACAGAGAAGTTTTGCGAGGCCCTGGTCCGAAGCCCTCAAGGCAGCGGGTTAGGGTTTCGGGCGGAAAATCAACTCAAGTGTGGATTCGGAGAGATTTAGTGGAGAGCAGAAGCTTTGAGGCGAGGGTTTGCTTCCCGGCGAGATCTACGTCAAGGCCGGCGAAGAAAATCTCCATCGGCTGGTGGAGCTCGACCTCCAGAAGACCTTCCTCCATCGAGGGGGTCGACATGGCGGGTTCGCGCGGGATTGGTGCGGGGAGGTACGGAGTCGCGGGGCGGGGGCGATATCAGCCACCGCCGCGGCCGGTGGCGCCTTCGCCGCTACAGCCCCCTGTGATGGCCCCGATCCAGCAGATGCAGAATCAGTTCCAACAGGCTGGAGGCGCGCCGGCAGGCACGTTTCCGATGATGCAGCCGGGTATGTTTCCTCCTTACCCAATGGGACAGTGGCAGCAATATCAGATGCCAAATATGGTGCCGGTGCAGAATCAGCAGCAATTTGTGTCGCCACCGCAGCAAACAATTAGTCACACAAGCAGCGGTGGGTCTCAGGGAGTCTCCCAGCCATCAGCAGCCAACAAAAATAAGAAGAAACAGAAGCAGCTTTCAGGTGGCAGCGAACAGTAGAAGAGCTCTGGAGACAAAGCTGTAGTATCCTTTGAGCAGTCAGGAGAGAAGAACAACAATGAAGTTGTCATGACTGTGGTTGATCCAAGGTATAAGAATGTGATTTGCTTCAACTGTGGGGAGTCAGGACACTATGTTGGACTCTGCACAAAAAACAGATGTTGTTTCATCTGTGGAGAGAAAGGGCATCATATGGATACTTGCCCCGAGTGGTATAAGTCAATGCCTATGGCGCAGTACTGGGGCGGTGCCAATGTGGGACTTGGTTTCTTCCATATCGAAACTGAAGGCCCTGAAGCTATCCGCTGGCTGAACATTGACAATGTAGGAGTGGTCTGTAACATCCCAAAAATCTTAATCAGTATTATTATTCCAAAAATGAGAGCCAACAAAAACTTTTGCTAAATTGTATGTGTTGATCTCATGTTGTTGCTTGTGTTAGATAATTCTTGTTGTTTGTAATGTGTTTGTTCTAATTAAAAACATGAAGAAAAGAAAAGAATTAAAATAAAAAGCAAAGCAATAAAATAGTGTGACAAGTGTCACACAAAATTCTCCAAGTGAGAATTTAATTCCTTTCAAAATAAAATTCAGTGGAGTGATGTTTAATCACTCTCAATTTTATTCCTATACCTTTCCCTCTCCAAATATATTTTCAAAATTCTAAATTTTAAAATTCCAAAAACCTTACTTTATCTTTTTAAATCACAAAGTGTGTGGTGCAAAACTTGTCAAATAAATTGCACCACAGTGCCACAAATCCTTATAAATATATAAGAAGCAAGTTCTGAAAACAAATTGCAAAAATTCAAAAATCAATTTGGGTCAGGCACCTGTCGAACACCTTGTGCCAGTGTCAAGTTCATCCCCAAATCGAAAATCAAATCGATCGATTTCGATGTTTATTTGTCAAATTGATGCACCCATCTGCTCTCCCTCGCCTCACTGATCATCCACGAGCACCAGAGAGCACAAGGGGGGGGGGCCAAGTCGCCGGCGTCGTTCGTCGCCGCCCAGGGAGCAGATGCTCCTGTCGCCATGCCGCGCTGCCGCTCCTGTGGAGGGGGCAGCGTAGCCGCCCAGCTAGCCCAGCTGCCTCTCCCAGCATCACACCGCGCCCCCTGGCCACGGGAATTGGTCACCACAGCCCCCACACGCGCGTGCCCGTGCACGTCCAGCACCGCCCAGAGCACGCCGCGGCCGTCCCCCACGTCGAGCTCGCACAGCTCGCCTCCACGCATCCCTTCTGCTCCCCAGCACCCCCGCACCGTAGCAACACCGTAGCCGCCCCCTATGGAGAACCCTATCGAGCCCGGGAACCCTCTCCCTGCACCGCGTCCATGGCGAGCCTGTGCGCGGCAATAAAAGGCCACCCGAGCCTCGCCATCTCCACACACTACCCCAGCCTCTCTCGCTCACTCCCCTCTCCTCAGTGCACCGCCAGGAGGGCGGAATCGCAGCCGCGGAGCCGCTGCTGCTCGGGTTCTTCCCCGAGCTTCATCGGAGCCGAGGTTGAAGACGATCATGGCCGAGGCCGTGCTGCCCTCTCCCTCTCCCTTCCCTGGCCCGAACCTTCACCACCATGAACACCGCACTCACCCCACCCCTTCTCTCCTCTGTTTCATGCACAGGAGCGACGCAGGAACCTCGCCGGAGTTCGTGCACGGCCGTGGAGAAGGATCTGTTCGCCGCCGACGCCAGAGGCTTCCCCAGCAAGTGCGAGTCCGCCCAGCCGCTTCCTCGAGCCTCCGCAGTTCTCCAGCACCTTCCCCGAGCCTTCCCAAGCCCTCTAGGTGAGCTTCCCGTGCACCTCGCCGTCGCCGGAGCTCCGGCGTCGCCGTTGTTCTGTCGATGATGAACTCGAGCTCCAGGAGCCGTTGGATCTAGATCCAACGGTAACTTACCGCTTCGGTTAGGCGTTAGGCTGACGGGCTGACCCCACCCGTCAGCATTTTATTCAATTCCCAGCACACACTGAGTCACTGACTCGTGGACCCCACCTGTCATACTTTTCAACATTATCCAGAGCAATTAGATTTTCGAATTTAGTTTTCTCTGGAAATTTCAGTACTGGACCCAACTTAGAAAATCAATATCTCAAGATTTAGGCATCCAAATAAATCAAATCCAATTGTTCTGGAAAGCTTATGAAAATGTTTAACCAACCCAGTTGGTCTCATGTCATTTAATTAAATAAATAAATAAAAAGTATTATTAAAAATACTATAGAAGGTTTAAATTCTAAACTTGTTTGTTTCTGATACTCTGTTAGTCCAAATAATTCCAAAACAATTTTGCTAGCTTAGTACTGCCATGTATTAGCATCCCTAATTTTGGTAGAATTATTTGTGCAGTAGTATTTGTTTAGTATAAAGTTGAAGTTTAAATACCCCTCTGCACTCAAACATTTAATTATGTTTAATGGTAAACCCAAATAAATTAGGACCAATTTTGTTAGGTCACAATTAGTCATGTTTAGTTACCCCTAAAAGGATTTAATTTTAGGAGCAACAGAATTTAATTGGTAGCTAAAACTTGATTATTAAGCTTCTGGATTCAAACAAATGTGTAGGAAGTTTGGTAACTCAAATTAATCCAAACTCAATTGTGTTGTCTTCTACACATCAGTAGCTTTCCATAGAATTTTAGTTTGTATTTTTGTGACCAACAGAACTCAAGTTATTGAATTAAACATGTTCCACAAGTTTCTGCCTTAGTTTTGAACATAATTAAACAATGTTTAATTCAAATATTTTGAAACCAAATTGTATGGTTTGATGTGTGCAGTAGCTAATTGTGATGTTTGTGATTGATATGTTGTGATGCTTGCTTGAGTAGTTTAGTAATTGTTTGCATTGCTTGTTTGACGTTTAGACGAGAACGTTGCCGGAGTCTACGAGGAGGGGGAATTCTCTGATCATCAAGCACAAGAACCCGAGAACTTTGCCGAGCAAGGCAAGCTACTCCCTGAGCTTGCACCTAAATACATATGCATCTACTTTGATCAAATGATTTACTCTTAAGGCAATGGTTTACAAAACCTTTTCGAAAAGTATATGGATATTATTTTGCCACCCTATGTAGTAGCTTATATAAAAACTTTAGGATGAGAAACAATGTTGTTTATTCAAAACTTCTTTAAAGAGACTTGTGTGGTTATGGAATACCGAGATGTCGGTGTGAAAGTAAAGAAATGAAGAATGGTGATGTTTATGAAAAATGCACATTGTGTCCTAGTACTATGACAACCAATCTTACCCTGTGCGACCACATCTACCCACATATGGGAAAGGGCGTAGTCATATAATTTGCTCATATTAGTATGGGATGCCTCAACAACGAGGATGACCTCGTTCCATGAGGGGATGGTTTGGTGACCTACCCCTGACCTGGGTCCTAACACGATGGTGGGAGGATTGAAGGGTTCGCTCGCCGGGCAGAACTACGAGTCCTCACACTTAGGTTTCCCGACGGGGAATCTAGACTGGGTGTTGATGGAAAGGATGATAAATTCGTAGCGGTAGGGTCCTATACTAGCATGAGCAAAGGACAGGCTATGGTCGGCGGCTTACTTCGCATACACCTTGTATGGCGAGACGTGGCAGACACGATGAGTTGCCGGATGGATGGGGGAAAAGCGTGCTACCTCTGCAGAGTGTAAAACTATTCGAATAGCCGAGTCCTCGGATATGGACAGTTGGGAGGCTGTCCTAGACCATGTGCAAGTTTTTGGAAAAGCTTTTAAGTTTAAAGGAAACTGAAATGGTGATGGTGTTACACAGCTATACCAAATGAAGTGGAATGAGTTGTGGGAATAAATGGACTATGGTGAGCCATGGTCATGAAAAGGAGGAGTTTTTGAGAAACAAAATGAGATGGTGACTTCTTTCAAAGATGGTTATAAAACTCTTCTTACCTTTTTCAATAAAGATATAGAGATGTTTTACACAAATAAAAGTTGTAAGTTAAAATAAAACTAGTGCATACTCATGTTGGGGTAGTTTGCGAGTACATTCAAATGTACTCATATTGGTTTCGTCCCTGGCTATTGTCCTAGCCAGACTACGAGGAGGAGCACTACGCCGAGCAAGAATATGGTGACTTCTATGCGAACTAAGGATCTCCACAAGTCAGCTGCCTGTCGGGTCGTCATCGTTTAGAATATGATGTCTACTACGCCGTAGCTTCCGCTGATATTTTGGTTTGGCCCATGAAGGCACCTATGTAAGACTTGGTCTAAATGACCATTTATGTAAGACTTTTTATTCGGTATTGTAATGGATGTAAACTTTGGTATCCAATTCGGATTATGTGCAACGACAGACTGATCACGGGATCGTTGTGTTAAGCATAATCGGGTATTTCGGACAGCTAGTCCGGGGTCCCCACATGGTCAACATTGAAGGTGGTGAGATATCTGAGCAGGAACTTGAACATTGTTTCATTGATCATTGAGATGTGGAAGACAAACTGGTTTTGGCAAATCAGGGTGCTAGAAGAGAAGAAGTTCCTGGTTAGATTTCCCCCAAACAGGAAGGTCAGTGATCTGGTGGAATACCCTTCCATCAACTTGAAGAAGAAAGGAGTCTATGTATCCTTTTCTAAATGGGATGGAGACTTGCCTATCTATGAAGAGTTGCAAGAGAAATGGGTCACAATTAGAGGACTACCTCCAAAAGTGTGGACTTGGAAAGTTATTGCCCAGGTCTCCTCTGCTCTGGGTGTGCTTGTCAATGTAGACTGGCATGAAGTCTTTAATAGTTTCTACAAAGTGATGAGAGTCAAAGTCTGTGTGAGGGATCCTAGTAAAATTCCTATCGACAGGCTATTTGAGATTAACCAAGTCTTCTACCTGCTGAAGTTCACTGTTGATGATGACAATGAAGGGGGCAATGGAGAGAATGGTGACGATGACAACAATCACAACAGCCCTGCCCAAATAGATAATGAGCTAGGGGATGATTTTATAGATCAGATGAACAAGGAAAAGCAGAATGGAAGCAAGAACATGGAGACAGATGCTGGGCCTTCTTCTCCTCCATCGACTGGGCAGGGGAACATGACTGCTGGTAGTAATGCAAATAACCTGGAGAGCACTGTCATGAGGAAAATCCTGGAAGTTCAGATTCCAAGAGCCTCTGCTGTGAATACAGAAACCCAACTGGAGCAGACAAGTACTATATGTACTCAATTGCTGCAGCAGTTTGAAGAATCTGATTAGGAGGAAGATCAAATGACTCAACTGCATGTACCTCCTTAGGAAGGTCAGTCATCTCAACATACTCAGAGGTGGGGTCCTGTTATGGCCACCGGGACAAGTGCAAGAGTCAAAAGAGATGGAAAGACAATCTTGGAGAAGGCACGGGAAATTAAGAAGTCAAAAAATCTGGAAATCCCCCAAGGTACAAAGAAACCTTACCTAGATAATTCCTTTGTTGTTCTAGACAATTTAGCTCTTATGCAAAAAGCTGGACTAGCTGGAGTTATCCTAGGCTCCTCTTCCGAGGAAGTAGAAAAGAACATTGAAAACATTAAAAGTGTGGAAACTGATAGGCTAGAGTCCTTTCATGCAGACCACCCTGATATGTTTTTACCTGCTAATTTAGATTTTGTTGTTAATTCACCTAAGGTTGATGGCTCTAAATATAGAGAACAACCTGAAGTTGAATCACCTCACACTAGTGAGGCCTCACCTACTAATAGTGCATGGATGGAGGTATCTGGTAGGAAGAGGGGTAGTAAGAGAAAATTAAACTTCAAGCCAAAATGATAGGTTTCATTTGGAATTCGAGAGGTCTAAATGGACCGGATAGGTTAGTTAGAATTGGTGATCTCATTAGAGAAAATCACCCAGATTTAATATGTCTCTCTGAGACAAAAAAAGAAGATTTTACCACAACTCAACTGCTTGTTCTAGACCCTCAAAGTAGGTTTATCTGGGACTGGTTGCCGGCTAATGGCACAGCAGGAGGTATTCTTGCTGGGGTCAATGGTGATGTCTTTGATGTTATCTCCTGGACCAACTTCAAATTTTGCATATCTTGTGTAGTTAAGAATAAGCAAAACGGAGAGGTCTGGAGATTCATGTCGGTTTATGGTACAGCTTATGAAGAGCACAAATTAGAGTTCATTACTGAGCTTCATGATGTTTTTTAGGCTGGACAGGACCTACCCTAATAGGGGAAGATTTCAATCTTATTAGGCATGCTTCTGATAAAAGCTCTGGTAACATAAATCAGAGATGGGATGAGCTCTTTAATGATTGGGTCAACAGATTTGGCCTCATGGAGATTAAACTCTCTGGGAGGAGATACACTTGGAGTAATAATAGAGATAATGTTGTCATGGCAACAATAGATAGGGTTTTTGCAACTACTTGTTGGGAAGCTATGTACCCAGCATGTATAGTGAGAGCCTTAGCCATAATTGGCAGTGATCACACACCTTGGTGGTGGACACTGGGGCCATTAGTGTCCCAAAAAACAAACAGTTTCGGTTTGAAAAATGGTGGTTGCAGGTGGAGGGCTTTAGAGATGTGGTTATCAAAGCCTGGAACACACCTTGTCCTCACACTAAAGCTATTGATGTGTGGCAGTTTAAGATTAGAACCCTAAGAAGAATTCTAAAAGGATGGAGTGCCAACATTGAGGCCGCACAACATAAACTTAAAAAAGAGCGTGTTGTGGAGTTTGATTAGTTGGACATTTTGTCTGAATCTATATGTTTGTCTCCTGCTTCTAAAAATAAAATGAAATTAATTGCTGATGAATTGACAGGTATCTGGAAAAAGGAAGAAATTAAAGCAAGGCAGAGATCTAGGGACAAGCAGATCCTAGAGGGAGACAGAAACACTTCTTATTTCCATGCCCTGGCTAATCAGAGGAGGAGGAAAAAGAGAGTTACTGTGCTGGAAGGCCCCTCTGGCCTTGTCAATGATACAGAAGGTATACTTAAAATTGTTGTATCATACTATAAATCTTTGTTCTGTTCTGAACAAAAGCTAGATGTTAGTCTTGCTGCTGATTTTTGGGACGTGGAAGATATGGTTACACAAGACCAAAATAATTTCCTAGAAAGTAAATTTTCTGAGGAGGAAATCAAAACAGCTGTCTTTGGCTCTTACGCTGAAGGGGCTCCTGGCCTAGATGGCTTCCCTTTCCTGTTTTATCAGACATTTTGGGAGCTAATTAAATCTGATCTTTTCAACCTGTTTGATGATTGGAATAGAGGTAATCTGGATTTATTCAGATTGAACTTATCTTTACTTACTTTGCTTCCCAAGGAACCTGATGCTGTAACTATACAGAAATTCAGGCCTATAGCTCTTACCAATTGTAGTTTTAAAATCGTCTCTAAATGTGTCACAAACAGGTTAGGAGTGCTTTGTGAATCTCCGATTTCACCTAACCAAACTGCCTTTATTAAAGGGAGATTTATATTAGAAAGTGTGGTGTCAGCTCATGAAATTATTCGTGAGGTGCATCACAGTGGTCAAGCTGGTTTTATTTTCAAGCTAGACTATGAAAAAGCATATGACAAAGTAGATAGGGGTTTCCTCTTTAAGATGTTGGAATCTCTGCCTGATCAGGGATCCGTGGGTGTTAGGATAAATGATGTAAGCAGTGATTACTTCATCTCCAATAGGGGAGTTAGACAAGGAGATCCTGGTTCCCCTTTACTATTTAATCTGGTAGCAGATGTGTTTACAAAAATGCTTACTAAAGCTGCTAATAACAATTTAATTACTGGGCTATTGTTGGGGCTCAATAGAACTGGGGTTATCAGCATGCAGTATGTTGATGACACTCTACTTTTCTTAAAGAAAGATAGAGAATGTGTGCTTAATTTGAAATGGCTTTTATCCTGTTTCGAGCAACTCTCAGGGATGATAATTAATTTTCATAAATGTGATCTTGTTCCTATAAATGTAGACCCTAAGGATGCTCAAGAGTTTGCTCAGATGTTAAGTTGCAAACAGGGTACTTTTCCCCTGAAATATCTGGGGGTGCCTTTACATTACAATAAACTCAGAAAAGAGGATTTACAACCTCTGATAGATAAGCTTATTAAAAAAGCTGCTGGGTGGAGACGTAGACTGATGTCACATGCTGCCAAATTAGAATTGGTAAGGAGTGTGTTAGCAAGTATACCTCTTTACCTGATGAGTGTGATAAAATTTCCTAAATGGGCAATAGCTTTAATAAACTCCCAAATGGCTCACTGTCCGTGGGACGATTTTGAGGGTCACCACAAGTATCATTTAGCAAACTGGGGTTTGGTGACCCAAAAGAAAGAATTTGGGGGTTTAGGCATTCCAAACTTAGCTGATATGAATATGTGCTTATTGGCAACTTGGATTAAAAAGTACAGCCTGGAAGATAACAAACTCTGGAAATAGATTATTGATCATAAGTACAATGTTAATAACCCTAACATTTTCTCTTGTTCTTCTGTTGGGGTCTCTCCTTTTTGGAAACGAGTCATGTGGGCAGCTAATGCTGCCAGGATAGGATACCAATGGAGAATAGGGAATGGGAGAAAAGTAAAATTTTGGGAAGATCACTAGCTGGGAAGCTCTAGCTTGGCCATCCAATATTGGGATTTGTTTATCTTGTCTAATGAGCAAAATATTTCTGTAGCTGATGCATGGGATGGTCAGAACTTAAAACTGACCTTCCGAAGGTGTTTTAACCAGCAACTAATGTTACAGTGGTACGAGCTTGTAGGCATAGTTGAGTCCTTGCACTTTAGTGATGAGGAGGACTCTGTCATTCGGAAACTTGAATCAAAAGGGATTTACACATCTAGATCTATGTATGCCTTTGTTAACTTTAGAGGGATTAACCCTACACATGTGCATGCAGTCTGGAAAATTAAAGTTCCACCAAAAATTCATTTTTTCCTGTGGCTTGTGTCTCATAACAAAATTCTCACTAGAGATAACTTGAGTAAGAGACAGCATCTTGATGACATTTCATGCCTGTTTTGTTCTGAACCTGAAACTTGCAACCATCTGCTTTTTGAGTGTGTTGTATCTAAAATGGTTTGGAAGGAAACTGGTAGACTCACTGGTAAAATGCTTGAACCTGCATCTTTTGAAAAAGTTGCTGGGTTGTGGCTGAGTGAGTCAAGAAATGTAGCAGTCAATGTGATCCATGCAGCCGTTATGTGGGTGTTGTGGAAAACAAGAAATAATCTCTGCTTTAACAGAGACAATTGGGTTGGCATGCAGGTGATCTGGAGAATGTTACATTCTACACTTTCCCAGTGGCAAATTTTGCTCTCGGGAGGTGCCAAGGACATGCTGGGCAGGGTGGTGATTGGGCTGGAGAGACTGGCTCGAGCTCATCCGCCGTTGACCTGGCGAGATCCAGGGTGAGGGACCTGTGTTGCTGGATGGACCCCTGAAGGAAGAAGATGAGATGTGGAGCTAAACGCAACAAAATGATGAAGAATGGGAGGCCACAACTCAAGAGTTGGCACATACTCTGGAGAAAGCATCGATGGTGATGATCGAGGACAAAGATGGCTGGAAGGTGATACGCAGTGTGTGATTCCCCTTCCTCTGATGTCGATGTTTAGCTGCTTCAGTACTGCCATGCTTTATTTTGTTAGCGATCTGCCTGAGAAACTATCTAGTTGGGCAGATTTCGCATTTCTGTAATGAAAAACTCCCGTTTGGGTTCTGGGGCGACATGCAGTCGTTTATCCCCCCGAGTGCTGGCTATGTAAAACAATGTAAGACGCTGTGTTTCGTTTTCGAAAGGAAATGGAGCTGGGGCGAGCCCCTTTGTATCTAAAAAAGAGCTTAAGGCTTATCTAATATAATGTGTGATGATTCGATTGGTCATATGCAGGTCCTCAACGCGCTGGGCGAATCTGATCCGTGTGCCTCGTATTACTCTTTGATGGCACATGTCCGTGAAGTCCAATTCGAGTCGCGGAAAGGGCGAACTGCCTCGTATTACTCTTGGATGGCACATGTCCCTGAAGTCCAATTCGAGTCCCGAAAAGGGCGAACTGATTTTGAGTAAAAGAAATCATATTTCCGCTTCTGATTGGATCAGCAAACTATCCAAAGAGCATTGCCAATAACTACTACGGAAACAATTAGCATTACCTTTTCTAAAGTTTGTTCTTGGCATATGGGCAGATATTCCAGGACCATAGCAGGCTGATATCATCATACATCTTAAATTGCAGGATTTGAGATTCTGGCGTTTCCATTCAATTAATTTGGTTTCAAGAACCTGGATCAAATCCACAGATAAAGCAGTTCGCTTGTACAAGGTTTAAGCTGAATTTCCTATTTTTCATTTACTTGCATCATCTTCCATTTACTTGCAGTTGCGTTAAAGCCGATTTGCATGTCCCACCTTCTTGTGTGTATGTACCTGTCCATGAATGTTTTTTAATGAATAATGGATGCAGTAAATGGAAATAGTACCATGCGAATAGCTGATCTGGATTACCTTGGTCATTTGCAAGGGCCGGTGCATTGTTAGTCTGAACATTTGCAAGGGCTGGTGTAACGACTGAAGTGAGAGTTTTTTTAGATCACGGGCTTCTTTTTATCAATATGTCGTCTATATGTAGTGCGTAGTACTCTCTTGCCTGCTGCCTTTTTAGCTCTTTATTAGGATCTACAAGTATTTTTACTTTGGAATATCAATAATCTATCTAAAGAACATAGGTGGGACGTATACATTACATAGTCATAAAGATCACCATGGGAAGCGACCAAGGGTGCATCTAAAGCAGTGGCTTTTCAATTGCCATTGTCCATGGCAGCCGAATCATTTTTCTGTCCACGGGCTTCCTTTTCCCACCTTAAAATGTCATCTCTATGAAGTGTGTATCGTTCCCTTTCCCTCTGCCTCTTGAGCTCTTTAGAGTCTGCATTTTTGGAACATCAAGTTAATTTTTGTGTATGCAGTAATATGATTGTGCTGAATCAAGTTAATTTTTGTAATGCAGTAATATGATTGTGCTGATTAATTACAGAAACCTTAATCACCTGAGGAGTGTGCGTTCCCCAATGCGCTTTGAAGACGACATATAGCAATCTGGGATTCCTCTTTAATGTCATGTCAGACCAGCAGAAAGGTAATTGTTGTATCAATAATAATCAATAAAGTGGTATAGATTAGATGTATCTTTGTAAGAATAATAAACCTATCTAGATTAAACATGGTTGTAAAACCCTGCATTTCTTTTCAAATTGTGTTAGCGTCACAATAGCTATAATTTACTTTGCAAATTAATTTTTGCATTGGTACCAACATTTGAGAATATGATCAAGAGGTCGATTGGATTTGCTCCTTTGTAAAGCTCAATAGATGAAGCCTTTGTTGCAACCTAAATATAAATATAGTTAAGGTATAATTTGTCGCATGAGGTTGCCAAAGCCTAGGGTTGCCAAAGCCTTTATTTCAACCAGGGCATATGGTAAGTGGCTGGATTTTGTTAGTTTATTCTCCCAGCCTCTTTGTGTGCCTTTCTTGTCCAACCTAAATATTGGTTATGCTGGATTATTGAATTGTAGACAGTTACTGATTTCTTGTCCAACCTAAATATTGGTTATGCTGGATTATTGAACTGTAGACAGTTACTGCTGTTTTATATATTGGAACCCCAGGATTAGTGTCTACTAAAATGTACGTGATGTTTGCCAGGAGTTGCGGCAGTAAGATTGGACAAAAAATGCATCAAGAACAAAAAGTTGTACATTCTCAGGAGTTGCCGCAATAAGATCATGGACAAAAAATGAATGAAGAAGGAAAAGTAAGATAAAAACTAACCTGGTTCTTGTAGATAGATGATGCGTGTGAAGCACACGTTCGTCAGGAGACCTCAAGTGTAAGGTTTGATGAGTGTAGTGGCAAGTCTTCCCTCAGTATGAAACCAAGGTTTATCGAACCATTAGGAAATCGCGATGCTCTGAAGGTGTCAACGGTGCCAGAAAACTTGCGTCGAAGGGGAGGTCCTGGCTGTTGACTTGGAACCTGCACACAAGACAATCAAACTACTTTGCCCCGACGAGTCAGTGAGGGTGTCAATCTCACCGACTTGCTGAAAACAAAGGATTAAATGTATAGTGTGGAAAATGATGTTTGCTTGCAGAAAATGAAAGAGAACAATGATTGCAGTAAGTTGTATTTCAGATGTAAAAGAATGGACCGGGGTCCACAGTTCACTAGTGGTGTCTCTCCATAAAGATAACTAACATACTGGGTAAACAAATTACAGCTGGGCAATTGACAATATTGAAAAGTGCATAATATGCATGTGCAAGTTTGTAGTGTCTACTATGAGATTCATTTGGGCATTACGACAAAGTACACAGACCGCTATCCAGCATGCATCTGTGCCTAAATAGTCCACCTTCAGGTTAACATCCGTACCCCTTCTAGTATTAAGTTGCAAGCAACAGACAATTGCATTAAGTAAAGTGCATAATGTAAACAACACATTCATCCTTAGACAAAGCATTGCTGTTTTACCCCTAGTGTCGAGTTATTGGTAACGGGGCCTCGGTATGAGGAGCCATGTACCTAGGGTAGAAGGTGGGGGAGAACGTAGAGGATTCCGGTGACGGGATCGTACACAGAGCTTTTACCCAGCTTCGGACCTCACGACGGTGGCGAGGTCCTACTGCTGCTATAATTCACTAAGGGAATAAGCGTACAGGTTACAATGCGAGTTGTAGAGCGTATCTGTTTGTTCGTAGCCCTAAAGCTACCAGGAGGCCGGCTTATAAAGGCGTCGTGCCTTCTCTTACAAGGAAAGGCAAACCGTCTTAGATGCAGAGACCTAAACTACTACGGCCTATGACCTAACTTGCTCTCCAAGGCGGACACGGACAGGCCTTCGTCTTTGGTCTTCTCTAAGCCGGCTTTGGGCTTCCCTTGCGCTTCAGCCCACCAGGCCACCAGATAAAGCCGGCTGGCTTTATCACTTTGGAGTCCACTACGCTGGGCTGGATAAGACAGCACCGTGGCTAGCATACCTATTCGGCATATCCTCCACAGTAGTCCCCGAAAGGTTTAGGCTCTCCAGCTTTCGCCTTTGCTGCTGCAGAGCTTGAAGCTATCCAAAGAATCCAAGGATCTCATGACGAATTCCGGCTTTTGCTGAAAGCCGAACTTGAATGCTTGCAGAGCATATTAAGGCGGCAGAAACGGTCACATTGTCAGAAAGATTCCGGCAATGTCACGTCCCATCATGACGTCAGCGATCGTCAGTCCACGACAGTTTGAACCAACAGTCACCTGTGATGATTGCGTTTCTCCCGCGCGCGATTTGCGAGGCGTCGTGGAGAAGAAACCCACGATGACAACGGTTCGAACGGACGCGTGGCGAAAATTGCGCCACTCTCCTGACCGTTGCACGAATCGCGGAGCAGCCCATTTATAAGGGTTTCCCTTATCTTTTGGATCTGACCGGTCCATTCCTTCTCGCACCTCCCATTTCTCTTCTTCCTCTCGCCACCGCAATCCCCAGCAGCCAAGAATCGTTGCGCCATGGCCTCTTTGCCATCCAAGACCACGGCGGCGGAAGGATCGAGCAGCGCTGCCGGTGCGACGACACATGCGGCGAGCACGAACACCGAGGCTGCTCCTACGGCGACGGCCACCACCTCGAGCACTCCGTCTGCCGCGACGGCGGAGGCAGCGCCATCTGGATCAGTGCCACCTGCGGGATCTGAAGAGGATCTCCCGCAGGCATCGGACGAGAGCGACGCGGCCGATGCCGAGGAAGAAGCCGAGGAGACCTCCTCGCGCCATTGGGCCACTTCCACCATCACCGACGCCGATCTCGTGGAGCTCGAGCGCGAGGGGATTATTCCTCCACGGACAGTGTGCCACTGGAGATCAGCAGAAGGCCACCACGTTCCTGCCCCGGACGGCGACGAGCGCGTCATCCTGGTATCTCATCTTCTACGTGGCCTCTCTCTGCCTCCTTCTGAGTTCTTCGTGTCCGTGCTAGATTACTACGGCCTCCAACCTCACAACTTAGGCCCCAATAGCATTCTGTATCTCGCCGGCTTCCAAGCTTTATTTGAAGGGTATCTAGGCATAGCACCTAGCTTAGAATTCTTCAAGTATTGCTTTCACTGCAAACGCCAAACAGAAGACAAAGAACTGCTCGTCGTAGGGACAGTTAGTCTTAACTTGCGCAAAGATAGAAGCTGGTACCCAAAGGCGCCCAAGATAGACTCTGTGAAGGGTTGGACTGGCACGTTCTTTTATTGCAAAGACGTCGCGCCAGCAGACAAGACCATAGGGATTCCGGCTTTCACCAACTCTGCCGCTCAGTCACGAGCCAGTTGGGATGAGAAGCCGTTGAAGGTTCTGCCAACAGATCTCCGTCTTATCCAAAGGCGGATTGAGTTTTTGACAAAGCACGCTGTGCCCAAGCTTACGGGCACAGATACTATTATCTGCTGGATGAAGAGGCGAATTCAGCCACTTCGTCAAAACCCCACGCTGATGTGCAAGTATAGCAACAATAAGAAGGACAAGCTTCGCACCACCGAGAATGACCTGACGCAGGACGCCTTCTTGATACGCTTCAAGAAGATTGCTAAGGAGAGGAAGCAATACGCTGAATCTCGTCCCATGTACACTGCGTCTTTGCCGGCTCCTGAAGTAAGCTTTCCGCCTTTTACTTGCATAGGTACTATACTTTGCCAGCTTTGTTATTCACACTTTGTTTCCATCTTTCTTCAGTTATCTTCTCTGCCGGAGAGCGAGCTTGTTCCACTGTTTCGCGTTCCAGAGCCTGCCCGCGCCGAGTCTCAGTCTCGCAAGCGCAGGGCTCCAACTGCGAGGGGATCCTCCTCCGCTGCAGAGAGCAAGAAGAAGAAGAAAACTGCCGCCGCCATTCCTGAAGACGCCGTCGTTCACGATGTGATTGACGATGAAGATCTTTCCTTCCACGTTCCCCAGCAACGGTAAGGCGAACCAGTCCTGAACATTTCACGTTGTGACCATTGTTCATCGCTTGCTATGTTATAGCCTTATACTGTTATTACTTTCATCGCAGGGTCAAGCCGGCTGGCAAACTTAAGGCGAAGGCGGTTGCATCCCGCCCCAAGCCTCCACAGCCCGCCCATGTTGAACCCCCAACCACCCCCGTCGTGCCGCCTCCTGCTCCTGCCCCTGTGGCCTCCCAAGAAGAACAGCATGAAGCGGAAGTTACAGAGCCTTCCGCTCAGCTTCTGCCAGAGAACTTGGCCAGGGCCCAGGCAGCCGGAAAGGCGGCTGTTTTATCAGATGAGAAGATGGCTGAAGCTCCGGCTTATGATGCCATAAAGAACATGGTAAAGACCGAGCTGTTTGACGATGAAGGCTACCTCCTGCCTTCCATCGCAGCTCTCCTTGCTGACAAGAAGGAAACAGAACAGGGTAGCTCATCTATCAGGCCTGTTGGCCAAACCTTGACCATCCTCAACTTAGAGGATAACTGCGACGAGCTGTACGTCACCATGAAAGAGAGCTACAAGGCTCTGAAGAAAATGATGAAGGTAAATGATCTTTCGCCTTATAACTGCTTCCCCAGTCCCCAAGCATTAAGTTGTGCTAAATGTGTATTTAGACAACATGATGGTTTTCTGTGATAGCTTTGTAATAGATGGATTATTTCCCTCCAGTCCCCAAGACTATTCCTTGCCTTTAATTATGCTTTCCCTTTCTAAACACATATTGTTTCAGCAGAGTAGCGAACGTCTTACTTCAGACCTTTGGCAATCACTGGTTAACCAGAGGCAGGTGCTGAAGAGGGTAGAAGCCGAAAATCGTGCCAATAAAGGTGAGCACTGTTGTTTTGGCAGCTTTCCTTGTTTTGCGTCTTTGTGCTAAACTCATAATCTTTTTATATGTTTGCAGAGGTTGTTGCGAAGGCGAAGAAAATCGTCGATGAAACTGGCGACATAGAGATTGTTCGCCGCGAAAACACTGCGCTCTTCAAACAGCTTGAGGAAAATCGCCTTACCGCCGAGCGCAACCAAAAAGCAATTGAGGAAAGCGCGGCTGCTGAACAGGAAAGACTGAAAAAAGAGCTGGCTGATAAAAAGGCCTTGAAGGAAGCGAAAGAGGCGGCAGAGACGCAAGCCAAGGCCAATAGTGATTGCATTGGTGACCTACATTCTCAGCTGGAACGCCGCCTTGATGAAGCTTTGGCCGTGGACGAGAAATTTCTGAGTAAGCCAGACACCTTGTTCTTTCCGTCTTTTGAATTTTTTATCTTTTATGTAAGCTGAAAATTTGCATGTATTTTTCAGTTCCTTTGGGCTTTGGGGAAAAGCTGACAGCTGACACCCGGCTTGACCTCCTGCTGGAATGCGGGGAGATGGTCACGAAGATGCATTCTTCGGCTTTGGCGCTGACACTTGATATCTTCCCCAAGCTTAAAGGTAAAATCAAGGGATTTGTTGATCTTTTGCCGTCTTTCGAAGCTTGTCACGCGGAGATGGTTGAGCGTCTCCGATCAGCTGCCAGAGGCGGATGCAAGATTGCTCTTGGGCTAGCAAAGGCTCATCACCCAGAAATTAATCTCTGGCGGGTGACAAAGTGCATGCCCATCAAAGACGGTAATGGCAAAAGGTTGTGCCTAGTGCCATTTATTCGGCTGTTAGTGGGTTTGCCACCCATGTTGCTGACATGGTCCCAATAGACACCTTTTTTGAGCGAAAGGAGATGCCACCTCGCCCTGAAGATATGTCCAGTGATGAAGCCTCCGAGCAAACATGCATGGGTGACTCCGAAGAGATGGAGGAAGAGGGTGGAGATGACGGCTCTGACAACGAAGCCGAAACTGCTGCACACCAGTCCTCAGCCCAGTCCCCTGCATAAGGAAAAAATTTGTATTAATGTTGCCTTTGTGAAGGCACAAAAACTTTATTCATAGCTGGTTGTTTTGTAAAGGCAGTGGCCTTAAGTTTGAACAAGTTTGTCATGTAAAACAGCAGATGTAATATTTTGTAAGCTTTTGCTGTGACTATGTTCCTTATCCGTCTTTAAGTTGTCTGGCTTATGTGTTTTAGCCTTTTCGTATGTTAGCAAAACCCTAAGGCGGAAAACACTTTGCTGGGCAACAGGGTCAGTGACCAGACTGTTTAAACACAGAACCCGTGCCGCCTTTCGGTGCATAGAACATCTACTAAAGCAAGCCAACACATATGCGATCAGATAAATACTCTTAGACGGACGCAAAAAGGTTTTGTAAAGCCGAAAGGCGAAATTATCACGCTAGCACCCAAAGCACTTTGCAAATTCGGGTTGACATTGACAATTTTGGAACTATATGATCATTGGGAAATAAAAGACGGCGGAAACTATTTGCACAATATATAACTGAACCAAAGACTTTTATTTCATGAACATATATGATGTTTACAATAGAATTGCTAAGTGTAAAAAGGACGTAGCTGCTCAATGTTCCAAGGACGCTTTGTCTCTTTGAGCTCTGCTTCTTCGTTCCTTTTCCTTTTGCGGCCTCGTTTCGTCTTCTTTTTGAGATCGCGTAGGTCCACAAGATAATATGCCCCGTTCTTGAGCGCTTTGCTGATAACGAAGGGTCCCTCCCATGTTGGGGCTAATTTGTGCTCCTTTTGCTGAACAAGGCGAAGCACCATATCTCCTTCTCGAAAAGACCTGTGCCTTACCCTTCTACTATGATAGCGTCGCATGTCTTGCTGGTAGATGGCTGATCTTTGGAGTGCAATCTCCCTTTCTTCTTCGAGAAGGTCTAAGCCGTCCTGTCTGGCTTCTTCTGCGTCTGCTTCGACGTAGGCTGCAACACGTGGTGTGTCATGTAGAACATCTGTTGGTAAGACGGCTTCGGCACCATAAATCAGAAAAAATGGGGTGTATCCTGTAGATCTGTTAGGTGTTGTTCTTATACTCCATAAAACAGCAGGCAATTCCTCTACCCATGCTCCTGCGGCTCGATGCAATGGTACCTCGAGCCTTGGTTTAATGCCTTGCAAAACGATGCCATTCATCCGCTCAACCTGTCCATTAGATTGTGGGTGTGCCACGGACGCTAAGTCAAGGCGAATTCCAACATCTTCGCAATATCTAGCCAATTCTCCAACAGCGAAATTTGTTCCATTATCTGTAATAATGCTGTGGGGGACGCCGAACCTTGTTATAATATCAATAACAAACTTGGTGGCTGTTGCCCCATCCACCTTTGCTACCGGCTTTGCCTCTACCCATTTGTGTATTTATCCACTGCAACGAGGAGATGGGTAAGGCTGCCTCTAGCTGTCCTGAATGGACCAACCATATCCAGTCCCCAGACCGCAAACGGCCAAGTGATTGGTATGGTTCTTAGTTCTTGAGCTGGCATCTTGGGTTGCCTTGCATATTTCTGGCATCCAACGCACGTTTTGACGATTTCATCAGCGTCTTGCTTGGCTGTCAACCAATAGAATCCATGTCTAAACGCCTTGGATACGATAGCTTTGGCAGAGGCGTGGTGGCCGCAACACCCAGAATGGATCTCATTAAGGATATCAACTCCTTCGGCTTGCGAGACACATCTCTGATACACGCCTGTAGTGCTTCTCTTGTATAACTCACCGTTAATGACGGTGTACGCCTTTGCTCTGCGCACCACCTGCCGCCTTAGCACTTCGTCTTTGGCAACTCTTGATCCACCAAGAACTTGATGTAAGGGAGGGTCCAATCTGGGAGCGTTGCGAAGACAGCCACAGATTTTACCGCCTTTGGGTTATCTAGGTCGCCGCCTTTGATTGATGGCTCATAGAGGTGCTCTAAGAAGATATCTGACGGGACTTTTGACCTTTTGGATCCCATTCTTGCTAAGGCATCAGCTGCTTCGTTTTCGTCTCTCTTGATGTGTTTCACCTCAAATCCTTGAAAGGCCCTTCCAAATTCGTCTATCGTGCGCCGATATTCTGCCATTGTTGGACTTTTGGCATCCCATGTACCATCCAGCTGTTGAACTACCAAGTCAGAATCACCATAGCACAGTAGCCTTGTGACTCCTAGGTCTTTGGCGATATGCATGCCGTGCATAAGTGCCTCATATTCAGCCACATTATTGGTGGCGTTGAAGTGTATTTACAGAACGTAACACATGGTGTCGCCTTTGGGTGATTTCAGCACTACTCCTGCCTGTAACATCCCAAATTTATAATAAGAGTAAATAAGACCCAAAATTCAGAACCAACAAAAACTTTTTGAATTGTTTCACAAATGATTGTGTTTTCCCTTATATTCTTCTGTTTGACCTTGTGTAACTTGATGATTATGATTGGTTGACTAGTAAATGTCAACCCAAGAAATAATCCTAAGTAAAAATATATTTACAACTCTGGTGACCATGTTATGACAAGAATATATTCCATAGATCTTTTCCATTCCTATGTTGGCCAAAAGTCTACTTCAATAATGATTTGGTTTTAGCAACAAATAAAATATCCTTTAAATTGAGACAGTAAAAGTATTTCCAAAATTATGTGTTTCCAAGAATATGGAGGTTCATATGATATCTCCTATCTATTCTTCAACCTTGATATTTTTACAATTCCTATTTTTAAAACTCCTATGTTTCAACTCCATTTTAAAAAGGAATACTAGTGGGGAATATATTACCTCACATATTTCCCTTTATCAAACCATTTTGAAAACTATTAAGTTATGAGTTGATATATCCCTTAAACAACATCTTGTCATAATTGAGTGTGACCATTTTTACAAAATAGTATTGTTAGTTATGGAAAAGGTGTGTGATTTATTCTTGTGGTTTGGAGTGTGTGGTCTTGTTTGAGATATGGATATTGTTGTGTTGTTAATATTGTTGTGCTGTTACTATTGCTGTGTTATTGCTGTTGTGTGTGATTTTCTTGTGAGGATAATTCCTCAGAGGTGTTATTACTAAAATAGGACACACTTGGCAACCAAATTTTGGAGTGCGACTTGAGGAAGAACAAACCCTCTAAAATTAGGCACCCCCAAGTTAAACTCCTAAAATTTAGGGAGATGATCTCAATAAAACTCCCTCTCTATCTATTCCTCTATTCTATGAAAACAATTATATTTTCTTTACCCAAAATTCTAGAGAAGGAGATGAAATGATAATCCTCTCCATTTCATATCACTCTCTCCTCAAGTAAACCTACTTGTCGATTTAAAACAAACCCCTCCATTCTTTTATCAAAGAGGAAATGAAGGTCTTGAGTTAAAAAAATGATCTTCATAACTAAATTCCCTCCCAAATTCTCTATTTCCTCCAAACCAATATTCCCTCTATGAAAAGATAAATTATTTTGAAGCTACCTTATTTGTCAAGGAAGTTCCAAAGGTTTAACACAATATTTTATCACTGGTTTTAAAATATTCAAGGAGTATCAAAATATTAATTTCCAAAAATGATTTATTTAAATCCTATGAACAAAAATGGAGCAAAACATTTTATTTTGTAAAACCAATTTTTGTGGAGCTTCCTCATATATAGGGGAGGCTACATGAATTTTCTCTAATTTTTGTAAAATATTTAAGCACCTCAATTAAATCACTGGAAACCTACTGGTTTTAAAAAGGGAATAAAGGAAAGAGGCAAGGACCTATCTGTGAGTGGAAAAACAAGTTCGGGGGCCTCTTTGCAAAAACTTCGTTGACCTCCTGTAGCAACAACGCTGCCGGCACGGCGCCGTGCTCCTCACGCCGGCGTTGCCGTGGTCGCCGCCCACCGTGCACCCCTTCCCCGCGAAGCCTGGCCTCTGACTGCTCTGCTCTCCCCCTTCACCTCAGCTCTGCACCCTGGACAACCGTGGCACCTCCCGCACGCTGCTGTGCCCCACGTCGCCGTGTTCGCCTTGCTGCCGTGCTCCTCTCGTCGTCACTGCCGTGGCCCCCTCCCTCCTTGCTGCGGAGGAGGAAATAAGAGCACTGCACGCCACTCCTCTGTTTCCCCACTCGCGCACTTTCCCCCCCACTCTCTCCCTCTCTCCTTTTTCCTCCACGGAACCGAACCCCGGCCGAGCTGCCATGAGCCTCGCCGACGATTCACGCACCCCCATCCAAATCCAAGCCTACCAAAAGCTTCACCGCGTCTCCCTCTTCAATCCCGTACAAGTAATCGCCGTGATTCGCTCGGAATCGCCGTCGCCGTCTCGAGCCTTTTCTTCTCCGGCCACGGGATGTCGAGCAAGCTCGGGATCGCCACAGTCCACCTCTCCCTGCCATTTTTGCACCTCCGAGTTTCCCTTGCTCCGCTCGCTCTCATGCATATCTTATCCTTGCCCAGGAAGCACCAGGTCGCCGATGCCGTCCTCGCCGGAGCTCCTGCTCTGCCTCGCCTTCTCTGCTGTCGAGGAAGAAGAAGATGCGGCCCCGTACCGCTTCGCTCGCGCTCGTGGGCCGCGAGCTGGGCCTCTCTCCACACTGCACGGCCCATCTTCAGCCAGATCCAGCCCGTTACTCTTTTTCCTAGGTTGTTTAATTATTTTCCTTATAGATTTGTTCTGTACCTTTAGATTAAATCGTTTTAAAATAGTTAAGTGCAAAGTTGACCAAACCAAAAATCACACAAGTAGCCTGATAAGTTTGGAGTCATGTCTAAATTGCAGATCTGAAAAATATTAAGTTGGGTGACCATGGAAATTCCTGATTTGCCCCTGGTCAAAAACACCCTTTTAGGTATAGATTGAGTTAGGGTGATCAAAAATTTATGAATCCAATTGTTTTGGAAAGCTCTTCACATTACCTAGCAGTAGCAATTTGCCTCTTATGCAAATGAGCTTCCTAAATAAAATGGCATCCACTTTGGTAATTGACCAGAGAGCCTTTCTAGGATTTTTGTAAATTGTTTGGTGATGATTTTTGGTGTGAATCCACTTGTGTGATCTTCTGTGTGATTAGGAGTACCTAATCCTAGCTTGGTGTGATTTTTAGAGCTATAGATTATCGTTGGTGTATTTAACTAGTTGTTATGCTTTTCTGTTAATTATTGTAGTAATTATATTCTTTGTTAGAAAAGTGTGTTAGTGTTAGATTTGTGTTTCCTAGCCTATATAGAAGTGATACTCTCTTATATGAGTGTGTTATCTCATTTAATTAGCATGTTAGAAAGGTTTAGTGTTGCATGTGTTTATCTAGGGTTAAGGTTACTAGGGTAGTATCCCCTAGAATTTCCTAGTATTTAGGATTTGTTGTGGATAAAATCATTTGTGTGCTTGATTTTAGAAAATGTTGTTTGAACATCAGTAGCCTTTCATATCTACTGATATTATAGCATGTCACCTCTGGTTACTTATTATTTTTGTTCTTAGCAAAGCTTGATTAGTTAGGTTTATGGGTAGGATTACTTAGAACTTCCTAGCATGAGTAGCTCTTGTGTCTAGTTTATGTTTTAGTGATTTTTACAAATAGCCAGAGGATAATTAACCTCTTAATGCCGTGTTATGATAGTGGAACACCCACTGATTCCATTGCATATTGATTGAAGAATAGGTTTCCCAATCATAAGCATAGTTCCAATAGCCTTTTATCTACTAGATGTGAGTAGTTGCTTTCTCTGTTGAAAATTGAGTGGTTGTGTTGTGGTGAAGTATTTCCTGTTTAGATAAAAGTGCTTGCGGTTCATCTTTGCTTAAGATAGCTTTGTGATCTAGGCACCTAGCATGTGTTAGTATAAGGCCCTTGTAAGCTTAGATCCTAGTTTGTTGCTTGAATGATTAGTTTGATGCTTGTGGTTGTTATTTGTTTGTGTACCACTTGTGGTTTTGTTTGGTGTATTGATTGTTGTTTATTTCTCTGTTTGCGACGTTAGATAATAACGCTACCGGAGGGGTATTTGGAGAGAATTGACCGAGGAAGGATGGGATTTTTATTATATTGATCAACAAGGAGAAGTCCAGGGACATTATGCTGAAACCAGGCAAGCTACTTCACTGAGCTTGCATCCATATACATCTATTTTGATTTACCTGTTTTACGTATAAATAGCATAAATGATTTATGTGGTGGTTGCCACGAAAGCTATGATTTTGAAAACCCTTTTTCCAAGATACAAGTATATTATTGAGACACCCGATATAGAGGTGTCAATGGTATACAACGATTTCGAAATGAATTGTTTTACTCCAAAGCCTTCTATGAAAATCTTTTGGTGGGATTACAAACCACCCAAGTTTTGGTTAAAAGTATTTTGCTATGAGAATTGGAAATGATTGTGAAAACCTTTTCAAAAGTTTATGAACACTGTTTTGCCACTCTATGTAGAAATATCAGTTTGTTTATATAAAACTATAGGATGGGAAAATCCATTGTTTATACAAAACTCCTTTGAAAATCCTTGGATGGATTATGGTATGCCGAGATGTCGGTATGGAAGTGGAGAAATGAAGTATGGTGATGTTTATGAAAAATGCACATTGTGTCTTTGTACTATGACTACCAGCCGATAACCTGTGCGACCACATTTACCCACATATGGGCAAGGGCGTAGTCATATAATTTGCTCGTGTTAGTACTGGATGCCTCAATAACGAGGATAACCTCGTTCCATGAGGGGATGGTCTGAGGACCTACCCCCTGACCTGGGTCCTCTTAAGAGAAGTCTACCGGAAGCCGGTATGAGCGTAAAGAAGAAAGAGGATTGAAGGGCTCCCTTGGGTCCGCCGGGCAGAACTACGAGTCCTCACACTTAGTTTCTGAGGATTTAAGTGTCGATGGAAAGTGTCGTAGAGGCAGGGTCCTATACTAGCATGCGCAAAGGACAGACTATGGCCGGGAACTCAACTTCGCATACCTCTGGTATGGCGGGACGTGGCTGACACGATGAGTGACCGGATGGGTGTGGGAAAAGCGTACTACCTCTGCAGAGGGTAAAACTATTCGAATAGCCGAGTCCTCGGATATGGACAGTTGGGAGGCTGTCCTAAGACCATGTGCAAGTTTTACAAAGTTTGGGATTTGAAACGAAAAGGGAGATGTTATGTGCAACTATACCGAGGGGATGGTATGAAGTTGCTGGAAACTAAGCGACCATGAAGGGGCTATGTTCGGAAAAGGAGGAGTTTTGGCGAAATGGACAAGATGGTGATTTTCGAGGAAAAAGTTTTAAAAGAGATTTCTTACCTTTTTAAACGAAGGCATATTTTCGGGAAAAAGGTTTAAAAAGACTTCTTACCTTTTTCAACAAAGATAGTGAGAAAACTACTTTCCAAAATGTTTTGTCTTCAACAGGATTAAAAATCTACTCTTCCCTTTTTAAATAAAGATATAGTGATGTTCTTCTAAAAATAAAAGTCTTCTAAAATAAAAAAAAAACTAGTGCATGTTCCTGTTGGGGTAGTTTGCGAGTACAATCAAATGTACTCATATTGGTTTCGTCCCTGGCTATTGTCTTAGCCAGATTCTAAGAGGAGAAGTTCGAAGAAGAGGAGATCACTGGCGTCTTTGCGAACTAGGGCGCTTCCCAGTCAGCTGCCTGTAGGGTTAAGGCTAATGACTTGGGCTCCACGTTATTTGGTGATTCCGCTGCCAGTACCGGTTGAAGCTAAGGACTTCAATCAAGTAAGTATGCTTATTCGGTATTTATGGGTGTTCTGTGATACCAATTCGAGTTATGTGCAACAACAAACTGATCACGGGATTGTTGCAGGAAACATAACGAGTATCTCGGATAACTAATCTGGGGTCCTCACAGACTTGGTATCAGAGCCATCCTGACTGTAACAGACCTTAGTTAGCATGGACGTTAGTTAGGAAAGAAAATATTTTGTTAAAAATATGTTAATACCAAAAATATATCTTTATCTAGGGAAGTCCCAAAAATGACTTCCACTCTTCTCATCTTCTCAATTAATTTCTGAGTCTTACTTTTCTATTTTAAAATTTACCAAGGATTTCTCTACTCCCTCTTACCCGTTCAAAATACTTGACGATGAACCCAAGTGAGACCTAACTAGCTAGCACCTACAAGAAGAAGCCTCCATCTTGAATATTCAACATTCAACATCACGGTGGTTGATTTGCAAATGCCAAGATCATCGACACCAACAAAGCAAGAGACCTCCGAAGACCTCAGCTCAACCTCAGCAATTCTACTCAAGTTGCTACTTCGACAATCTCAGTTTCTCCAGCTGAAGACTAAGGCGACGAAATGAAGATTTCAGCACCCCTGTTTAACCAAGACCCATAGGAACAACATATGATAGGAACCTTGGTTGTTTCACCCCGATTACCACGCGTATTAGACATCCGTTGGTACTAGACGTACCTTGTGTGCACCTTGCTTGTGTGTACTCTGCTTGTGTGTTGTTTGTGAGATGGAAAAAGGAGTTTTACAAAAAGAAAAGTTTAGTTTCCTTTTTGCCACCTAAGTACACCTTGTTACGGATGTAAACCCGCCAAGGAACAGCTTTCTAAAATATTTTTCCCTCTCATCTAAACCATCTCCCAAACAGAACTGGCGGTTCCGCAAGATACAAAAGACCCCCGATCTTTAACCAAATAGCCTGAGATTTTTGTATCCTTTCAAAAGTCCGACTTAGAAAACCCTCCAGAAAATTTTGTCCTAGTAAGAGGAACAAGATATCGAATACTCTCTACTTCAACCCTGAGGCCCAAGACTCTACGACCTTCTGCCAGCCGGATAGCGGCCTTCCTACGTCGTTCTGAACAACCACCTCAAGCTATCGAGAAAGATGAAGATTCAAGACCCGACGTTCGATGGCACTAGTTGGATCCCGTCGGACTAACAAAAGATTATGATAGCTAACATGACTAACATAATTGATCTAACATTAAATCTCTCATCTAACCAAGTTTTCCAAAATTACTAACTGTTTTTTTTCTAGACAAAGGAAAGAGGTGCCATAGGACGACTCAAAACTATTTGGTGGATGCTGTTGGTAAAAAAAAAAAAGGGGTTTAGAATAGAAGTGAAAACTTGGAGTGGAACGATAAATTAATTGGGTTTGGACAAATGATATATCTGATTTATGCTCTGGGGCTAACCAGTTGTGGTCCCCAACCATTGGTGGTTATCTGGAGCTAGAAGGTGTGACCCTTGATTTAAGGTTTAGAAATAAAGGTGAAAGTTCTTGGATTTTTAGGAAGCACTTGCTGATAAAAGGATAATTGGGTTGGTTAGAAGCAAGTAAATTAAGAAAAATACTCCGGTGTTGGAATGTTTAGGGTGATTCTTAGCGCAAGTAACCTTTGCAATAGACTCTTATGGAATTATAGGAAGTGATCAAAGATGAGTTAGCAAATGAGCAGATCGTTGTATGCAAGAAATAATTGGTGGAGGATAAATGAATGCTTATCGGATTCTAGGAATCAATATGACTTGGTCTAGTAGCCAGACATTCTAGGTGACAGAAGTTTTCAGAGCTTGTCACGCTCTGTTTGGATTGTTTTTGGAAAGATCATTTATCTTTGATTATGAGATCAAGGCCCAAAAGTGTTGAGATAAAAATCTGAATTTGGTTAGAAAGTGGGTCAATTCTGGATGATATGATCACATGATTGTTGGATGCTTTATTTAGCTTTGATGATATGGTCGTAGGAAAATGACAACCGACGGAGTCAGACATTATGAGATATGCCTATCTGGAGAGAAAAATCAATCAGGAAATAATTGGTGGAGCACTATGATTTTTGTGATAGAAGGCAATGGGAAGACTATGCCTAAAAAGATTTGATGGGTACCCGATAGATTGAACTATACTATGCTAAAGAGTTTATACCCGAGGAAGATGAGGGTGGATTAAAATTTTTAACTTGGGCAGGATTATGTTTCAAATTAATTGGTTGATAGTAGTGGCCTTACCAGAAATATTGGGATGGTATTTTGAAAAATTGAGAATTAGAGACCTAGGTAAAGTTGATCGCTCAGGATCATAGGTATAATAAGTTTGATGTCTAAGGTATGGTACCCAACTCCCTTGAAAACTAACATAAGCCCCTCAACCACAAAGTTTTCCCGGAAACCCTAACTATTCTGGTGCACTCTAACTTACATGTGAAGACACCTGCGAAGCTGCGTGAAGACCCGGAACCAAAGAAGCGATATACCAGACTATCATTGAGTATTTGGAAACTCTTATATCAGAATCTATTATTCTTAATCTCTCAAGAAATAGTGTGATATTCCAATGTTCGTGTTATATAGAAGTAGTTTGGTAACAAGCCTCATGAACTTGTTAGCAATTCACTTTTGTATGCTCAAACAATGGAGTGTCATACACAAATAAACGGAACATCAGATAATTCAGTACATCTCAGCCTCTGGAATATGAAAAGTGATTTGATGACAAGACTAGCTACCTTGTTAACAAATTCTTCTTGTATGACTAAGGCAATTTGATGACATAAAAGACACCCACATTCTTATACAACTAACCAATGGAAGGCCTCGCGACATCAAGTTGTCAAGATCTCACCTGGCAACCTTACTGAAGAAGCAACGACCTCGGAAGAGTAGTCAACCCCAAAACCCGTACCTCAAAACTCCCCTGTACCCCCGGGCAAATCTCGAGGACGAGATTTATTTTAAGGGGGGAAGGATCTGTAACATCCCAAATTTATAATAAGAGTAAATAAGACCCAAAATTCAGAACCAACAAAAACTTTTTGAATTGTTTCACAAATGATTGTGTTTTCCCTTATATTCTTCTGTTTGACCTTGTGTAACTTGATGATTATGATTGGTTGACTAGTAAATGTCAACCCAAGAAATAATCCTAAGTAAAAATATATTTACAACTCTGGTGACCATGTTATGACAAGAATATATTCCATAGATCTTTTCCATTCCTATGTTGGCCAAAAGTCTACTTCAATAATGATTTGGTTTTAGCAACAAATAAAATATCCTTTAAATTGAGACAGTAAAAGTATTTCCAAAATTATGTGTTTCCAAGAATATGGAGGTTCATATGATATCTCCTATCTATTCTTCAACCTTGATATTTTTACAATTCCTATTTTTAAAACTCCTATGTTTCAACTCCATTTTAAAAAGGAATACTAGTGGGGAATATATTACCTCACATATTTCCCTTTATCAAACCATTTTGAAAACTATTAAGTTATGAGTTGATATATCCCTTAAACAACATCTTGTCATAATTGAGTGTGACCATTTTTACAAAATAGTATTGTTAGTTATGGAAAAGGTGTGTGATTTATTCTTGTGGTTTGGAGTGTGTGGTCTTGTTTGAGATATGGATATTGTTGTGTTGTTAATATTGTTGTGCTGTTACTATTGCTGTGTTATTGCTGTTGTGTGTGATTTTCTTGTGAGGATAATTCCTCAGAGGTGTTATTACTAAAATAGGACACACTTGGCAACCAAATTTTGGAGTGCGACTTGAGGAAGAACAAACCCTCTAAAATTAGGCACCCCCAAGTTAAACTCCTAAAATTTAGGGAGATGATCTCAATAAAACTCCCTCTCTATCTATTCCTCTATTCTATGAAAACAATTATATTTTCTTTACCCAAAATTCTAGAGAAGGAGATGAAATGATAATCCTCTCCATTTCATATCACTCTCTCCTCAAGTAAACCTACTTGTCGATTTAAAACAAACCCCTCCATTCTTTTATCAAAGAGGAAATGAAGGTCTTGAGTTAAAAAAATGATCTTCATAACTAAATTCCCTCCCAAATTCTCTATTTCCTCCAAACCAATATTCCCTCTATGAAAAGATAAATTATTTTGAAGCTACCTTATTTGTCAAGGAAGTTCCAAAGGTTTAACACAATATTTTATCACTGGTTTTAAAATATTCAAGGAGTATCAAAATATTAATTTCCAAAAATGATTTATTTAAATCCTATGAACAAAAATGGAGCAAAACATTTTATTTTGTAAAACCAATTTTTGTGGAGCTTCCTCATATATAGGGGAGGCTACATGAATTTTCTCTAATTTTTGTAAAATATTTAAGCACCTCAATTAAATCACTGGAAACCTACTGGTTTTAAAAAGGGAATAAAGGAAAGAGGCAAGGACCTATCTGTGAGTGGAAAAACAAGTTCGGGGGCCTCTTTGCAAAAACTTCGTTGACCTCCTGTAGCAACAACGCTGCCGGCACGGCGCCGTGCTCCTCACGCCGGCGTTGCCGTGGTCGCCGCCCACCGTGCACCCCTTCCCCGCGAAGCCTGGCCTCTGACTGCTCTGCTCTCCCCCTTCACCTCAGCTCTGCACCCTGGACAACCGTGGCACCTCCCGCACGCTGCTGTGCCCCACGTCGCCGTGTTCGCCTTGCTGCCGTGCTCCTCTCGTCGTCACTGCCGTGGCCCCCTCCCTCCTTGCTGCGGAGGAGGAAATAAGAGCACTGCACGCCACTCCTCTGTTTCCCCACTCGCGCACTTTCCCCCCCCCCCTCTCTCCCTCTCTCCTTTTTCCTCCACGGAACCGAACCCCGGCCGAGCTGCCATGAGCCTCGCCGACGATTCACGCACCCCCATCCAAATCCAAGCCTACCAAAAGCTTCACCGCGTCTCCCTCTTCAATCCCGTACAAGTAATCGCCGTGATTCGCTCGGAATCGCCGTCGCCGTCTCGAGCCTTTTCTTCTCCGGCCACGGGATGTCGAGCAAGCTCGGGATCGCCACAGTCCACCTCTCCCTGCCATTTTTGCACCTCCGAGTTTCCCTTGCTCCGCTCGCTCTCATGCATATCTTATCCTTGCCCAGGAAGCACCAGGTCGCCGATGCCGTCCTCGCCGGAGCTCCTGCTCTGCCTCGCCTTCTCTGCTGTCGAGGAAGAAGAAGATGCGGCCCCGTACCGCTTCGCTCGCGCCGTGGGCCGCGAGCTGGGCCTCTCTCCACACTGCACGGCCCATCTTCAGCCAGATCCAGCCCGTTACTCTTTTTCCTAGGTTGTTTAATTATTTTCCTTATAGATTTGTTCTGTACCTTTAGATTAAATCGTTTTAAAATAGTTAAGTGCAAAGTTGACCAAACCAAAAATCACACAAGTAGCCTGATAAGTTTGGAGTCATGTCTAAATTGCAGATCTGAAAAATATTAAGTTGGGTGACCATGGAAATTCCTGATTTGCCCCTGGTCAAAAACACCCTTTTAGGTATAGATTGAGTTAGGGTGATCAAAAATTTATGAATCCAATTGTTTTGGAAAGCTCTTCACATTACCTAGCAGTAGCAATTTGCCTCTTATGCAAATGAGCTTCCTAAATAAAATGGCATCCACTTTGGTAATTGACCAGAGAGCCTTTCTAGGATTTTTGTAAATTGTTTGGTGATGATTTTTGGTGTGAATCCACTTGTGTGATCTTCTGTGTGATTAGGAGTACCTAATCCTAGCTTGGTGTGATTTTTAGAGCTATAGATTATCGTTGGTGTATTTAACTAGTTGTTATGCTTTTCTGTTAATTATTGTAGTAATTATATTCTTTGTTAGAAAAGTGTGTTAGTGTTAGATTTGTGTTTCCTAGCCTATATAGAAGTGATACTCTCTTATATGAGTGTGTTATCTCATTTAATTAGCATGTTAGAAAGGTTTAGTGTTGCATGTGTTTATCTAGGGTTAAGGTTACTAGGGTAGTATCCCCTAGAATTTCCTAGTATTTAGGATTTGTTGTGGATAAAATCATTTGTGTGCTTGATTTTAGAAAATGTTGTTTGAACATCAGTAGCCTTTCATATCTACTGATATTATAGCATGTCACCTCTGGTTACTTATTATTTTTGTTCTTAGCAAAGCTTGATTAGTTAGGTTTATGGGTAGGATTACTTAGAACTTCCTAGCATGAGTAGCTCTTGTGTCTAGTTTATGTTTTAGTGATTTTTACAAATAGCCAGAGGATAATTAACCTCTTAATGCCGTGTTATGATAGTGGAACACCCACTGATTCCATTGCATATTGATTGAAGAATAGGTTTCCCAATCATAAGCATAGTTCCAATAGCCTTTTATCTACTAGATGTGAGTAGTTGCTTTCTCTGTTGAAAATTGAGTGGTTGTGTTGTGGTGAAGTATTTCCTGTTTAGATAAAAGTGCTTGCGGTTCATCTTTGCTTAAGATAGCTTTGTGATCTAGGCACCTAGCATGTGTTAGTATAAGGCCCTTGTAAGCTTAGATCCTAGTTTGTTGCTTGAATGATTAGTTTGATGCTTGTGGTTGTTATTTGTTTGTGTACCACTTGTGGTTTTGTTTGGTGTATTGATTGTTGTTTATTTCTCTGTTTGCGACGTTAGATAATAACGCTACCGGAGGGGTATTTGGAGAGAATTGACCGAGGAAGGATGGGATTTTTATTATATTGATCAACAAGGAGAAGTCCAGGGACATTATGCTGAAACCAGGCAAGCTACTTCACTGAGCTTGCATCCATATACATCTATTTTGATTTACCTGTTTTACGTATAAATAGCATAAATGATTTATGTGGTGGTTGCCACGAAATCTATGATTTTGAAAACCCTTTTTCCAAGATACAAGTATATTATTGAGACACCCGATATAGAGGTGTCAATGGTATACAACGATTTCGAAATGAATTGTTTTACTCCAAAGCCTTCTATGAAAATCTTTTGGTGGGATTACAAACCACCCAAGTTTTGGTTAAAAGTATTTTGCTATGAGAATTGGAAATGATTGTGAAAACCTTTTCAAAAGTTTATGAACACTGTTTTGCCACTCTATGTAGAAATATCAGTTTGTTTATATAAAACTATAGGATGGGAAAATCCATTGTTTATACAAAACTCCTTTGAAAATCCTTGGATGGATTATGGTATGCCGAGATGTCGGTATGGAAGTGGAGAAATGAAGTATGGTGATGTTTATGAAAAATGCACATTGTGTCTTTGTACTATGACTACCAGCCGATAACCTGTGCGACCACATTTACCCACATATGGGCAAGGGCGTAGTCATATAATTTGCTCGTGTTAGTACTGGATGCCTCAATAACGAGGATAACCTCGTTCCATGAGGGGATGGTCTGAGGACCTACCCCCTGACCTGGGTCCTCTTAAGAGAAGTCTACCGGAAGCCGGTATGAGCGTAAAGAAGAAAGAGGATTGAAGGGCTCCCTTGGGTCCGCCGGGCAGAACTACGAGTCCTCACACTTAGTTTCTGAGGATTTAAGTGTCGATGGAAAGTGTCGTAGAGGCAGGGTCCTATACTAGCATGCACAAAGGACAGACTATGGCCGGGAACTCAACTTCGCATACCTCTGGTATGGCGGGACGTGGCTGACACGATGAGTGACCGGATGGGTGTGGGAAAAGCGTACTACCTCTGCAGAGGGTAAAACTATTCGAATAGCCGAGTCCTCGGACATGGACAGTTGGGAGGCTGTCCTAAGACCATGTGCAAGTTTTACAAAGTTTGGGATTTGAAACGAAAAGGGAGATGTTATGTGCAACTATACCGAGGGGATGGTCGGAAGTTGCTGGAAACTAAGCGACCATGAAGGGGCTATGTTCGGAAAAGGAGGAGTTTTGGCGAAATGGACAAGATGGTGATTATCGAGGAAAAAGTTTTAAAAGAGATTTCTTACCTTTTTAAACGAAGGCATATTTTTGGGAAAAAGGTTTAAAAAGACTTCTTACCTTTTTCAACAAAGATAGTGAGAAAACTACTTTCCAAAATGTTTTGTCTTCAACAGGATTAAAAATCTACTCTTCCCTTTTTAAATAAAGATATAGTGATGTTCTTCTAAAAATAAAAGTCTTCTAAAAAAAAAAAAAAACTAGTGCATGTTCCTGTTGGGGTAGTTTGCGAGTACAATCAAATGTACTCATATTGGTTTCGTCCCTGGCTATTGTCTTAGCCAGATTCTAAGAGGAGAAGTTCGAAGAAGAGGAGATCACTGGCGTCTTTGCGAACTAGGGCGCTTCCCAGTCAGCTGCCTGTAGGGTTAAGGCTAATGACTTGGGCTCCACGTTATTTGGTGATTCCGCTGCCAGTACCGGTTGAAGCTAAGGACTTCAATCAAGTAAGTATGCTTATTCGGTATTTATGGGTGTTCTGTGATACCAATTCGAGTTATGTGCAACAACAAACTGATCAAGGGATTGTTGCAGGAAACATAACGAGTATCTCGGATAACTAATCTGGGGTCCTCACACTGCCCCAGATCCATCAAGCATTTTAGAGCCGTCAAAGTGCATGACCCAATACTCTTCATCAGGAAGAGGCAAGTCATTCATCGCTTCTGTCCAATCTGCTATAAAATCAGCTAAAGATTGAGATTTGATGGCTGTTCTTGGCTTGTACTGAATGTCAAAAGCTGCAAGCTCTATTCCCCATTTGGCTACGCGTCCTGTGGCTTCTGCATTGTTGATGATATCACCCAATGGTGCTTTGCTTACCACTGTAATTGGGTGCTCCTGAAAGTAATGTCTTAATTTTCTGGCGGCAAAGAAAACACCATAAGCAAGCTTTTGGTAATGTGGATATCGCTGTTTGGACTCAGAAAACACTTCGCTTATGTAATAAACTAGTCGCTGACTGGGCACATCTTTGCCGTCTTCCAAACGTTCCACAACCATGACAACGCTTATGACAAGTCCTGTTGCGGCCATGTAAAGCAACATTGGCTCTTGCTCTCTTGGTGATGCCAAGGTTGGAGCGCTGACCAACGTGTCTTTGAGTTGAGCTAAGGCGGCATCCGCCTCTGGAGTCCACTCAAAGTTTTTCATTTTCTTTAGCAGTCTGTACAAGGGTAAGGCCTTATCGCCAAGTCGGCTGATAAAACGGCTTACCGCGGCTGCAGAACCTGTTAGCCTTTGCACATCCTTGAGATATGTGGGTCTTTTGATGTTCATGATAGCTTTAATTTTATCAGGGTTTACCTCGATTCCTCTTTCAGAAACAATAAAGCCAAGAAGTTTTCTTGCTGGGACGCCAAAAAAGCACTTTCCCGGATTCAGCTTCATGTTGTACTTTCTGAGGTTATCAAAGGTTTCTTTTAGATCGGCAATGAGGTTGCCTCTCTGTCTTGTCATTACTGCAATGTCATCCACATAAGCGTGAACATTGCGGCCTATTTGATCGTGTAGGCAACGTTGGATGCATCGCTGGTATGTGGAGCCTGCGTTTTTTAGCCCGAAAGGCATTGTTATGTAGCAGTACGTTCCAAAAGGTGTGATGAAGGAAGTCTTGATTTGATCAGACTTCTTCATCTTAATTTGGTGATAACCAGAGTAAGCATCCAAAAAGCATAGTAATTCACAACCTGCGGTAGCATCTACGACCTGGTCTATTCGCGGCAATGCGAAAGGGTCTTTAGGACAGGCTTTGTTTAAGTCGGTGAAATCAATGCACATGCGCAAATCTTTCGTGTCCTTCTTAGGTACTAGTACATGGTTTCCTAGCCATTTTGTATGAACGACCTCTCTAATGAAATTTGCGGCTGTAAGCCGCGCTATCTCCTTTCCTATAGCTCGCTTCTTTTCTGTTCCAAAGCGTCGGAGGCCTTGCTTGACGGGCTTGGCATCTTTGCGGACATTGAGGGAGTGCTCGGCAAGTTCTCTCGGGACACCTGGCATGTCTTTGGGAGACCATGCGAAAATATCCCGATTCTCACGGAGGAACTTGACGAGCTCGCCTTCCTATGCGCTGTCTATGCTTGTGCCCACGTTCGTCGTCTTGCTAGCATCCGTGTCATCAAGTCTGGCTTTCTTCGAGTTTTGTCCGGCTTTGAAGGTGGCGGCAGACGCCGGGAGAGGCTGTTTCCCTGCTGGCATCTCTGAAAGATCTACCTCCTTCTTGTACTGCTCCAGCTCCTCGGCGCTGATGATGGCTTCTGCTAAGATAGCATTGCCTGCTTCACATTCTTTCGCCTTCTTGTAGTCGCCATGGACCGTGATGACGCCGTTGGGACCAGGAATTTTTAGCTTGCTATAGATATAGCATGGCCTCGCCATGAACCTAGCGAAAGCCGGACGGCCAAAGATAGCATGATAGGAGCTTTTGAAAGGTACCACCTCGAAAGCGATGTCTTCTGTACGGAAGTTGGTTTCGTCTCCGAAGGTGACCTTCAGCACGATCATGCCCATTGAATTGGCCTGTCGTCCTGGAACGATGCCGTGAAACTTGACATCGCTTTTGATCAACTGTGTTTCAGAGAGGTGCATGCGCTTTAGGGTTTCGAGATAGAGGATGTTTATGCTACTTCCTCCATCCATTAACACCTTTGAAAGCCTGCACTTTTCCACGATTGGATTGACAACGAGGGCATAGTTTCCCGGATTCTGCGGTACCCTCTCTGGATGATCTGTGCGGTCCCATGTAATGGGCATTTCAGACCAATTGAGATACTGAGGTACTGCCGGCATTGTTGCATTAAGCTCTCTCCAAACTGCCTTTTCCTTTTTAGCAGACCGAGTGGCAAGAAAAGTGACCATGCTTTCCTGCACTCTAGGGAACTTAGCGCCCTTTTTCTATTCTTGCTCTGGCTGTTCTGTGCCGGAGGAGCTGTCATCGTTGTCCTTATCCTCTCGCCTTTCTTTTCGCCCTTTACGCTTGAAATTTTTCGGCTTGTAGCCAGCTTCAGGGTCTCTCTTGAAATCATTGACAAGGCGGCATTGCCTGTTGGTATGGGTGCACTAGCCCAACTTTATGTGGTGAGCACAAGGTTGATCTTTGATGTCATCATATGTGATCTTTGGAGGCTTTGGCCCTTGGCCATCGTCTCCCTTTTTGCTCTTCCACTTGTTGCCCTGTCCGCCTTTTCCAGAGGCGAAAGCAACTTCAGCTGACGGGCCAGCTTGCTCACCCCCATGGCCTTTGCGTCTGTTGCCGCTTTTCTTCTCTATGTCAATGTCCATACGTACGTTGCCATCTTCTGCACGAGCATCGTCTTCTGCTGCCGCAAAATTGTTTGCACTGTCCAGGAGATCGCCAAGCCTCTGAAGGTTTTGGCTTTGCAACATGTAACGCATCATGTTGCCCCTCTTCAGGCTTTGCATGAAGGCATGGATTGCCTGGTTCTCCGAGACTCCTTCGCAGGCGTTCTTGGTCTCTGTCCATCTTGCGATGAAAGACCTGCTAGATTCGCCTTTGGCTTGCGTGCACTTTTGAAGATCGATGTATGTCTTTGGACGCTTGTAAGTGCAGGAGAAGTGCTGCGTGAATGTTTTCTGCATGTCCTGCCAGTTGTGGATGCTTTTTTCTGGCAGCGTGTCAATCCAAAGACGGGCTGTGCCCTCGAGCATGAGAGGGAGTGTGGAGGATATGCCGAATAGGTATGCTAGCCACGGTGCTGTCTTATCCAGCCCAGCGTAGTGGACTCCAAAGTGATAAAGCCAGCCGGCTTTATCTGGTGGCCTGGTGGGCTGAAGCGCAAGGGAAGCCCAAAGCCGGCTTAGAGAAAACCAAAGACGAAGGCCTGTCCGTGTCCGCCTTGGAGAGCAAGTTAGGTCATAGGCCGTAGTAGTTTAGGTCTCTGCATCTAAGACGGTTTGCCTTTCCTTGTAAGAGAAGGCACGGCGCCTTTATAAGCCGGCCTCCTGGTAGCTTTAGGGCTACGAACAAACAGATACGCTCTACAACTCGCATTGTAACCTGTACACTTATTCCCTTAGTGAATTATAGTAGCAGTAGGACCTCGCCACCGTCGTGAGGTCCGAAGCTGGGTAAAAGCTCTGTGTATGATCCCGTCACCGGAATCCTCTACGTTCTCCCCCACCTTCTACCCTAGGTACATGGCTCCTCATACCGAGGCCCCGTTACCAATAACTCGACAGTTGGCGCCCACCGTGGGGCGTCAGGCGTCTGGAGTAACGTTCCGGGCGGGAATGTTCGGCGAGATCGGAAAGACCATGGCTTCCGGTCAAGCCCGCATCGCTGGAAGACTTGGCTGCATCGTGGCGGGCGAAAGCTGGACGCCGGCAAACGACGACATCATCGCCGGCTTCGTCGTCCCCATCGGCAGCATCAACTTGTTTCTGGGTTTCACGGCAGAGGCGTATGGATTCCCCAGAGGATCCAGCGCGTTTTTGCCCACCCACCACCCATCTGATCATGCAATCAGTGGAAAACCTAGATCCGATCTGGCTTTCCTCCAGCCGGATTACGATCTGAGCGAATCTGATGACCTGAGTGAAACTGATTCCACCTCTTCACAAGAGATCCAGGAATCCGACTTTCACTTCGTCGGGGTCATAGGAACGTCTGGTGATCAACCAACAAGTTCCAATCCTGAGTCCATCCTTCCTGCCTTACAGACAGAGGAAGGCTCAGAAGCCGGATCTGAATCAACTACAGCAATGTCGGTTGATACAGGATCTGATGATTTTGAGGCAAAGGTGGCAGCGTACGCTGCTGGCTTAAAAGAGGTCTTAATGACTGGCCCTGCGGCACCTCTTGCGCAACCAGAAGATGGAGAAATCGTCGCATCAAAGCCTCCTGCAAAGGATGGTGACGATGGCGAGCAGGAGGTTTCTTCTAGCCTCAAAACAAACATTGAAGATCTGATCCAAAAGCCGGCAGAAGGGCCAGCTAAAGGGAACCTTTCTTCAGATCCAACTGAAGATGGCGAGCTCATCGTCGAAAGAACAAGAGAAGAGCATGCCCGTGCAATCAACATGCTCAAAACACCGTTGAGCCCTAATGCAACCGTGGCAGAAGTGGAAAGGCGAGGAAAGCCCTTCTTAGGGAATCTGAAGCCAACATCCTCTATAAGCAGAAGCTCTTACAACAAGAAAAGAAGTTACTTCTGCACGAGAAAGCTCAAGCAGAGAAGGCCCTAGAAGAGGAGGAGTGCAGGCGCATGCACAACGCCGAAAAATTCAAAAACGTTGCTACACAACGTGATCAGCACCTCCATCGGGACCTCGCGCCGAAGTTCGATAAGCCTTCTGCCCAAAAGCCTGTGAAAGCTTGGCAGAAGTATTCCTATAAGCTCGACAAGGATGGAGTCTTGTACTTCTCCACTCCCGCGAAGAATATGGAAGCGGCTCAGGAGATCATGGAAGACGACACCATCCCAGCAGAAGAGCGAATCCACTACTCCACCATGCTCCTAAAAAGAGCAGCGGATCAGCAAGCAGTGGCTTCGTCAAACGTAAAGCTCGCTGATGATTCTCGCCTTTGCAAAGGCGGGGTAGCAGGAGGCGCTGGTGATCCTGAAGATCCTGACAAATCTAGCGCCCATGACGGCAAAAGCAAGAAGCCAGTGGATCCGCCTCCAAAGCGCAAAGACGAATCGGGGACTGGTTCTAATAATCATGGCAAGCAGGACAAAGATCGCCAGCGCTCCAAAGACGGAGCACAACAAGGGACGCGATGAGGCGAACAAAGATGGTGATAAGGAGAAAAGGCGGAGCTCCGACAGGCGGAACATGCCACCACCACCGGCACGGAAGGAGGAGGCGCACAGAGCTCGCACTCCCAGGAGATCGCGCTCCAGATCACCTCGCCGTGATGGCAATAGGAAGCACGGTGAGCCAAGGCGTGAAAAAACCCATGATAGCCCAATACATGAGCCATCTAGGGCCTCTGATGCTCGTGCTCGCCTTGACGAGATAAGGGCGGCCAGAGAGGAATCATACCTTGGTCCCAAGTGCTTTGGGCCGGCAATCCGCAAGGTTCGCCTTCCATCTTCACTCAGCAACGTCAAGAAAATTGTGGACAAGTACAATGGAGCTGAAAATCCAGACACATGGCTGCCTGATTACATCAATGCCGTCGGGATCAATGATGGAGGATACAATGATGCAGTGCGCTTCCTCCCTCTCATGCTCGAGGGCACAGCCCGTCTTTGGATTGACACGCTGCCAGAAAAAAGCATCCACAACTGGCAGGACATGCAGAAAACATTCACGCAGCACTTCTCCTGCACTTACAAGCGTCCAAAGACATACATCGATCTTCAAAAGTGCACGCAAGCCAAAGGCGAATCTAGCAGGTCTTTCATCGCAAGATGGACAGAGACCAAGAACGCCTGCGAAGGAGTCTCGGAGAACCAGGCAATCCATGCCTTCATGCAAAGCCTGAAGAGGGGCAACATGATGCGTTACATGTTGCAAAGCCAAAACCTTCAGAGGCTTGGCGATCTCCTGGACAGTGCAAACAATTTTGCGGCAGCAGAAGACGATGCTCGTGCAGAAGATGGCAACATACGTATGGACATTGACATAGAGAAGAAAAGCGGCAACAGACGCAAAGGCCATGGGGGTGAGCAAGCTGGCCCGTCAGCTGAAGTTGCTTTCGCCTCTGGAAAAGGCGGACAGGGCAACAAGTGGAAGAGCAAAAAGGGAGACGATGGCCAAGGGCCAAAGCCTCCCAAGATCACATATGATGACATCAAAGATCAACCTTGTGCTCACCACATAAAGTTGGGCAAGTGCACCCATACCAACAGGCAATGCCGCCTTGTCAATGATTTCAAGAGAGACCCTGAAGCTGGCTATAAGCCGAAAAATTTCAAGCGTAAAGGGCGAAAAGAAAGGCGAGAGGATAAGGACAACGATGACAGCTCCTCCGGCACAGAACAGCCAGAGCAAGAACAGAAAAAGGGCGCTAAGTTCCCTAGAGTGCAGGAAAGCATGGTCACTTTTCTTGCCACTCGGTCGCTAAAAAGGAAAAGGCAGTTTGGAGAGAGCTTAATGCAACAATGCCGGCAGTACCTCAGTATCTCAATTGGTCTGAAATACCCATTACATGGGACCGCACAGATCATCCAGAGAGGGTACCGCAGAATCCGGGAAACTATGCCCTCGTTGTCAATCCAATCGTGGAAAAGTGCAGGCTTTCAAAGGTGTTAATGGATGGAGGAAGTAGCATAAACATCCTCTATCTCGAAACCCTAAAGCGCATGCACCTCTCTGAAACACAGTTGATCAAAAGCGATGTCAAGTTTCACGGCATCGTTCCAGGACGACAGGCCAATTCAATGGGCATGATCGTGCTGAAGGTCACCTTTGGAGACGAA
Source organism: Poa pratensis (assembly GCA_947311845.1). Classification (NCBI taxonomy): domain Eukaryota; kingdom Viridiplantae; phylum Streptophyta; class Magnoliopsida; order Poales; family Poaceae; genus Poa; species Poa pratensis. The sequence goes on from CAMZMU010000045.1 coordinate 18,763,636, forward strand.
ACCAACTTCCGCACAGAAGACATCGCTTTCGAGGTGGTACCTTTCAAAAGCTCCTATCATGCTATCTTTGGTCGTCCGGCTTTCGCTAGGTTCATGGCGAGGCCATGCTATATCTATAGCAAGCTAAAAATTCCTGGTCCCAACGGCGTCATCACGGTCCATGGCGACTACAAGAAGGCGAAAGAATGTGAAGCAGGCAATGCTATCTTAGCAGAAGCCGTCATCAGCGCCGAGGAGCTGGAGCAGTACAAGAAGGAGGTGGATCTTTCAGAGATGCCAGCAGGGAAACAGCCTCTCCCGGCGTCTGCCGCCACCTTCAAAGCCGGAGAAAACTCAAAGAAAGCCAGACTTGATGACACGGATGCTAGCAAGACGACGAACGTGGGCACAAGCTTAGACAGCGCATAGGAAGGCGAGCTCGTCAAGTTCCTCCGTGAGAATCGGGATATTTTCGCATGGTCTCCCAAAGACATGCCAGGTGTCCCGAGAGAACTTGCCGAGCACTCCCTCAATGTCCACAAAGATGCCAAGCCCGTCAAGCAAGGCCTCCGACGCTTTGGACCAGAAAAGAAGCGAGCTATAGGAAAGGAGATAGCGCGGCTTACAGCCGCAAATTTCATTAGAGAGGTCGTTCATACAGAATGGCTAGGAAACCCTGTACTAGTACCTAAGAAGGACACGAAAGATTTGCGCATGTGCATTGATTTCACCGGCTTAAACAAAGCCTGTCCTAAAGACCCTTTCGCATTGCCGCGAATAGACCAGGTCGTAGATGCTACCGCAGGTTGTGAATTACTATGCTTTTTGGATGCTTACTCTGGTTATCACCAAATTAAGATGAAGAAGTCTGATCAAATCAAGACTTCCTTCATCACACCTTTTGGAACGTACTGCTACATAACAATGCCTTTCGGGCTAAAAAACGCAGGCTCCACGTACCAGCGATGCATCCAACGTTGCCTACACGATCAAATAGGCCGCAATGTTCACGCTTATGTGGATGACATTGCAGTAATGACAAGACAGAGAGGCAACCTCATTGCCGATCTAAAAGAAACCTTTGATAACCTCAGAAAATACAACATGAAGCTGAATCCGGGAAAGTGCTTTTTTGGCGTCCCAGCAGGAAAACTTCTTGGCTTTATTGTTTCTGAAAGAGGAATCGAGGTAAACCCTGATAAAATTAAAGCTATCATGAACATCAAAAGACCGACATGTCTCAAAGATGTGCAAAGGCTAACAGGTTCTGCAGCCGCGGTAAGCCGTTTTATCAGCCGCCTTGGCGATAAGGCCTTACCCTTGTACAGACTGCTAAAGAAAACGAAAAACTTTGAGTGGACTCCAGAGGCGGATGCCGCCTTAGCTCAACTCAAAGACACGTTGGTCAGCGCTCCAACCTTGGCATCACCAAGAGAGCAAGAGCCAATGTTGCTTTACATGGCCGCAACAGGACTTGTCATAAGCGCTGTCATGGTTGTGGAACGTTTGGAAGACGGCAAAGATGTGCCCAGTCAGAGACCAGTTTATTACATAAGCGAGGTGTTTTCTGAGTCCAAACAGCGATATCCACATTACCAAAAGCTTGCTTATGGTGTTTTCTTTGCCGCCAGAAAATTAAGACATTACTTTCAGGAGCACCCAATTACAGTGGTAAGCAAAGCACCATTGGGTGATATCATCAACAATGCAGAAGCCACAGGACGCGTCGCCAAATGGGGAATAGAGCTTGCAGCTTTTGACATTCAGTACAAGCCAAGAACAGCCATCAAATCTCAATCTTTAGCTGATTTTATAGCGGATTGGACAGAAGCGATGAATGACTTGCCTCTTCCTGATGAAGAGTATTGGGTCATGCACTTTGACGGCTCTAAAATGCTTGATGGATCTGGGGCAGGAGTAGTGCTGAAATCACCCAAAGGCGACACCATGTGTTACGTTCTGCAAATACACTTCAACGCCACCAATAATGTGGCTGAATATGAGGCACTTATGCACGGCATGCATATCGCCAAAGACCTAGGAGTCACAAGGCTACTGTGCTATGGTGATTCTGACTTGGTAGTTCAACAGCTGGATGGTACATGGGATGCCAAAAGTCCAACAATGGCAGAATATCGACGCACGATAGACGAATTTGGAAGGGCCTTTCAAGGATTTGAGGTGAAACACATCAAGAGAGACGAAAACGAAGCAGCTGATGCCTTAGCAAGAATGGGATCCAAAAGGTCAAAAGTCCCGTCAGATATCTTCTTAGAGCACCTCTATGAGCCATCAATCAAAGGCGGCGACCTAGATAACCCAAAGGCGGTAAAATCTGTGGCTGTCTTCGCAACGCTCCCAGATTGGACCCTCCCTTACATCAAGTTCTTGGTGGATCAAGAGTTGCCAGAAGACGAAGTGCTAAGGCGGCAGGTGGTGCGCAGAGCAAAGGCGTACACCGTCATTAACGGTGAGTTATACAAGAGAAGCACTACAGGCGTGTATCAGAGATGTGTCTCGCAAGCCGAAGGAGTTGATATCCTTAATGAGATCCATTCTGGGTGTTGCGGCCACCACGCCTCTGCCAAAGCTATCGTATCCAAGGCGTTTAGACATGGATTCTATTGGTTGACAGCCAAGCAAGACGCTGATGAAATCGTCAAAACGTGCGTTGGATGCCAGAAATATGCAAGGCAACCCAAGATGCCAGCTCAAGAACTAAGAACCATACCAATCACTTGGCCGTTTGCGGTCTGGGGACTGGATATGGTTGGTCCATTCAGGACAGCTAGAGGCAGCCTTACCCATCTCCTCGTTGCAGTGGATAAATACACAAAGTGGGTAGAGGCAAAGCCGGTAGCAAAGGTGGATGGGGCAACAGCCACCAAGTTTGTTATTGATATTATAACAAGGTTCGGCGTCCCCCACAGCATTATTACAGATAATGGAACAAATTTCGCTGTTGGAGAATTGGCTAGATATTGCGAAGATGTTGGAATTCGCCTTGACTTAGCGTCCGTGGCACACCCACAATCTAATGGACAGGTTGAGCGGATGAATGGCATCGTTTTGCAAGGCATTAAACCAAGGCTCGAGGTACCATTGCATCGAGCCGCAGGAGCATGGGTAGAGGAATTGCCTGCTGTTTTATGGAGTATAAGAACAACACCTAACAGATCTACAGGATACACCCCATTTTTTCTGATTTATGGTGCCGAAGCCGTCTTACCAACAGATGTTCTACATGACACACCACGTGTTGCAGCCTACGTCGAAGCAGACGCAGAAGAAGCCAGACAGGACGGCTTAGACCTTCTCGAAGAAGAAAGGGAGATTGCACTCCAAAGATCAGCCATCTACCAGCAAGACATGCGACGCTATCATAGTAGAAGGGTAAGGCACAGGTCTTTTCGAGAAGGAGATATGGTGCTTCGCCTTGTTCAGCAAAAGGAGCACAAATTAGCCCCAACATGGGAGGGACCCTTCGTTATCAGCAAAGCGCTCAAGAACGGGGCATATTATCTTGTGGACCTACGCGATCTCAAAAAGAAGACGAAACGAGGCCGCAAAAGGAAAAGGAACGAAGAAGCAGAGCTCAAAGAGACAAAGCGTCCTTGGAACATTGAGCAGCTACGTCCTTTTTACACTTAGCAATTCTATTGTAAACATCATATATGTTCATGAAATAAAAGTCTTTGGTTCAGTTATATATTGTGCAAATAGTTTCCGCCGTCTTTTATTTCCCAATGATCATATAGTTCCAAAATTGTCAATGTCAACCCGAATTTGCAAAGTGCTTTGGGTGCTAGCGTGATAATTTCGCCTTTCGGCTTTACAAAACCTTTTTGCGTCCGTCTAAGAGTATTTATCTGATCGCATATGTGTTGGCTTGCTTTAGTAGATGTTCTATGCACCGAAAGGCGGCACGGGTTCTGTGTTTAAACAGTCTGGTCACTGACCCTGTTGCCCAGCAAAGTGTTTTCCGCCTTAGGGTTTTGCTAACATACGAAAAGGCTAAAACACATAAGCCAGACAACTTAAAGACGGATAAGGAACATAGTCACAGCAAAAGCTTACAAAATATTACATCTGCTGTTTTACATGACAAACTTGTTCAAACTTAAGGCCACTGCCTTTACAAAACAACCAGCTATGAATAAAGTTTTTGTGCCTTCACAAAGGCAACATTAATACAAATGTTTTTCCTTATGCAGGGGACTGGGCTGAGGACTGGTGTGCAGCAGTTTCGGCTTCGTTGTCAGAGCCGTCATCTCCACCCTCTTCCTCCATCTCTTCGGAGTCACCCATGCATGTTTGCTCGGAGGCTTCATCACTGGACATATCTTCAGGGCGAGGTGGCATCTCCTTTCGCTCAAAAAAGGTGTCTATTGGGACCATGTCAGCAACATGGGTGGCAAACCCACTAACAGCCGAATAAATGGCACTAGGCACAACCTTTTTGCCATTACCGTCTTTGATGGGCATGCACTTTGTCACCCGCCAGAGATTAATTTCTGGGTGATGAGCCTTTGCTAGCCCAAGAGCAATTTGCATCCGCCTCTGGCAGCTGATCGGAGACGCTCAACCATCTCCGCGTGACAAGCTTCGAAAGACGGCAAAAGATCAACAAATCCCTTGATTTTACCTTTAAGCTTGGGGAAGATATCAAGTGTCAGCGCCAAAGCCGAAGAATGCATCTTCGTGACCATCTCCCCGCATTCCAGCAGGAGGTCAAGCCGGGTGTCAGCTGTCAGCTTTTCCCCAAAGCCCAAAGGAACTGAAAAATACATGCAAATTTTCAGCTTACATAAAAGACGAAAAATTCAAAAGACGGAAAGAACAAGGTGTCTGGCTTACTCAGAAATTTCTCGTCCACGGCCAAAGCTTCATCAAGGCGGCGTTCCAGCTGAGAATGTAGGTCCCAATGCAATCAGTATTGGCCTTGGCTTGCGTCTCTGCCGCCTCTTTCGCTTCCTTCAAGGCCTTTTCGTATCAGCCAGCTCTTTTTTCAGTCTTTCCTGTTCAGCAGCCGCGCTTTCCTCAATTGCTTTTTGGTTGCGCTCGGCGGTAAGGCGATTTTCCTCAAGCTGTTTGAAGAGCGCAGTGTTTTCGCGGCGAACAATCTCTATGTCGCCAGTTTCATCGACGATTTTCTTCGCCTTCGCAACAACCTCTGCAAACATATAAAAAGATTATGAGTTTAGCACAAAGACGCAAAACAAGGAAAGCTGCCAAAACAACAGTGCTCACCTTTATTGGCACGATTTTCGGCTTCTACCCTCTTCAGCACCTGCCTCTGGTTAACCAGTGATTGCCAAAGGTCTGAAGTAAGACGTTCGCTACTCTGCTGAAACAATATGTGTTTAGAAAGGGAAAGCATAATTAAAGGCAAGGAATAGTCTTGGGGACTGGAAGGAAATAATCCATCTATTACAAAGCTATCACAGAAAACCATCATGTTGTCTAAATACACATTTAGCACAACTTAATGCTTGGGGACTGGGGAAGCAGTTATAAGGCGAAAGATCATTTACCTTCATCATTTTCTTCAGAGCCTTGTAGCTCTCTTTCATGGTGACGTACAGCTCGTCGCAGTTATCCTCTAAGTTGAGGATGGTCAAGGTTTGGCCAACAGGCCTGATAGATGAGCTACCCTGTTCTGTTTCCTTCTTGTCAGCAAGGAGAGCTGCGATGGAAGGCAGGAGGTAGCCTTCATCGTCAAACAGCTCGGTCTTTACCATGTTCTTTATGGCATCATAAGCCGGAGCTTCAGCCATCTTCTCATCTGATAAAACAGCCGCCTTTCCGGCTGCCTGGGCCCTGGCCAAGTTCTCTGGTAGAAGCTGAGCGGAAGGCTCTGTAACTTCCGCTTCATGCTGTTCTTCTTGGGAGGCCACAGGGGCAGGAGCAGGAGGCGGCACGACGGGGGTGGTTGGGGGTTCAACATGGGCGGGCTGTGGAGGCTTGGGGCGGGATGCAACCGCCTTCGCCTTAAGTTTGCCAGCCGGCTTGACCCTGCGATGAAAGTAATAACAGTATAAGGCTATAACATAGCAAGCGATGAACAATGGTCACAACGTGAAATGTTCAGGACTGGTTCGCCTTACCGTTGCTGGGGAACGTGGAAGGAAAGATCTTCATCGTCAATCACATCGTGAACGACGGCGTCTTCAGGAATGGCGGCGGCAGTTTTCTTCTTCTTCTTGCTCTCTGCAGCGGAGGAGGATCCCCTCGCAGTTGGAGCCCTGCGCTTGCGAGACTGAGACTCGGCGCGAGCAGGCTCTGGAACGCGAAACAGGGAACAAGCTCGCTCTCCGGCAGAGAAGATAACTGAAGAAAGATGGAAACAAAGTGTGAATAACAAAGCTGGCAAAGTATAGTACCTATGCAAGTAAAAGGCGGAAAGCTTACTTCAGGAGCCGGCAAAGATGCAGTGTACATGGGACGAGATTCAGCGTATTGCTTCCTCTCCTTAGCAATTTTCTTGAAGCGTATCAAGAAGGCATCCTGCGTCAGGTCATTCTCGGTGGTGCGAAGCTGTGGGGACCCCGGACTAGCTGTCCGAAATACCCGATTATGCTTAACACAACGATCCCGTGATCAGTCTGTCGTTGCACATAATCCGAATTGGATACCAAAGTTTACATCCATTACAGTACCGAATAAAAAGTCTTACATAAATGGTCATTTAGACCAAGTTCTTACATAGATGCCTTCAAGGGCCAAACCAAAATATCAGCGGAAGCTACGGCGTAGTAGACATCATATTCTAACGATGACGACCCGACAGGCAGCGGACTTGTGGAGATCCTTAGTTCGCGTAGAAGTCGCCATACTCCTGCTCGGCGTAGTGCTCCTCCTCGTAGTCTGGCTAGGACAATAGCTAGGGACGAAACCAATATGAGTACATTTGAATGTACTCGCAAACTACCCCAACATGAGTATGCACTAGCTTTATTTTAACTTACCACTTTTAATTGTTTTAAAACATCTCTATATCTTTATTGAAAAAGGTAAGAAGAGTTTTATAACTGTTTTTAAAAGAAATCACCATCTCCTTTGTTTCTCCAAACCCTTTCTTTTCCGGACCAAGGCTCACCATGGTCCAATTAGTCCAACAACTCATACCACTCCATTTGGTATAGTTATATCATGCCATCACCAACTCATTTTCTTTTAAACTTAAAAGCTTTTCCAAAATTTTGCACATGATCTTAGGACAGCCTCCCAATTGTCCATATCCGGGGACCCGGCTATTCGAATAGTTTTGACCCTCTGCAGAGGTAGCACGCTTTTTATCCCACACCCATCCGGTAACTCATCGTGTCAGCCACGTCCCGCCATACAAGGTGTATGCGAAGTTGAGCCACCGACCCTAGCCTCTCCTTTGCTCATGCTAGTATAGGATCCTACCCATATGATAATTCCCACCAACACTCAGTCCGGTCCCCGTCGGCAACCCTAAGTGTGAGGACTCATATGTTTTTCCCGGCGACCACATTTATGAAGTCTTCAATCCTCCTCCTTATCTTTCCATAGAGTTTGAGCGAGGACCCAGGTCAGGGGAGTTCACAAACCATCCCCTCATGCATAACGGAGTCATCTCCGTCGATGAGGTATCCCATACTAATAAGAGCAAATTATATGACTAAGCCCCGTTCCCATATGGGGGTAAGTGTGGTCGCACAGATTAAGATTGGTTGTCATAGTACTAGGATACTGTGCATTTTTCATAAACATTCCCATTTTTCCATTTCTCCACTTTAACACCGACATCTCGGCATTCCATAACCACAAAGTATTTCCAAAGGAGTTTGAATAAACAACATTGTTTTCCATCCTAAAGTTTCATAACTACTACATAGGGTGGCAAAATAATTTCCATACACTTTTGGAAAAGGTTTTGTAAACCATTGGTTTTAAGAGTAAATCATTTGATCAAAGTAGATGCATATATATTTAGGTGCAAGCTCAGAGAGTAGCTTGCCTTGCTCGGCAAAGGGGACTTGATCTTGATCTTCTGGTTCAACAAATTCCCCCTCCTCGATATCTCCGGCAACGTTCTCGTCTAATCGATAAACAAACAAATACAAGCAATCACTAAAACTACTCAAACAACATCACATCATCACAGTATCACAATCCTAAATGCTCTAAATAGCCACTGGATACAACAAACAATACAATTTAATTTCAAAACAATTGAATTAAACATTAATTGTTTAAGTCCAAATTATGGCAGAAACTTGTTAAACATGTTTAATTGCACAACTTGAGTTCTGTTGGTCACAAAAATACAAACTAAATTTCTATAGAAAGCTACTGATGTGTAGAAGACAACCCAATTTGAATTGGATCATTTGGAGTTACCAAACTCCCTACACATTGGTTTGAATCCAGTAGCTTAATAATCAAGTTTTGGTTACCAAATATGTTCTGTTGTTCCAAAAATTAAATCCTTTTAGGGGTAAGTAAACATGGCTATATGTGAGCTAACAAAATTGGTCCTAACTCATTTGGATCAACCAATAAACATATTTGTTTGTTTTTGTCCAGAAGGGTTTATCTTAAAGTCAACAATTAATATTGCTTAAATAATTCTACCAAAATTAGGGGAGCTAATACAAGGCAGTACTAAGCTAGCAAAATTGGTTTGGAATTATTTGGACTAGCAGAGTATCAGAAACAAACAAGTTTAGATTTTGAACCTTCTGTGGCATTTTCAATAATTCTTTTTAACTATTTATTTAAATGACATGAGACCAATTGGTTGGTTAAACAATTTCATAAGCTTTCCAGAACAATTGAGTTTGATTTATTTGGATTCCTAAATCTCAAGTTATTGATTTTACAAATTGGGTCCAGTACTGAAATTCTTCTGAAATTAAAATAGAAAATGTGTTCAGTGTGGATAATGTTTAAATTTATGACATGGGGGACCCACTGGTCAGCGGCACAGCGCACGCAGGGAAATTAATAAAACCCTGACGAGCGGGGCCCGCTCGTCAGTCTCTCTCTCTCTCTCTCTTTTCTATCCGAAACGGTAAGCTACCGTTGGATGGAGATCCAACGGTCCGCGACGAATCCATCGGCGACGACCATATTTGGGCGGCGCCGTGGCTCCGGCGACGGCGAGGTTGGGCAAAACCTCACCTAGAGGGCTCGGGAAGGCTCGGGGACGGTGCAGGGCGACGGCGGAGGCTCGGGGAAGTTCGTGGTGCGACTGGAGCTTGCTGGGGCGGCGTGAATCGTCGACGGCGAGCCGCTGAACTTCCACGGCCACGGCAGCGGTCTCCGGCGGTGTCCTGGCGGCGTCTCTGTGCACAAAACAGAGGGGCAAAAGGCTCGGGTGAGTGCGGGGAGTACGGGGATCAAGGTGGTGTGGTCAGTGGAGGAAGGGGAGCAGTAACACGGCACGGCCGTGTCGGCGTCCACCTTCGGATGCGGCGGAGCGTCGAGGAAGCTCACGGGCAGCTGGAGCTTCGAGGGCGTGGCTCCGCCCTCCTGGCGGTGCACTGAGGAGTGGAGAGAGTGAGAGGGGTCGGGATGGAGTGGAGGGAGTGCACGGTGCGAGTGGGGTATTTATCGGCCGAGGTCGGTCCATGGTGGGTCGGGTGCAGGAGAGCTCCAGAGGGGCGGAGAGGCCGGCGCGCGGTGTCTGGGGGGTCCGGGATGGAGCTAGGGCTCGCGGCGTAGAGGATCGCGTGGCGAGGTGCGGTGAGCTGGGCCAATTTTGGCCGGCGCCGTCCGTTCATCCACGGCGGAGGAATGGGGGACAGCGGCGTTAAGGCGAGGGGAGAGGGTCTCCTCTGCCCGCAGAGGTTGCAGTGGCACGGGGGCGAGGGAGAGCGCGGGCAAGGGGGCCCTGGGGGGCCTGGGAACGGCGACGTCGAGCAAGGCGCCACGGCGACGGCGACAGTGAGCTAGGGGAGGTAGACGATGACGGTTTTGCAAAAACCCCCTGGCTCCTGTGCACTGCTTGTTTCCCTTCTTCTTTCTCTTATTTACTTTTTAGTCCTTCTGTTTAATTGCAGTAGCATTTCTTGATTTAATTTGAGGCACTAAATCAATTTATAAAAATTTGGCAAAATTTGTGGGCCTTCCCATAAGTGCAGAAGCTCCACAAAAATTGGCATAAAATAATAAAATGTTTTGAAACATTTTCTTTTATAGTGTTTTAATTATGGCATTTTAATTTATTTTTACTTTGTTTACTTTTGAATTTTTAAAACTAATTTGAAAATACTATTTGAGAGAGATAAGTAGTAAGAATGAAATGGGAGGGTTTGCAATACCACTCCACTAAATTTTGTTGGAAACAAAATGAGATCCTCACTTGGAGAATTTGTGTGGCACTTGCCACATTTATTTTTCTTGTTTTGCTTTTATTTTATTCTCTTCTTTTCTTTATGTTTTCAATAGAGCAAGCAACACACAAACAAGAGAAATAAACAACACAAGCAAGAATATGAGATCAACACATATAATTTAACAAAAGTTTTTGTTGGCTCCCATTTTTGGAATTAATAATACTTGTTAATAATTTTGGGATGTTACAATCCTTCCCTCCTTAAAATAAATCTCGTCCCGAGATTTGCTAGGCTTAGGTACTAAAGAGGCCTGGGAATTCGCTCCTAAGATAATCTTCACGTTCCCAAGTTGCTTCTTCTTCAGAGTGGTTAGTCCACTGGACTTTGTAAAACTTGATCGCACGTCTTCGGGTAACACGAACATCTTCTTCGAGAATCTTGAGGGGCTCTCGCGATAAGTCAAATCTTGGTTCAGGTCGATGGAGAGGTGGTCGATGTTTTTGAAAACATCAGGCTGGTCAGGAACTTCAAGACACTTCCGGAGCAAGGAAATGTGGAAGACATCATGATAATCTCCTAACTCCGGTGGCAATTCCAGCTGATAGGATACTTCTCCTCGACGAGCGATGATCTTGAAGGGTCCAATATACCTTGGCGCTAACTTTCCCTTGACATGGAAACGTTGCATTCCTTTGAGGGGTGTCACTCGGAGATAAACATAATCTCCAATACTGAAAGTGAGGTCACGGCGCTTGGTGTCAGCGTAACTCTTCTGACGGGATTGGGCAGTTTTGAGGCGCTCACGAATAAGCTGAACTTGCTCTTCAGCTTCACGGAGGGTATCTGGACCGAACAATTTGCTTTCTCCGGTATCAGACCAATTCAGGGGTGTACGACACTTCTTGCCGTAAAGGGCTTCAAAAGGGGCCATTTGCAGACTGGACTGATAACTATTGTTGTACGAGAACTCTGCAAACGGAAGACAATCTTCCCACTTGGAACCATAGGATAGAACACATGCGCGAAGCATGTCCTCCAATATCTGGTTCACTCGTTCAGTTTGGCCATCGGTCTGGGGATGATAAGCTGTGCTAAATGCTAACTTGGTTCCGAGGGCTTCATGAAGGGATTTCCAGAATCTTGAGGTGAATTGCGTACCTCTATCAGATACAATCTTCTTAGGCACACCATGCAGGCTTACTATTCTGGAAATATACAAGTCTGCTAACTGAGCTCCGGTATAAGTGGTCTTGACAGGTACAAAATGAGCAACCTTGGTCAATCGATCAACGATGACCCAGATTGAATCATGGCCTCGGTTGGATCTTGGAAGTCCGGTAATAAAATCCATTCCAATCTCATCCCACTTCCACTCGGGAACTTTCAAAGGTTGAAGCAATCCAGCGGGCCGCTGATGTTCAGCCTTGACTCGCTGACAGATGTCACATTTGGCTACAAAAGAACCAATCTCTCGCTTCATTCCATGCCACCAAAATCTTTCTCGAAGGTCTTGGTACATCTTGGTTCCGCCGGGGTGGATTGAATAAGGGGTCTCATGGGCTTCCTTCAGGATTAACTCCTTAAGTTCCGTGACATTGGGCACACAGATACGATCATTGAATTTCAGCACTCCTTCAGCATCTTCGGTAAAACCGGGTGCTTTGCCGAGGGAGATCTTCTTCCTAATTCCTTCAATGCTTTCATGACCTTTTTGGGCTTCTTTGATTTGATCCATCAGGGTTGGGGCTAACTCCAAATTGGCGAGATATCCATGGCTAACAAGTTCTAGTCCAAAATTTTCGAACTCTTTGAACAAGGCTGGTTGTTCGGCTTGGATTAAGGCATTCAGGGTACAGGGTTTGCGACTAAGGGCATCGGCAACTACATTTGCCTTTCCGGGGTGATAGTGGATTCCAATATCATAATCCTTGATTAATTCCATCCATCTCCTCTGTCGCAGGTTCAACTCCTTCTGGGTGAAAATATACTTCAGGCTCTTATGATCCGTATAGATCTCACAGCGATGTCCCGCAAGGTAGGGACGCCACTTTTTAAGAGCAAGGACCACAGCAGCTAATTCCAGGTCATGGGTTGGGTAATTCTCTTCATGCGGTCGCAACTGCCGGGACAGGTACGACACAACTTTGCCTTCTTGCATCAGAACGCAACCAAGTCCGAGGCGTGATGCATCGCAATACACGTCGAAACTCTGGGTGACGTCTGGCATAACCAGGATTGGGGTGGAGGTTAGTCTCTTCTTCAACTCTTGGAAACTATCTTCGCACTTCTGAGTCCATTCAAATTTCTTGTCCTTCTTCAACAGTTGGGTCAAGGCTTGGCTATACTGGAAAATCCTTCAACGAACTTGCGGTAATAACCGGCGAGTCCGAGAAAGCTTCGGATTTCAGTCACACTGGTCGGGGATAACCAGTCAATAATGGCTTGGATCTTCTCTGGGTCAACAGAAATTCCTCCAGCAGATACTATATGTCCGAGAAACGCCACTTCATTGAGCCAAAACTCACACTTGCTAAGCTTGGCATACAGCTGGTGCTCTCGGAGGGTCTCCAAAACTAGACGCAGGTGTTCAGCATGCTCTTCTTCGGTCTTGGAATAAATAAGGATGTCATCAAGGAATACTACCACGAACTTGTCGAGGTACTCCATGAAAATCTTGTTCATGAGATTCATGAAATAGGCTGGGGCATTGGTCAGACCAAAGGACATCACGTGTATTCAAACAAACCGTAACGGTGGTGAAGGCGGTCTTGGGAATGTCTGTCTCTCTGATCTTCAACTGATGGTAACCTGTCCGAAGATCGATCTTTGAAAAGACTCGGGCTCCGTTCATCTGATCGAACAGATCCTCGATCTTGGGAAGGGGATACTTGTTTTTAATGGTCACGTCATTTAGCCTGCGATAATCCACACACAGTCGTGTGGTACCGTCTCTCTTGTCCACAAAAATAATAGGTGATCCCCAGGGTGAAGCACTTGGACGAACAAGTCCTTTGCTAAGCATATCTGCCAACTGCTTCTTCAACTCAACCAGTTCTTCCGGATTCATCCGATAAGGTCTTTGGGATATTGGGGCTGTTCCTGGGATAAGCTCAATTATGAACTCAATTTCCCGGTCTGGCGGCATACCAGGTAATTCCTCAGGAAAAACATCTCGGAATAGGTGAACAACACGGATCTCATCTAGGTGGGTCGAGCTATGCTCTCATGGCAGCCTGGTTGGGGTGATTGGGTTCAGACACAAACTCCACTTCTACTTCTTTGTCGGTGGTGATGGATACAGCTCTTCTGGCACAGTCTATTCGACCATGGTACTTGGCTAGCCAATTCATACCGAGTATGACATCTATGCCTTGGGTTCCTAAAACAATTAGGTCGGCTGCAAATTTCTCGCCTGAAATCTCTATGGCAGTATTTGGACAAAATCTCTTGGTTTCTAGGGTGGAACCAGGGATTTGTATACTCAAGGTTTTAGTTAGGAAGCCTTCTACTAAACCTCCCTTAGCAACAAACTCCTCGGTAACAAACGAATGTGTTGCACCAGAATCAAACAGAACAGTTGCAGGTACTGAGTTGACAAGGAACGTACCCAGCACGACATCCGGCGCATCTTGAGCTTCTTCAGCATTGATGTGGTGCAGACGACCCTTGACAACAGCAGCATTTCCGCGGGGTGCGGCATTCTTGCCATTACCATTTCCATTGCGGCCTTGACCATTGTTCGGTGCCGGGGCATTGGGGCGCTGAACATTCCTCTTGGGATTGGGGCATTCCTTGGAGTAGTGACCTTTGTTGCCACATTCAAAGCAGACAACATTGGCATTGGGGTTGAAGTTGTTGAAGTTTCCTCTGGGACGGTTATTGTCATTGGGGCGGTTGAAGTTGTTTGGGCGGTTAGGGAAATTGGGGCGTGGAGCTTGGGGTGGTCGATAGGCAGGTTTGGGGTTTTGCTGAAAGATACGAGGCTTCTGACTGCTCGAACCTTCCTGAGCATTCATCCTCCTCTTGCGACCTTCATACATAGACTTGCGCTTGGTCTCCAGCTGGATGGCTTTGTCCACAAGTGACTCCAGATCACGGAAGTCATGGACAACCAAAGCACACTGCAGTTCATCATGCAGCCCATTCAGGAAACGTTCCATCTTCTTCTCCTCCTTGTCGGTGTCCTCGGGAGCATACCGAGATAAGTCGGTAAACTCATCAAGATAGCCGACTACATCTCTACTTCCCTGCCTCAGCTTGCGGAATTCATCCCTCTTCCTATCAATGAGTCCACCAGAAATGTGCTTCCTGCGAAACTTCTCCTTGAACTCAGCCCAGTTGATGACGTGGTCAGCCTGCTGGAGAGCTTTGGTAGCTTCCCACCAAGCTCGTGCAGGTCCAGCAAGATAGTGGGTTGCATACAGCACCTTTTCATTGTCTCCTACAGCAGCAACTTGCAGATTGTTCCCAATGGTAAGAAGCCAATCATCGGCTTCCAGTGGGTGAAGTCCCTGGAGAAGGTAGGCGGGTTGGTTTTCTGGAAATCGCCTAAGGTGGATCGCGGTTCTCATTGCCATTGCCATTACCACCATTGTTGTTGTTGTTGTTGTTGTTGTTGTTGTTGTTGTTGTTGTTGTTGTTGTTGTAAGCGGCTGCGAGTTGTTGCAGGGCAGTGAGATGAGCCTGGCGCTCCTGCCGGGCATTTTCACGTTCCTCCATGATAAGCGCGAGAAGTTGAGCGGGGGTTGGGTCTGGTGGTGGTGGTGCTGATCCTGATCCTCCCGTATTGTCGCGACGGGGCGGCATCCTGAAGCACACCGGGTATAAGAGGCAAGGCAGAAAAGTTCGACTAAGGGAAAGACGATTTCGCAAGTGGTTGTTTAATTTAAGGATTATATGAAAATATTTCACACAGATTTAAACAAGACAAACATACTTATATTTCACAAACAACACATCAAGGAGTTCACATCAACTTCAAGCTTACAACATCAAGCTTACAACATCACCTTACATCTAAGACACATAGCATCTGGTTTCCAAAAGAACCACTACTCCGACTCGACTAGCGTAGGGGTCAACCTAATCCTGCGGTAGTGATCAAGTCACTCGCCTACTGAGGTGGAACCTCCAGCTCTAACACGTCAGCATCTGACTGGTAGGCTGGCTCCTCGGGATCCTCCTCCTCGTCCTCGAGAACTGCCTCGAGTGGCTCCTCCTCCTCGTCAACTAACTCCTCCTCATCATCCTCCTCCTCACAGTCCATCTCCTCCTCAAAGTCATCATCGTCACTGAGGAAAGCGTTGTTCTCCTTGCGGAGATCCTCGCCCTCCTCCTCCATCTCGTCAGTATGGTGCTCTAGATCCTCGATCAGCTGGTCCTGCTCGCCACCTTCTTGCGGAGCTTCACGATGGTCCTCCTCAGCTGGGCCCTCTTTCCGAGAAGAGCGACCTTATCCTCCAGCAGCTTCTCCTCATTCTCGCGAAGCTCAACGAGCGACTCGCGGTCAAAGCGAAGCTGAATCCTAGTGCGCATCAGATCATCCTGGGTGTGCTGAAGTAAGAGCTCCATGTCCATGATGTAGCTCCCAAACATCGGGTGGCAAGGGGAAGGAGTAGGGTGTCCGTCGCAGTTGCGCCTCCCGTAGAACCGGAAACGGGAGTCTACTAACTCCGCCTTGTGCTCCTCACAAAGTCGGGCTATCATCCTCTGTGTAGCAGTACAGAGACCGTCAACCCAGGTGGCCTCCTTGGTGGTGAAGACGAGCGTCCTGGAACTGGGAGACTTGATGTTCCGGCGAACTGACGACCTGATGAGCCAGCTCAGCCTTCCGACACCGTGAACATCAATCTGGGCTCCCTCAAACTCTGGAGCGGGGCGACCTAGCAGCTTGCTCAACTCGAACAAGTCATTCTCGAACGTCAGCTTGCTATCCTTCTCCAGCTGAACGAACTCGGTCCAGTGGAGTGCCATCTACAAATTTTTAAGCAAAATTTTAAGTTAGTGGGATGATAAGTGCACAAAATTTTAAGGATACTAAGGAAATTGTAATGTTTAATGAGAATAAATTTTTGCATAAGTAAGAGGATTGGAGATAAGCGGTTTTCAAAAATACTTCACTCCTTTCTTTTAGAAATTACTCTTTTTGATAACACTTGTTTGACGACCATGCTAACTAAGGTTTCCTAAAGTCAGGATGGCTCTGATACCAAGTCTGTGGGGACCCCGGACTAGCTGTCCGAAATACCCGATTATGCTTAACACAACGATCCCGTGATCAGTCTGTCGTTGCACATAATCCGAATTGGATACCAAAGTTTACATCCATTACAGTACCGAATAAAAAGTCTTACATAAATGGTCATTTAGACCAAGTTCTTACATAGGTGCCTTCAAGGGCCAAACCAAAATATCAGCGGAAGCTACGGCGTAGTAGACATCATATTCTAACGATGACGACCCGACAGGCAGCTGACTTGTGGAGATCCTTAGTTCGCGTAGAAGTCGCCATACTCCTGCTCGGCGTAGTGCTCCTCCTCGTAGTCTGGCTAGGACAATAGCCAGGGACGAAACCAATATGAGTACATTTGAATGTACTCGCAAACTACCCCAACATGAGTATGCACTAGCTTTATTTTAACTTACACTTTTAATTGTTTTAAAACATCTCTATATCTTTATTGAAAAAGGTAAGAAGAGTTTTATAACTGTTTTTAAAAGAAATCACCATCTCATTTGTTTCTCCAAACCCTTTCTTTTCCGGACCAAGGCTCACCATGGTCCAATTAGTCCAACAACTCATACCACTCCATTTGGTATAGTTATATCATGCCATCACCAATCATTTTCTTTTAAACTTAAAAGCTTTTCCAAAAATTTGCACATGATCTTAGGACAGCCTCCCAATTGTCCATATCCGGGGACCGGCTATTCGAATAGTTTTGACCCTCTGCAGAGGTAGCACGCTTTTTATCCCACACCCATCCGGTAACTCATCGTGTCAGCCACGTCCCGCCATACAAGGTGTATGCGAAGTTGAGCCACCGACCCTAGCCTCTCCTTTGCTCATGCTAGTATAGGATCCTACCCATATGATAATTCCCACCAACACTCAGTCCGGTCCCCGTCGGCAACCCTAAGTGTGAGGACTCATATGTTTTTCCCGGCGACCACATTTATGAAGTCTTCAATCCTCCTCCTTATCTTTCCATAGAGTTTGAGCGAGGACCCAGGTCAGGGGAGTTCACAAACCATCCCCTCATGCATAACGGAGTCATCTCCGTCGATGAGGTATCCCATACTAATAAGAGCAAATTATATGACTAAGCCCCGTTCCCATATGGGGGTAAGTGTGGTCGCACAGATTAAGATTGGTTGTCATAGTACTAGGATACTGTGCATTTTTCATAAACATTCCCATTTTTCCATTTCTCCACTTTAACACCGACATCTCGGCATTCCATAACCACACAAGTATTTCCAAAGGAGTTTGAATAAACAACATTGTTTTCCATCCTAAAGTTTCATAACTACTACATAGGGTGGCAAAATAATTTCCATACACTTTTGGAAAAGGTTTTGTAAACCATTGGTTTTAAGAGTAAATCATTTGATCAAAGTAGATGCATATATATTTAGGTGCAAGCTCAGAGAGTAGCTTGCCTTGCTCGGCAAAGGGGACTTGATCTTGATCTTCTGGTTCAACAAATTCCCCCTCCTCGATATCTCCGGCAACGTTCTCGTCTAATCGATAAACAAACAAATACAAGCAATCACTAAAACTACTCAAACAACATCACATCATCACAGTATCACAATCCTAAATGCTCTAAATAGCCACTGGATACAACAAACAATACAATTTAATTTCAAAACAATTGAATTAAACATTAATTGTTTAAGTCCAAATTATGGCAGAAACTTGTTAAACATGTTTAATTGCACAACTTGAGTTCTGTTGGTCACAAAAATACAAACTAAATTTCTATAGAAAGCTACTGATGTGTAGAAGACAACCCAATTTGAATTGGATCATTTGGAGTTACCAAACTCCCTACACATTGGTTTGAATCCAGTAGCTTAATAATCAAGTTTTGGTTACCAAATATGTTCTGTTGTTCCAAAAATTAAATCCTTTTAGGGGTAAGTAAACATGGCTATATGTGAGCTAAAAAATTGGTCCTAACTCATTTGGATCAACCAATAAACATATTTGTTTGTTTTTGTCCAGAAGGGTTTATCTTAAAGTCAACAATTAATATTGCTTAAATAATTCTACCAAAATTAGGGGAGCTAATACAAGGCAGTACTAAGCTAGCAAAATTGGTTTGGAATTATTTGGACTACAGAGTATCAGAAACAAACAAGTTTAGATTTTGAACCTTCTGTGGCATTTTCAATAATTCTTTTTAACTATTTATTTAAATGACATGAGACCAATTGGGTTGGTTAAACAATTTCATAAGCTTTCCAGAACAATTGAGTTTGATTTATTTGGATTCCTAAATCTCAAGTTATTGATTTTACAAATTGGGTCCAGTACTGAAATTCTTCTGAAATTAAAATAGAAAATGTGTTCAGTGTGGATAATGTTTAAATTTATGACATGGGGGACCCACTGGTCAGCGGCACAGCGCACGCAGGGAAATTAATAAAACCCTGACGAGCGGGGCCCGCTCGTCAGTCTCTCTCTCTCTCTTTCTTTTCTATCCGAAACGGTAAGCTACCGTTGGATGGAGATCCAACGGTCCGCGACGAATCCATCGGCGACGACCATATTTGGGCGGCGCCGTGGCTCCGGCGACGGCGAGGTTGGGCAAAACCTCACCTAGAGGGCTCGGGAAGGCTCGGGGACGGTGCAGGGCGACGGCGGAGGCTCGGGGAAGTTCGTGGTGCGACTGGAGCTTGCTGGGGCGGCGTGAATCGTCGACGGCGAGCCGCTGAACTTCCACGGCCACGGCAGCGGTCTCCCGGTGTCCTGGCGGCGTCTCTGTGCACAAAACAGAGGGGCAAAAGGCTCGGGTGAGTGCGGGGAGTACGGGGATCAAGGTGGTGTGGTCAGTGGAGGAAGGGGAGCAGTAGCACGGCACGGCCGTGTCGGCGTCCACCTTCGGATGCGGCGGAGCGTCGAGGAAGCTCACGGGCAGCTGGAGCTTCGAGGGCGTGGCTCCGCCCTCCTGGCGGTGCACTGAGGAGTGGAGAGAGTGAGAGGGGTCGGGATGGAGTGGAGGGAGTGCACGGTGCGAGTGGGGTATTTATCGGCCGAGGTCGGTCCACGGTGGGTCGGGTGCAGGAGAGCTCCAGAGGGGCGGAGAGGCCGGCGCGCGGTGTCTGGGGGTCCGGGATGGAGCTAGGGCTCGCGGCGTAGAGGATCGCGTGGCGAGGTGCGGTGAGCTGGGCCAATTTTGGCCGGCGCCGTCCGTTCATCCACGGCGGAGGAATGGGGGACAGCGGCGTTAAGGCGAGGGGAGAGGGTCTCCTCTGCCCGCAGAGGTTGCAGTGGCACGGGGGCGAGGGAGAGCGCGGCAAGGGGGCCCTGGGGGGCCTGGGAACGGCGACGTCGAGCAAGGCGCCACGGCGACGGCGACAGTGAGCTAGGGGAGGTAGACGATGACGGTTTTGCAAAAACCCCCTGGCTCCTGTGCACTGCTTGTTCCCTTCTTCTTTCTCTTATTTACTTTTTAGTCCTTCTGTTTAATTGCAGTAGCATTTCTTGATTTAATTTGAGGCACTAAATCAATTTATAAAAATTTGGCAAAATTTGTGGAGCCTTCCCATAAGGTGCAGAAGCTCCACAAAAATTGGCATAAAATAATAAAATGTTTTGAAACATTTTCTTTTATAGTGTTTTAATTATGGCATTTTAATTTATTTTTACTTTGTTTACTTTTGAATTTTTAAAACTAATTTGAAAATACTATTTGAGAGAGATAAGTAGTAAGAATGAAATGGGAGGGTTTGCAATACCACTCCACTAAATTTTGTTGGAAACAAAATGAGATCCTCACTTGGAGAATTTGTGTGGC
This sequence comes from Poa pratensis, assembly GCA_947311845.1. NCBI lineage: Eukaryota > Viridiplantae > Streptophyta > Magnoliopsida > Poales > Poaceae > Poa > Poa pratensis. Next base: position 18,783,950 of record CAMZMU010000045.1, read on the forward strand.
ACTTGCCACATTTATTTTTCTTGTTTTGCTTTTAATTTATTCTTCTTCTTTTCTTTATGTTTTCAATTAGAGCAAGCAACACACAAACAAGAAGAAATAAACAACACAAGCAAGAATAGAGATCAACACATATAATTTAACAAAAGTTTTTGTTGGCTCTCCTTTTTGGAATTAATAATATTTGTAATAATTTTTGGGATGTTACAGAAGCTGTCCTTCTTATTGTTGCTATACTTGCACATCAGCGTGGGGTTTTGACGAAGTGGCTGAATTCGCCTCTTCATCCAGCAGATAATAGTATCTGTGCCCGTAAGCTTGGGCACAGTGTGCTTTGTCAAAAATTCAATCCGCCTTTGGATAAGATGGAGATCTGTTGGCAGAACCTTCAACGGCTTCTCATCCCAACTGGCTCGTGACTGAGCGGCAGAGTTGGTGAAAGCTGGAATTCCTATGGTCTTGTCTGCTGGCGCGACGTCTTTGCAATAAAAGAACGTGCTAGTCCAACCCTTCACAGAGTCTATCTTGGGCGCCTTTGGGTCCAATTCTATCTTTGCGCAAGTTAAGACTAACTGTCCTACGGACTAGCAGTTCTTTGTCTCTGTTTGGCGTTTGCAGTGAAAGCAATACTTGAAGAATTCTAACTAGGTGCTATGCTAGATACCCTTCAAATAAAGCTTGGAAGCCGAGATACATAATGCTATTGGGGCCTAAGTTGTGAGGTTGAAGGCCGTAGTAATCTAGCACGGACATGAAGAACGCAGAAGGAGGCAGAGAAAGGCCACGAAGAAGATGAGATACCAGGATGACGCGCTCGTCGCCGTCCGGCAGGAACGTGGTGGCCTTCTGCTGATCTCCAGTGCACACTGTCCGTGGAGGAATAATCCCCTCGCGCTCGAGCTCCACGAGATCGGCGTCGGTGATGGTGGAAGTGACCCAATGGCGCGAGGAGGTCTCCTCGGTTTCTTCCCTCGGCATCGGCCGCGTCGCTCTCGTCCGATGCCTGCGGGAGATCCTCTTCAGATCCCGCAGGTGCCATGATCCAGATGGCGCTGCCTCCGCCGTCGCGGCCGACGGATTTGCTCGAGGTGGTGGCCGTCGCCGTAGGAGCAGCCTCGGTGTTCGTGCTCGCCGCATGTGTCGTCGACACCGGCAGCGCTGCTCGATCCTTCCGCCGTTGTGGTCTTGGATGGCAAAGAGGCCATGGCGCAACGATTCTTGGCTGCTGGGATTGCGTGGCGAGAGGAAGAAGAGGAAATGGGAGGTGCGAGAGAATGGACCGGTCAGATCCAAAAGATAAGGAAACCCTTATAAATGGGCTGCTCCGTGATTCGTGCAACGGTCAGGAGAGTGGCGCAATTTTCGCCACGCGTCCGTTCGAACCGTTGTCATCGTGGTTCTTTCTCCACGACGCCTCGCAAATCGCTGCGCGAGGGGATGAGAAACGCAATCATCACGGTGACTGTTGGTTCAAACTATCGTGACTACGATCGCTGACGTCATGATGGGACTGACATTGCCGGAATCTTTCTGACAATATGACCGTTCTGCCGCCTTAACTATGCTCTGCAAAGCATTCAAGTTCGGCTTCAGCAAAAGCCGGAATTCGTCATGAGATCCTTGGATTCTTGATAGCTTCAAGCTCTGCAGCAGCAAAAGCAAAGCTGGAGAGCCTAAAACCTTTCCGGGACTACTGTGGAGGATATGCGAATAGGATGCTAGCCACGGTGCTGCTTATCCACCCAGCGTAGTGGACTCCAAAGTGATAAAGCCAGCCGGCTTATCTGGTGCCTGGTGGGCTGAAGCGCAATGGAAGCCCAAAGCCGGCTTAGAGAAGACCAAAGACGAAGGCCTTCCGTGTCCGCCTTGGAGAGCAAGTAGTCATAGGCCGTAGTAGTTTAGGTCTCTGCATCTAGACGGTTTGCCTTTCCTGTAAGAGAAGGCACGACGCCTTTTATAAGCCGGCCTCCTGGTAGCTTTAGGGCTACGAACAACAATACGCTCTACAACCTCGCATTGTAACCTGTACCTTATTCCCTTAGTGAATTATAGCATCAGTAGACCTCACCACCGTCGTGAGTCCGAAGCTGGGTAAAAGCTGTGTACATCCCGTCACGGAATCCTCTACTTCTCCCCCACCTCTTACCCTAGGTACATGGCTCCACATACCGAGCCCCGTTACCAATAACTCGACAGGGAGGAAAGCGCACTGCATCATTGTAATCCTCCATCATTGATCCCGACGCATTGATGTCTCAGCAGCCATGTTTCTGGATTTTCAGCTCCATTACTTGTCCACAATTTTCTTGACGTTCTGAGTGAAGATGAAGGCGAACCTTGCGGATGCCGGCCCAAAGCACTTGGACCAAGGTATAATTCCTCTCTGGCCGCCCTTATCTCGTCAAGGCAGCACGGGCATCAAGGCCCTAGATGGCTCATGTATTGGGCTTATCATGGGTTTTTTCACGCCTTGGCTCACCGTGCTTCCTATTGCCATCACGGCGAGGTGTCTGGAGCGATCTCCTGGGAGTGCGAGCCCTGTGCGCCTCCCCTCCTTCCGTGCCGTGGTGGTGCATTTCCGCCTCGGAGCTCCCCTTTTCCCTCCTATCACCATCTTTGTTCGCCTCATCGCTCCCTTTTTGTGCTGCGCCGTCTTTGGAGCGCTGGCGATCTTTGTCCTGCTTGCCATATTATTAGACCATCCTGATTCGTCTTTGCGCTTTGAGGCGGATCCACTGGCTTCTTGCTTTGCCGTCATGGGCGCTAGATTTGTCAGATCTTCAGGGTCACCAGCACCTCCTGCTACCCCCCCCGCCTTTGCAAAGGCAGATCATCAGCGAGCTTTACGTTTGACGAAGCCACTGCTGCTGATCCGCTGCTCTTTTTCGGAGCATGGTGAGTAGTGGATTGGCTCTTCTGCTGGATGTGTCGTCTTCCATATCTCCTGAACGCTTCCATATTCTTCGCGGAGTGGAGAAGTACAAGACTCCATCCTTGTCGACTTATAGAATACTTCTCCAAGCTTTCACAGCTTTTGGGCAGAAGGCTATCGAACTTCGGCGCGAGGTCCTGATGGAGGTCTGATGACCCGTTATGTTCTAAAGATCCTGACAAATCTGGCATGGGTAGTTTCCTATAAAGCTCCACCATGGCTTCGTCAAACGTAAAGCTCGCTGATGATTCTCGCCTTTGCAAAGGCGGGTAGCAGGAGGCGCTGGTGACCCTGAAGATCCTGACAAATCTAGCGCCCATGACGGCAAAAGCAAGAAGCCAGTGGATCCGCCTCCAAAGCGCAAAGACGAATCGGGGACTGGTTCTAATAATCATGGCAAGCAGGACAAAGATCGCCAGCGCTCCAAAGACGGCGAGCACAACAAGGGACGCGATGAGGCGAACAAAGATGGTGATAAGGAGAAAAGGCGGAGCTCCGACAGGCGGAACATGCCACCACCACCGGCACGGAAGGAGGAGGCACAGAGCTCGCACTCCCAGAGATCGCGCTCCAGATCACCTCGCCGTGATGGCAATAGGAAGCACGGTGAGCCAAGGCGTGAAAAAACCCATGATAGCCCAATACATGAGCCATCTAGGGCCTCTGATGCTCGTGCTCGCCTTGACGAGATAAGGGCGGCCAGAGAGGAATCATACCTTGGTCCCAAGTGCTTTGGGCCGGCAATCCGCAAGGTTCGCCTTCCATCTTCACTCAGCAACGTCAAGAAAATTGTGGACAAGTACAATGGAGCTGAAAATCCAGACACATGGCTGCCTGATTACATCAATGCCGTCGGGATCAATGATGGAGGATACAATGATGCAGTGCGCTTCCTCCCTCTCATGCTCGAGGGCACAGCCCGTCTTTGGATTGACACGCTGCCAGAAAAAAGCATCCACAACTGGCAGGACATGCAGAAAACATTCACGCAGCACTTCTCCTGCACTTACAAGCGTCCAAAGACATACATCGATCTTCAAAAGTGCACGCAAGCCAAAGGCGAATCTAGCAGGTCTTTCATCGCAAGATGGACAGAGACCAAGAACGCCTGCGAAGGAGTCTCGGAGAACCAGGCAATCCATGCCTTCATGCAAAGCCTGAAGAGGGGCAACATGATGCGTTACATGTTGCAAAGCCAAAACCTTCAGAGGCTTGGCGATCTCCTGGACAGTGCAAACAATTTTGCGGCAGCAGAAGACGATGCTCGTGCAGAAGATGGCAACGTACATGGACATTGACATAGAGAAGAAAAGCGGCAACAGACGCAAAGGCCATGGGGGTGAGCAAGCTGGCCCGTCAGCTGAAGTTGCTTTCGCCTCTGGAAAAGGCGGACAGGGCAACAAGTGGAAGAGCAAAAAGGGAGACGATGGCCAAGGGCCAAAGCCTCCAAGATCACATATGATGACATCAAAGATCAACCTTGTGCTCACCACATAAAGTTGGGCAAGTGCACCCATACCAACAGGCAATGCCGCCTTGTCAATGATTTCAAGAGAGACCCTGAAGCTGGCTACAAGCCGAAAAATTTCAAGCGTAAAGGGCGAAAAGAAAGGCGAGAGGATAAGGACAACGATGACAGCTCCTCCGGCACAGAACAGCCAGAGCAAGAACAGAAAAAGGGCGCTAAGTTCCCTAGAGTGCAGGAAAGCATGGTCACTTTTCTTGCCACTCGGTCGCTAAAAAGGAAAAGGCAGTTTGGAGAGAGCTTAATGCAACAATGCCGCAGTACCTCAGTATCTCAATTGGTCTGAAATACCCATTACATGGGACCGCACAGATCATCCAGAGAGGGTACCGCAGAATCCGGGAAACTATGCCCTCGTTGTCAATCCAATCGTGGAAAAGTGCAGGCTTTCAAAGGTGTTAATGGATGGAGGAAGTAGCATAAACATCCTCTATCTCGAAACCCTAAAGCGCATGCACCTCTCTGAAACACAGTTGATCAAAAGCGATGTCAAGTTTCACGGCATCGTTCCAGGACGACAGGCCAATTCAATGGGCATGATCGTGCTGAAGGTCACCTTTGGAGACGAAACCAACTTCCGCACAGAAGACATCGCTTTCGAGGTGGTACCTTTCAAAAGCTCCTATCATGCTATCTTTGGTCGTCCGGCTTTCGCTAGGTTCATGGCGAGGCCATGCTATATCTATAGCAAGCTAAAAATTCCTGGTCCCAACGGCGTCATCACGGTCCATGGCGACTACAAGAAGGCGAAAGAATGTGAAGCAGGCAATGCTATCTTAGCAGAAGCCGTCATCAGCGCCGAGGAGCTGGAGCAGTACAAGAAGGAGGTGGATCTTTCAGAGATGCCAGCAGGGAAACAGCCTCTCCCGGCGTCTGCCGCCACCTTCAAAGCCGGAGAAAACTCAAAGAAAGCCAGACTTGATGACACGGATGCAGCAAGACGACGAACGTGGGCACAAGCTTAGACAGCGCATAGGAAGGCGAGCTCGTCAAGTTCCTCCGTGAGAATCGGGATATTTTCGCATGGTCTCCCAAAGACATGCCAGGTGTCCCGAGAGAACTTGCCGAGCACTCCCTCAATGTCCGCAAAGATGCCAAGCCCGTCAAGCAAGGCCTCCGACGCTTTGGACCAGAAAAGAAGCGAGCTATAGGAAAGGAGATAGCGCGGCTTACAGCCGCAAATTTCATTAGAGAGGTCGTTCATACAGAATGGCTAGGAAACCCTGTACTAGTACCTAAGAAGGACACGAAAGATTTGCGCATGTGCATTGATTTCACCGGCTTAAACAAAGCCTGTCCTAAAGACCCTTTCGCATTGCCGCGAATAGACCAGGTCGTAGATGCTACCGCAGGTTGTGAATTACTATGCTTTTTGGATGCTTACTCTGGTTATCACCAAATTAAGATGAAGAAGTCTGATCAAATCAAGACTTCCTTCATCACACCTTTTGGAACGTACTGCTACATAACAATGCCTTTCGGGCTAAAAAACGCAGGCTCCACATACCAGCGATGCATCCAACGTTGCCTACACGATCAAATAGGCCGCAATGTTCACGCTTATGTGGATGACATTGCAGTAATGACAAGACAGAGAGGCAACCTCATTGCCGATCTAAAAGAAACCTTTGATAACCTCAGAAAATACAACATGAAGCTGAATCCGGGAAAGTGCTTTTTTGGCGTCCCAGCAGGAAAACTTCTTGGCTTTATTGTTTCTGAAAGAGGAATCGAGGTAAACCCTGATAAAATTAAAGCTATCATGAACATCAAAAGACCGACATGTCTCAAGATGTGCAAAGGCTAACAGGTTCTGCAGCCGCGGTAAGCCGTTTTATCAGCCGCCTTGGCGATAAGGCCTTACCCTTGTACAGACTGCTAAAGAAAACGAAAAACTTTGAGTGGACTCCAGAGGCGGATGCCGCCTTAGCTCAACTCAAAGACACGTTGGTCAGCGCTCCAACCTTGGCATCACCAAGAGAGCAAGAGCCAATGTTGCTTTACATGGCCGCAACAGGACTTGTCATAAGCGCTGTCATGGTTGTGGAACGTTTGGAAGACGGCAAAGATGTGCCCAGTCAGAGACCAGTTTATTACATAAGCGAGTGTTTTCTGAGTCCAAACAGCGATATCCACATTACCAAAAGCTTGCTTATGGTGTTTTCTTTGCCGCCAGAAAATTAAGACATTACTTTCAGGAGCACCCAATTACAGTGGTAAGCAAAGCACCATTGGGTGATATCATCAACAATGCAAAGCCACAGGACGCGTCGCCAAATGGGGAATAGAGCTTGCAGCTTTTGACATTCAGTACAAGCCAAGAACAGCCATCAAATCTCAATCTTTAGCTGATTTTATAGCAGATTGGACAGAAGCGATGAATGACTTGCCTCTTCCTGATGAAGAGTATTGGGTCATGCACTTTGACGGCTCTAAAATGCTTGATGGATCTGGGGCAGGAGTAGTGCTGAAATCACCCAAAGGCGACACCATGTGTTACGTTCTGCAAATACACTTCAACGCCACCAATAATGTGGCTGAATATGAGGCACTTATGCACGGCATGCATATCGCCAAAGACCTAGGAGTCACAAGGCTACTGTGCTATGGTGATTCTGACTTGGTAGTTCAACAGCTGGATGGTACATGGGATGCCAAAAGTCCAACAATGGCAGAATATCGGCACACGATAGACGAATTTGGAAGGGCCTTTCAAGGATTTGAGGTGAAACACATCAAGAGAGACGAAAACGAAGCAGCTGATGCCTTAGCAAGAATGGGATCCAAAAGGTCAAAAGTCCCGTCAGATATCTTCTTAGAGCACCTCTATGAGCCATCAATCAAAGGCGGCGACCTAGATAACCCAAAGGCGGTAAAATCTGTGGCTGTCTTCGCAACGCTCCCAGATTGGACCCTCCCTTACATCAAGTTCTTGGTGGATCAAGAGTTGCCAAAGACGAAGTGCTAAGGCGGCAGGTGGTGCGCAGAGCAAAGGCGTACACCGTCATTAACGGTGAGTTATACAAGAGAAGCACTACAGGCGTGTATCAGAGATGTGTCTCGCAAGCCGAAGGAGTTGATATCCTTAATGAGATCCATTCTGGGTGTTGCGGCCACCACGCCTCTGCCAAAGCTATCGTATCCAAGGCGTTTAGACATGGATTCTATTGGTTGACAGCCAAGCAAGACGCTGATGAAATCGTCAAAACGTGCGTTGGATGCCAGAAATATGCAAGGCAACCCAAGATGCCAGCTCAAGAACTAAGAACCATACCAATCACTTGGCCGTTTGCGGTCTGGGGACTGGATATGGTTGGTCCATTCAGGACAGCTAGAGGCAGCCTTACCCATCTCCTCGTTGCAGTGGATAAATACACAAATGGGTAGAGGCAAAGCCGGTAGCAAAGGTGGATGGGGCAACAGCCACCAAGTTTGTTATTGATATTATAACAAGGTTCGGCGTCCCCCACAGCATTATTACAGATAATGGAACAAATTTCGCTGTTGGAGAATTGGCCAGATATTGCGAAGATGTTGGAATTCGCCTTGACTTAGCGTCCGTGGCACACCCACAATCTAATGGACAGGTTGAGCGGATGAATGGCATCGTTTTGCAAGGCATTAAACCAAGGCTCGAGGTACCATTGCATCGAGCCGCAGGAGCATGGGTAGAGGAATTGCCTGCTGTTTTATGGAGTATAAGAACAACACCTAACAGATCTACAGGATACACCCCATTTTTTCTGATTTATGGTGCCGAAGCCGTCTTACCAACAGATGTTCTACATGACACACCACGTGTTGCAGCCTACGTCGAAGCAGACGCAGAAGAAGCCAGACAGGACGGCTTAGACCTTCTCGAAGAAGAAAGGGAGATTGCACTCCAAAGATCAGCCATCTACCAGCAAGACATGCGACGCTATCATAGTAGAAGGTAAGGCACAGGTCTTTTCGAGAAGGAGATATGGTGCTTCGCCTTGTTCAGCAAAAGGAGCACAAATTAGCCCCAACATGGGAGGGACCCTTCGTTATCAGCAAAGCGCTCAAGAACGGGGCATATTATCTTGTGGACCTACGCGATCTCAAAAAGAAGACGAAAAGGCCGCAAAAGGAAAAGGAACGAAGAAGCAGAGCTCAAAGAGACAAAGCGTCCTTGGAACATTGAGCAGCTACGTCCTTTTTACACTTAGCAATTCTATTGTAAACATCATATATGTTCATGAAATAAAAGTCTTTGGTTCAGTTATATATTGTGCAAATAGTTTCCGCCGTCTTTTATTTCCCAATGATCATATAGTTCCAAAATTGTCAATGTCAACCCGAATTTGCAAAGTGCTTTGGGTGCTAGCGTGATAATTTCGCCTTTCGGCTTTACAAAACCTTTTTGCGTCCGTCTAAGAGTATTTATCTGATCGCATATGTGTTGGCTTGCTTTAGTAGATGTTCTATGCACCGAAAGGCGGCACGGGTTCTGTGTTTAAACAGTCTGGTCACTGACCCTGTTGCCCAGCAAAGTGTTTTCCGCCTTAGGGTTTTGCTAACATACGAAAAGGCTAAAACACATAAGCCAGACAACTTAAAGACGGATAAGGAACATAGTCACAGCAAAAGCTTACAAAATATTACATCTGCTGTTTTACATGACAAACTTGTTCAAACTTAAGGCCACTGCCTTTACAAAACAACCAGCTATGAATAAAGTTTTTGTGCCTTCACAAAGGCAACATTAATACAAATTTTCTTCCTTATGCAGGGGACTGGGCTGAGGACTGGTGTGCAGCAGTTTCGGCTTCGTTGTCAGAGCCCTCATCTCCACCCTCTTCCTCCATCTCTTCGGAGTCACCCATGCATGTTTGCTCGGAGGCTTCATCACTGGACATATCTTCAGGGCGAGGTGGCATCTCCTTTCGCTCAAAAAAGGTGTCTATTGGGACCATGTCAGCAACATGGGTGGCAAACCCACTAACAGCCGAATAAATGGCACTAGGCACAACCTTCTTGCCATTACCGTCTTTGATGGGCATGCACTTTGTCACCCGCCAGAGATTAATTTCTGGGTGATGAGCCTTTGCTAGCCCAAGAGCAATCTTGCATCCGCCTCTGGCAGCTGATCGGAGACGCTCAACCATCTCCGCGTGACAAGCTTCGAAAGACGGCAAAAGATCAACAAACCCTTGATTTTACCTTTAAGCTTGGGGAAGATATCAAGTGTCAGCGCCAAAGCCGAAGAATGCATCTTCGTGACCATCTCCCCGCATTCCAGCAGGAGGTCAAGCCGGGTGTCAGCTGTCAGCTTTTCCCCAAAGCCCAAAGGAACTGAAAAATACATGCAAATTTTCAGCTTACATAAAAGATGAAAAATTCAAAAGACGGAAAGAACAAGGTGTCTGGCTTACTCAGAAATTTCTCGTCCACGGCCAAAGCTTCATCAAGGCGGCGTTCCAGCTGAGAATGTAGGTCACCAATGCAATCACTATTGGCCTTGGCTTGCGTCTCTGCCGCCTCTTTCGCTTCCTTCAAGGCCTTTTTCGTATCAGCCAGCTCTTTTTTCAGTTTTTCCTGTTCAGCAGCCGCGCTTTCCTCAATTGCTTTTTGGTTGCGCTCGGCGATAAGGCGATTTTCCTCAAGCTGTTTGAAGAGCGAGTGTTTTCGCGGCGAACAATCTCTATGTCGCCAGTTTCATCGACGATTTTCTTCGCCTTCGCAACAACCTCTGCAAACATATAAAAAGATTATGAGTTTAGCACAAAGACGCAAAACAAGGAAAGCTGCCAAAACAACAGTGCTCACCTTTATTGGCACGATTTTCGGCTTCTACCCTCTTCAGCACCTGCCTCTGGTTAACCAGTGATTGCCAAAGGTCTGAAGTAAGACGTTCGCTACTCTGCTGAAACAATATGTGTTTAGAAAGGGAAAGCATAATTAAAGGCAAGGAATAGTGTCGAGTTATTGGTAACGGGGCCTCGGTATGAGGAGCCATGTACCTAGGGTAGAAGGTGGGGGAGAACGTAGAGGATTCCGGTGACGGGATATTACACAGAGCTTTTACCCAGCTTCGGACCTCACGACGGTGGCGAGGTCCTACTGCTGCTATAATTCACTAAGGGAATAAGCGTACAGGTTACAATGCGAGTTGTAGAGCGTATCTGTTTGTTCGTAGCCCTAAAGCTACCAGGAGGCCGGCTTATAAAGGCGCCATGCCTTCTCTTACAAGGAAAGGCAAACCGTCTTAGATGCAGAGACCTAAACTACTACGGCCTATGACCTAACTTGCTCTCCAAGGCGGACACGGACAGGCCTTCGTCTTTGGTCTTCTCTAAGCCGGCTTTGGGCTTCCCTTGCGCTTCAGCCCACCAGGCCACCAGATAAAGCCGGCTGGCTTTATCACTTTGGAGTCCACTACGCTGGGCTGGATAAGACAGCACCGTGGCTAGCATACCTATTCGGCATATCCTCCACAAATAGTCTTGGGGACTGGAGGGAAATAATCCATCTATTACAAAGCTATCACAGAAAACCATCATGTTGTCTAAATACACATTTAGCACAACTTAACGCTTGGGGACTGGGGAAGCAGTTATAAGGCGAAAAATCATTTACCTTCATCATTTTCTTCAGAGCCTTGTAGCTCTCTTTCATGGTGACGTACAGCTCGTCGCACTTATCCTCTAGGTTAAGGATGGTCAAGGTTTGACCAACAGGCCTGATAGATGAGCTACCCTGTTCTGTTTCCTTCTTGTCAGCAAGGAGAGCTGCGATGGAAGGCAGGAGGTAGCCTTCATCGTCAAACAGCTCGGTCTTTACCATGTTCTTTGTGGCATCATAAGCCGGAGCTTCAGCCATCTTCTCATCTGATAAAACAGCCGCCTTTCCGACTGCCTGGGCCCTGGCCAAGTTCTCTGGTAGAAGCTGAGCGGAAGGCTCTGTAACTTCCGCTTCATGCTGTTCTTCTTGGGAGGCCACAGGGGCAGGAGCAGGAGGCGGCACGACGGGGTGGTTGGGGGTTCAACATGGGCGGGCTGTGGAGGCTTGGGGCGGATGCAACCGCCTTCGCCTTAAGTTTGCCAGCCGGCTTGACCCTGCGATGAAAGTAATAACAGCATAAGGCTATAACATAGCAAGCGATGAACAATGGTCACAACGTGAAATGTTCAGGGACTGGTTCGCCTTACCGTTGCTGGGGAACGTGGAAGGAAAGATCTTCATCGTCAATCACATCGTGAACGACGGCGTCTTCAGGAATGGCGGCGGCAGTTTTCTTCTTCCTCTTGCTCTCTGCAGCGGAGGAGGATCCCCTCGCAGTTGGAGCCCTGCACTTGCGAGACTGAGACTCGCGCGAGCAGGCTCTGGAACGCGAAACAGGGGAACAAGCTCGTTCTCCGGCAGAGAAGATAACTGAAGAAAGATGGAAACAAAGTGTGAATAACAAAGCTGGCAAAGTATAGTACCTATGCAAGTAAAAGGTGGAAAGCTTACTTCAGGAGCCGGCAAAGACGCAGTGTACATGGGACGAGATTCAGCGTATTGCTTCCTCTCCTTAGCAATTTTCTTGAAGCGTATCAAGAAGGCGTCCTGCGTCAGGTCATTCTCGGTGGTGCGAAGCTTGTCCTTCTTATTGTTGCTATACTTGCACATCAGCGTGGGGTTTTGACGAAGTGGCTGAATTCGCCTCTTCATCCAGCAGATAATAGTATCTGTGCCCGTAAGCTTGGGCACAGCGTGCTTTGTCAAAAATTCAATCCGCCTTTGGATAAGACGGAGATCTGTTGGCAGAACCTTCAACGGCTTCTCATCCCAACTGGCTCGTGACTGAGCGGCAGAGTTGGTGAAAGTCGGAATTCCTATGGTCTTGTCTGCTGGCGCGACGTCTTTGCAATAAAAGAACGTGCCAGTCCAACCCTTCACAGAGTCTATCTTGGGCGCCTTTGGGTACCAGCTTCTATCTTTGCGCAGGTTAAGACTAACTGTCCCTACGACGAGCAGTTCTTTGTCTTCTGTTTGGCGTTTGCAGTGAAAGCAATACTTGAAGAATTCTAAGCTAGGTGCTATGCCTAAATACCCTTCAAATAAAGCTTGGAAGCCGGCGAGATACAGAATGCTATTGGGGCCTAAGTTGTGAGGTTGAAGGCCGTAGTAATCTAGCACGGACATGAAGAACGCAGAAGGAGGCAGAGAAAGGCCACGTAGAAGATGAGATACCAGGATGACGCGCTCGTCGCCGTCCGGGGCAGGAACGTGGTGGCCTTCTGCTGATCTCCAGTGGCACACTGTCCGTGGAGGAATAATCCCCTCGCGCTCGAGCTCCACGAGATCGGCGTCGGTGATGGTGGAAGTGGCCCAATGGCGCGAGGAGGTCTCCTCGGTTTCTCCCTCGGCATCGGCCGCGTCGCTCTCGTCCGATGCCTGCGGGAGATCCTCTTCAGATCCCGCAGGTGCCACTGATCCAGATGGCGTTGCCTCCGCCGTCGCGGCCGACGGATTGCTCGAGGTGGTGGCCGTCGCCGTAGGAGCAGCCTCGGTGTTCGTGCTCGCCGCATGTGTCGTCGCACCGGCAGCGCTGCTCGATCCTTCCGCCGCTGTGGTCTTGGATGGCAAAGAGGCCATGGCGCAACGATTCTTGGCTGCTGAGGATTGCGGTGGCGAGAGGAAGAAGAGGAAATGGGAGGTGCGAGAAGGAATGGACCGGTCAGATCCAAAAGATAATGGAAACCCTTATAAATGGGCTGCTCCGTAATTCGTGCAACGGTCAGGAGAGTGGCGTAATTTTCGCCACGCGTCCGTTCGAACCGTTGTCATCGTGGGTTTCTTCTCCACGACGCCTCGCAAATCGCGCGCGGGAGAAACGCAATCATCACGGGTGACTGTTGGTTCAAACTGTCGTGGACTGATGATCGCTGACGTCATGATGGGACGTGACATTGCCGGAATCTTTCTGACAATGTGACCGTTTCTTCCGCCTTAATTATGCTCTGCAAGCATTCAAGTTCGGCTTTCAGCAAAAGCCGGAATTCGTCATGAGATCCTTGGATTCTTTGGATAGCTTCAAGCTCTGCAGCAGCAAAGGCGAAAGCTGGAGAGCCTAAACCTTTCCGGGGACTACTGTGATAGTGACAGAAAGTTCTAAGGTTGTGGATGTGTTGTTGCCACTAGGTGTGGAGGATATGCCGAATAGGTATGCTAGCCACGGTGCTGTCTTATCCAGCCCAGCGTAGTGGACTCCAAAGTGATAAAGCAGCTTTATCACTTTGGAGTCCACTACGCTGGGCTGGATAAGACAGCACCGTGGCTAGCATACCTATTCGGCATATCCTCCACACCTAGTGGCAACAACACATCCACAACCTTAGAACTTTCTGTCACTATCCCAGATTAAATGGAGACTGAACCCAACTATCTAGCATAAATACTCCCTCTTGGAGTCACAAGCATTCACTTGGCCAGAGTTTCAACAAGTAACGGAGAGCATGCAAGATCATAAAAGATCATAAATGATAATACAATATTCAACTTGACATAGTATCAATATTCATCGGATCCCAGCAAACACAACATGTAGCATTACAATAAGATGATCTTGATCATGATAGGCAGCTCACAAGATCTAAACATGATGGTACAAGTGGAGAAGACAACCATCTAGCTACTGCTATGGACCCATAGTCCAGGGATGAACTACTCACACATCACACCGGAGGCGGGCATGGCGATGTAGAGCCCTCCGGTGATGATTCCCCTCTCCGGCAGGGTGCCGGGAGAGCTTCAGAACCCTCCCGAGTTAGGGTTGACGACGGCGGCGGCGGCGGATGTTTTCTGGAATATTGGCTCGGGTACTTAGGGTTTTCCCGAAAAGATCAATTTATAGGCGAAGGGGCGGCGTCGGTGGAGGCACGAGGGCTCCTCACCACCTGGCGGCGCGGCGGTGGGCCCACCCGCGCCATGAGGTGGTGAGGGCGGCCCATGGCCCCCCTTCGTCTCTCCTTCGGACTCCGTGTACGTGTTGGAAAAATAGGGACTTTGACTCCTGTTTCGTGCAATTCCGAGAATATTTCCAGAACAACTTTTCTGAAACCAAAAACAGCAGAAAACAGAAACTGGCACTGTGGCATCTTGTTAATAGGTTAGTCCCAGAAAATGCATAAAAGTGATACAAAGTGTATATAAAACATGTAGCAATTGGTATAATATAAGCATGGAACATCAGAAATTATAGATACGTTCGAGACGTATCAATAGACGGGGACGGCAGGCAATATGTACGATTTGCCGGTTTATATTTGTGATGCCGATAACATAGGTTGCGGAGGCAGCGTCATCTTTGGCGTCGAGGGCTAGGAGAGGGACATTGAGCTAGCCGATGATGGCGATGAAGCCGCGGCGCGTCCGCGGGCAGGGCAGAAACTGGCGTCGGAAGATGATCCGCCTCGACAGTCGACGGTCAGCAGATGAACGTCGCGGCGCAAGCTAGGGCAGATACCGGCGATGCAGAAGTGTCCTCGAAGCGCTGTTAGTTTCCGAAGGGGTATGCGGCCGTGGTGTTTTTTTTTGTTTGAGAATTGTGGGCGTGCGTGGGGGACGTGGGGATGGGGGAAGCTGGCAGGAAATTTTCTGCCGGTCGACAAGATCAATCTGGTTCGTTCATGTGATCAAACGGAACTGAGCCCTTGGATCCGCTTTGCTTGGCTCGATCGGATGGTTCTGGATGACCTATGTACGCTTTGGTTTGGTGCCTGTAGCGAAAATCAAGTTCGCGCTTTTATAAATTCATTTATAAATTCAAAAAAAAAAAGTTCGCCCTTTATAAGTAGTGGAGATTCACAAGGCGCCTTCCCCCCCACCCAGCAGCATCTCGCTGTCGGCCCTGTCAACCAATGCCAACTAAAGCTTGCCCGCACCGCGGAAATAGTTCCTCGCCTCCCGCCAGGTCATTTTCACCGAGTTTTGGCCCCGAATGTGGTGTTTCTCGTCCATGCGGTCGCAACGTCGCCTTGGATTTGGCATCGACCTTGGGCGGAAGTTTAACTCGGACAGGGAGTGGCTGCTCACGACGGATCTGAGCAGCGGACCGAGAGTGCCTGCGCCAACCTCGGAAGCGGGTCCAAGGCACCGATTTGGAGCCCCGACGGGTTGGAAGGTCCGGCGAGGTTATGATTTCGGATAGGTTGGTTATTGATTTGTGTAGGCTAGGTTTAGAAATTGGTCGATCTCTAGTCTAATCAACCAAAAATTTCCGGTGGTAGATGGACTAGAGTTCTTCGTCCTCCTTGATCGAGTTGTAAATGCAAGGGGGGTTTGTGTTATCGTCTCCACAGGGATCAACAAGTCTATGATGTTGCTAAGGGTTGGCAGAAGCTAGACTAATTCTTCAGTTTTTAAGGTTTTCAACAAGAAAGTAAAGGTTTTTTACTGAAAAAGGGTTTAAGAACTAGGGTTCAGAATTTAACTTGCAACCTCTGGGTTGTCAATCCAGCTGCTGGCAAGGATCCAAGCAAGGTTTAGACAGGGAACAAGATTGATCTCACAGCTTGCAGAGACTAGTCATGCAAGCAAGGGTTTTTAGCAGTTTTAGGCAGGAGGAAAATGCATAACACAAAGATTACTGCGTTCTGGGTTGTCAAGCTAGATCACAAGTGAGTTAACAAGCAAAGGGAGGCTAGGGACATAATTACGACAACCACTGTGCAGGGACTAGCCTTACACACACAGATCAAACCACACAACAAGTAAATCATGCAAAACTTCAGATAAAGCAGTGAACTGTGTCACTCAACTCACTGCAGTAGCCAAATATCACAAGTTCTACTCACGGCTGGATGATCTACTCAATTCACACAAGATTACACAAGAGAGTGGAGAGAAATCTTTGGCTTTAGCTCACAGAAACCCTAGTCGAAGCAGAGTTGCAGATCATGAGCTTCTGGTCACCAAGGCCTTGTATTCTTCTCCTGGCCTCCTTGTTCATCTTGTTCTTCTCTGGATCTGGCTGTTCTTGGAGTTCTTGTGTTCTTGGTCTCGAGTTGGTGGTGGAAAGGTGTAGTGGAGGCTGAGGGAAAGGTGGACTGGTGAATTGGGGAAGAGTGGTGTGCGTGGGCGAGAGAGAGGTTCCGTGGTGGTGGTGGCTTTATACACCTTTTTCCATTTGTGGTGGAGGTGTGGTACGAGTTGATGGAGAGGGAAGCTTCCTCCTTGGCCACAGCTCACAGTGCACATGACATGTTTCTCTCTTTTTCACCTTTTTTCCTTTATGCCTTTTGTGGTTTCCTTGATCTCCAAGTTGATCTTCTTTCCCTTTCTATGATTCAAACATATTTGAATTGCTTCTTCTCTTCTCTTTGGGCCTTGTATTGCTCTATTGCTGCACTTGTGCTTTGCTTCGACTGGTGATGAAGAACTTGAGTTAACTGACAGAATTGATCTCTGTCAGTTACTGTTCACTTTCTGGCACAGTGGTGTTCTTCAGGTTCTAGCTTGATTTGGTCTTGTTGATCATGAACATCTTGTCTGCTGCATTGGTATGAGTTGAATGTTGCTTCTTGCATCACTTCTACATTGGATCTTCAGGAGATTATGTGCATTTGCGCACTGAACTGTAAAATGGATGAAAATACTGTTAAATGCAGATAATTGCAGTTCTTGATATAGCAGTAGTGATGTTTTCTGAGGTTTTAGGCCTGTGAATTATGCATATAATGATGGTGATCAAACCCCCAGACTTAAACCTTTGCTTGTCCTCAAGTAAAGAAAATTGGATACGAATGACAACAAGCAAAATATGAATAGTGCAAGGTTCTGAAAACTTAGCAGTTCATTCAAATTGGATTCAAATGCAGTTCTGTTTACTATTAGAGCAAGTGCTAGTTTATAGACAAGTTTCAAATAGCAGGATTTAAACATTTCTAAGTTCAAGTGCTTAGGATTAGTATGATAAGACAATTTGCACAGAAATGGAAAGTAAATTATCCAGAAAATAGCCAAGATGCAAGGATGCATGCTTAGTCAGTGCTTCACCTACTACAGTTCCAGGGAACATAGTAGGCTAATGCTGCAAGAATGCATGAGTTAGTTGGTTAGTGTTAAGAAGACACTTGTTTTATTAGTTAGTGCGTCACAAACTACCATCCCAGGATCATAGCTGCTAATGCCAAAATTGTTGCTTTAAAGATTCAGTTAACTTTTTCCTTGTTAGTGCTTCACATACCACAATCCCGAGATTGTAGTTGCTAATGCAAAAATTATTTGATGTTAACACTTTTTCAGTTAGTGTTAGTGTTAGTGCTTCACAAATCACTATCTAGGGATATTGATTGCTAATGCAAAAAATGCAAATATGCAGAAATGGAGTTAGTAAATGGCTCTAAAATGGATCATATAATTCAGTTTCACGGCAAATGGCATTATCAAATATTCCACAAGTTTTAAACAGAGAAATAAGCAAATTCTGCTTTGAATAATGGACCTGAACATAGCCTTTGCAGGAGTAATAAGCAGATACAATACATGATTCACAACAGCATGTAATGCTACTTAATCAGAACAGAGCAAAACCATAAAATTTTCTGTAACAGCCATAAAATTGCCAAATTGATCATAATATTGAAACATGACATAACAATGTTATTAATGCTGTGAATAGGGTATAAAAGATTGGAATGTTTCCACCTGGTGATTGCCGCTGCCTCTTGCTTCTTGATATCATAGCCAAGACTTCTCCACTTCTTTTTATTCAAAATCTGAAAAACAAAGACAAAAAGAAAAACACACACAAAACATAGCAAGTAAAAGGAAATAACAAGTACATAATATACAAAGGTACCAGGCTGCCTCCTGATGAGCGCTTGTTTATAGTCATGAGCCTGACTGTAGCTCCTTCACTGGTTCTCAACTGCAGAGGATGCATTGGGATCATCCTCAGCTTCATCATCATCTGTTTCTTCACTTTCTTCAGTGCTCAACTGCTCTCCTGCTCTGTAATGCTTCAGTCTCTGTCCATTCACCTTGAAAGTACCATCTGTTGCACTTTGTACTTCAAAAGCACCATGTCCTAGGTCTCTCTTGATAACACAAGGGCCAAACCATCTTGACTTGAATTTCCCAGAGAATAAATGCAGCTTAGTGTCATACACCAATACTGTCTGTCCAACACTGAATTCTTTTCTGAGAATGTGCTTGTCATGCCATTTCTTGGTCTTGTCCCTATAGATCTTTGAGCTTTCATAAGCATCATTTCTCAGTTCTTCTAACTCACACATCTGAAGCTTTCTTGCAGTTCTAGCTTTGCCTAAATCCATGTTTAGCTTCCTCATTGCCCACTGTGCTCTGTGTTCTAGCTCAACAGGTAAATGACATGCTTTTCCATAGACTAGCCTGAATGGTGACATACCAATAGGTGTCTTATATCCTGTCCTGTAAGCCCACAGGCTATCTGGTAATTTCATTGACCAATCCCCCCTGGACTTAGAAACAACTTTCTCTAGAATTTGTTTCACTTCTCTATTTGACAGCTCAACTTGTCCATTGGCTTGATAATGGTAAGGTGTAGTTACTCTGTGGTTTCTCACACCATATTTGTTCAGTAGATTCTCTAGAAATGAGCTCCACCATCACTGATCACTACTCTTGGCACTCCAAATCTTGGGAAAATGATAGTTTTGAAGAATTTGCATACAACTTTTGAATCAACACTGACAGTGGGTATTGCTTCAACCCACTTGGACACATAATCCACTGCAACTAGTATATGCTTGTATCCTTTGGATGATGGTAAAGGACCAACGAAATCCACTCCCCATACATCAAATAATTCTACCTCCAGAATTCCCTTCTGTGGCATTTCATTTCTTCTTGATATTTTTCCAGTTCTCTGACAAGGATCACATTGCTTGATATAATCATGTACATCTTTGAACAGTTAGGTCAATAGAATCCAGCTTGCAGGATTTTTGCTTGGGTTTTCATCACTCCAGCATGGCCTCCATACATGCCTGCATGGCATTGGTACATAACATCACTGATTTCTTCAGCTGGCACACATCTTCTCACAATTCCATCTGCACAATGCTTGTACAGGAATGGCTCATCCCAGTAATAGGTTTTACATCATGCATGAACTTCTTTTTCTGCTGGTAAGACATATCTACTGGCAGAATTTTACCGACCAAATAATTCACAATATCTGCATACCAAGGAGAACTTGCATTTACTGCCATTAGCTGCTCACCAGGCATTCTATCTTGTATCTCGCTGCCTTCTGGGCAAATGATTCTTGACAGGTGGTCTGCCACTGAATTTTCAGACCCCTTTTTATCCTTGATTTCAATGTTAAATTCTTGCAGCAAGAGAATCCATCTGATCAGCCTAGGCTTAGCATCCTTTTTGCTCACCAAGTATTTTATTGCTGCATGATCTGTGTAAACAACACACTTGTGCCCAACAAGATAGGGTCTGAATTTATCAAATGCAAACACTACTGCTAGTAATTCCTTCTCAGTTGTTGTGTAATTGATCTGAGCTTCATCAAGTGTTCTGCTGGCATATTAAATCACATGGACAACTTTTTCTTTTTTCTGGCCAAGCATTGCTCCTATTGCAAAATCGCTGGCATCACACATCAACTCAAATGGCACTGCCCAGTCAGGTGGCTCCACTATTGGAGCTGTAACCAGAGCTTCTTTTAGCTTGTTGAAAGCTTGCATACATGCTTCATCAAACACAAACTGCACATTATGGTTCAGCAAGTGTGTAAGTGGTTTTGCAATGTGAGAGAAATCCTTGATGAACCTTCTGTAGAAACCAGCATGTCCCAAGAAACTCTGTATTCCTTTTACATTTTCAGGAGGTGGTAGCTTAGCAATTACATCTACTTTTGCTTTGTCCACTTCTATTCCTCTGGCAGACACCAAGTGACCAAGGACTATGCCTTCAGTTACCAAGAAGTGGCACTTCTCCCAGTTTAAGATCAAATTTTGTTCAGAGCATCTGTGCAATACAACAGTCAGATTTTTCAGGCAAGAGATGAAATCTTTTCCATATACTGTGAAATCATCCATGAATACTTCCATGATCTTCTCAATTTGATCAGAAAATATAGACATCATACACCTCTGAAATGTGCCAGGTGCATTACACAAACCGAATGGTAATCTCTTGTAAGCAAATGTTCCATATGGACAAGTGAATGTTGTCTTGTCCTGGTCAGATGGATGAATGGGTATTTGCAAAAACCCCGAATATCCATCTAGATAGCAATAGAATTTCTGACCAGCAAGCCTTTCCAGCATCTGATCCATAAATGGCAAAGGAAAATGATCTTTCCTTGTTGCCTTGTTCAGTTTTCTGAAGTCATTGACCATTCTCCATCCAGTAACTGGCCTTGTGGTCATTAATCTCCCTTCATCATTTTCTACCACTGTATAACCTCCTTTCTTAGGTACAATATGTATTGGGCTCACCCACTCACTGTGAGAAATGGGGTAAATCATTCCTGCCTTTAGCAGTTTTAGTACTTCTTTTTTCACCACTTCTTGCATTGCTGGGTTCAGTCTTCTCTGCCCTTCTCCAGTTGGTTTACTGCCATCTTCTAAGTGTATTCTGTGAGAACAAACCTTTTCATCAATTCCTCAGATATCATCAATAGAGTAACCAATAACATTCTTGTACAGCCTCAATACTGACAACAAGCTTTCCTCTTGTTCACTATCCAGGGCAGAACTGATTATCACTGGGTGTATCTTTTCTTTCTCAAGGAATATGTATTTCAGATGAGATGGTAATTCTTTCAGCTCAACTATAGAATTATGGACTGGTTTACTATCTTCAGTTCCTTCAGCATCTGCATCTTTTTCACACAGAGATATTCCACATAGCTCCTGGTGATTAGAATTGTCTGCTGTCACAAACACTTGTGCTTCAGGCTCTTCTGTCTGCATTTCTTGTATTGTGTCCATCACACTTTGGTCTATTACATCAATCGACTGGCATTGCTCCAGTATGTTTGGCAAATGAGAGGCATGCTTCATGCTGAACTCAGCCTGCTCAGAGCCAAACTGCAGTTTCAGAGTTCCACCTTTTACATCTATAATTGCTCCAGCTGTTGCCAAGAAAGGTCTGCCTAGTATCATGGATTCAGAATTATCTTCCATCTCTAGTACCACAAAATCAACTGGGTAAGCAAAATTTCCAACTTGTACTGGCACATCTTCTAGAATTCCAGCTGGTTTTCTCAGTGTTCTGTCAGCTAACTGCAGAGTCATTGATGTAGGCTTCAGGTCTCCTAACTGCAATATTTGACTGACAGCCAGAGGTAAAACACTAACTGATGAACCAAAATCACATAATGCTGTGAATGTTCTCTTTCCCACATCACATGGGATGCCAAAACTCCTGGATCACCCAGCTTCTTGGGCATATAGTTCAGAATGACAGCACTGCAGTCCTCTGTCAGAGCAACAATTTCTGGGTCCTCCAAGCTTCTCTTCTTTGTTATCAGGTCTTTAAAGAATTTTGCATACAAGGGGATGTGTAACACTGCATCCAGGATGGGTATTGTGATTTGCACTTCCTTCATAGTCTCTAGGAACTTAGCATACTGCTTTTCATCCTTAGATTTCTCCATTCTTTCAGGGAATGGGATTTTCTGTAACACAGGCTTTTCTGTTGCAGGTTTGGCTACAGTGTTATCTGTTTTCTCAGCTTCAGTAACAGGCTGCACTGCAATTTCTAGCTCTGCCACCTTCTCTTCCGGGACAGTTTCTTGCCTGATGTTTGCTGAGCATGAACTCTTCTCTGTGGTGCTACATAAGTGACAGCTGGGGTGTTTTAAGCACTGGTTCAACTACAGCAGTGGATATGGCACCACACTATTTTGGATTCTATTCTGCTTGTGCTGGCAACTTGTTCCCAGGCTGATTGTCTTGAGTGTTAGAAATTCCAGCTGTTAGTTGCTGCATTGTGTTATAGAAAAGCTCAGACTGCATCTTCATTGTTTCCTGCATACCACTGAACATTTCTTTCTGCAGACTCATCATTTCATTTATTTCAGACTTGCTATTGCTTGTAGAAGCATTCTGCTGATTAGCTTGATTTTGTTGTGGTTGTTGTTGTTGCTGTTGGTATTGCATATTGCTTTGTGGTCTGAAATTTTGCTGAGATGTTTGAGCATACTGTGGCTGAGTTGCTTGATGGTAATTTGTTGATTTGCTTGAGGATAACTCTGCTGAGCTGCATTCTTGTATGATAAGTTAGGATGGTTCCTCCAAGCAGGATTGTAGCTCTGAGAAAAAGGGCCTTGATTCTGAGTATAATTCACTTCTGCCAGTTGGTTATCTGTGGGCACAAACAGGGTACACTCTTGAGGTAAATGCCCTTCATTTCCACAAATGAGACAAGTGGCAGAAACTTGGTTCACAGGCACTATGGCCTTGCTATTCTTCTCTTGCATAAGCTGAGATATCTGAGTTGTCAAACTATCAAGCTTTGCTTCCAGAGCACCCTGACCATTTGGATGAACTGTCCTTTCATTGGTCCAAGAGAAATTATGTGAAGCCATACTCTCAATTAATTCAGTAGCTTCATCTAGTGTCTTGTTCATAATTCCTCCATCAGCAGCTAAATCAACAAAAGCTCTAGTCTGTTCTGTCAGACCCTTATAGAATGTCTACAGAATTAACCACTGTTCCTGGCCATGATTAGGACACATTCTAATGAGTCCTTGGTATCTCTGCCATGTTTCATACAAACTCTCACCATTGTACTGCACAAATCTGGTGATTTTGTCTCTGCACTCAGCTGCTTTGGTGGGTGGAAAATATCTCTCAAAGAAAGCCTGCACAAATGTTCCCAGGTATCTCTGCAATGAACTGGTAAAGCATGATACCATATCTTTGCTGTGTCTGACAGAGAAAAAGGGAACAGCTGCATCCTTATTGCTTCAGAGGGCACACCATTGTGCTTGAGGGTATTGCAATACTCCAGAAAATTCCTGATATGGCATGTTTCTCTCTTTTTCACCTTTTTGCCTTTATGCCTTTTGTGGTTTCCTTGATCTCCAAGTTGATCTTCTTTCCCTTTCTATGATTCAAACATATTTGAATTGCTTCTTCTCTTCTCTTTGAGCCTTGTATTGCTGCATGATACGTCTCCAACGTATCCATAATTTCTGCTGTTCCATGCTTATATTATACCATTTGCTACATGTTTTATATACACTTCGTATCACTTTTATGCATTTTCTGGGACTAACCTATTAACAAGATGCCACAGTGCCAGTTCCCTGTTTTCTGCTGTTTTTGGTTTCAGAAAGTTACTTCTGGAAATATTCTCGGAATTGCACGAAACAAAAGGCCAGTCCCTATTTTTCCAGCACGTACACGGAGTCCGAAGGAGAGACGAAGAGCCACGAGGTGGCCAAACCACCAGGCGCGGCAGTGGGCCCAGCCGCGCCTGCCTGTGGTTTGGGCCCCTCGGGGGTCCGCCGACATCGCCCCTTCGCCTATTTATTCCCCGAGACGTGAAAACCCTAAAACACCGAGCCTTTCATCCAGAACATATTCGCTGCCGCCGCCGTCGTCAACCCTAACTCGGGGGGTTCTGAAGCTCTTCCCGGCACCCTGCCGGAGAGGGGAATCATCACCGGAGGGCTCTACATCGCCATGCCCGCCTCCGGAGTGATGCGTGAGTAGTTCATCCTTGGACTATGGGTCCATAGCAGTAGCTAGATGGTTGTCTTCTCCACTTGTGCCATCATGTTTAGATCTTGTGAGCTGCCTATCATGATCAAGATCATCTTATTGTAATGCTACATGTTGTGTTTGCTGGGATCTGACTTATATTGATACCTATGTGGAGCTGAATATTATATTATCATGTCTATGTCATTTGTGATCTTGCATGCTCTCCGTTACTTGTTGAAGCCTTGGCCAGTGAATACTTGTAACTCCAAGAGGGGGTATTTATGCATGATAGTTGGGTTCAACCTCTATTTAACCTGGGATAGTGACAGCAAGTTCTAAGGTTGTAGATGTGTTGTTGCCACTAGGGGTAAAACAGCAATGCTTTATTCAAGGATGAATGTATTGTTTACATTACGCACATTACTTAATGCAATTGTCTGTTGCTTGCAACTTAATACTGGAAGGGGTACGGATGTTAACCGGAAAGTGGACTATTTAGGCATAGATGCATGCTGGATAGCGGTCTATGTACTTTGTCGTAATGCCCAAATGAATCTCATAGTAGACACCACAGCTCACACATGCATGTTATATGCACTTATCAATTGTCAATTGCCCAGCTGTAATTTGTTTACCCAGCATGTTAGTTATCTTATTGGAGAGACACCACTAGTGAACTGTGGACCCCGGTCCATTCTTTTACATCTGAAATACAATCTACTGCAATCATTGTTCTCTACTGTTTTATGCAAACAAACATCATTTCCATTCGATACGTTTAACCCTTTGTTTTCAGCAAGCCGGTGAGATTGACAACCTCACTGTTAAGTTGGGGCAAAGTAATTTGATTGTGTTGTGCAGGTTCCACGTTGGCACCGGAATCCCTGGTGTTGCGCCGCACTACACTCCTTCACCAACACCTTCGAAGCAAACCTCGTTTTCCTACTGGTTCGATTAAACCTTGGTTTCATACTGAGGGAAAACTTACTGCTGCACTCATCATACCTTCCTCTTGGGGTTCCCAACTGACGTGTGACGTACAAGCATTGTTTCTGGCACTATTGCCGGGAGATATTCCCTCGTCAACTAGAGCCACCAACACGTTTTCTGGCGCCGTTGCCGGGGAAAACCGAATTGCTTCTGCAAGGGGAGTCTCTCACACCCAATCTCTTTACTTTGTTATTTGTCTTGCTTAGTTTATTTTTATTTAGTTTGTTTGCTTCTTTATCAAAAACACAAAAAAATTAGTTACTTGTTTAATTCAGTTTGATTTTGTTTTTCAAAATGAGTACTCCTGAGAACACTAAGTTGTGTGACTTCACTAGCACAAACAACAATGATTTCATATGCACTCCTATTGCTCCACCTGCTTCTACAGCAGAATTTTATGAAATTAAACCTGCTCTATTAAATCTTGTTATGAAAGAGCAATTTTCTGGTGTTAGTACTGATGATGCTGCTGCCCATCTTAATAACTTTGTTGAACTTTGTGAAATGCAAAAGTATAAGGATATGGATGGGGATATTATAAAACTGAAACTTTTTCCTTTCTCCTTGAGAGGAAGAGCTAAAGAATGGTTGCTTTCTTTGCCTAGAAATAGTATTAATTCTTGGACAAAATGCAAAGATGCTTTCATAGGGAAATATTATCCTCCTGCTAAGATTATATCCTTGAGAAGTAGCATTATGAATTTTAAACAACTTGATAATGAACATGTTGCTCAAGCTTGGGAAAGAATGAAATCTTTGGTGAAGAATTGTCCCACTCATGGACTGACTACTTGGATGATCATCCAAACCTTTTATGCAGGATTAAATTTTTCCTCAAGGAACTTATTGGATTCAGCCTCTGGAGGAACCTTTATGTCCATCACTTTAGGTGCAGCAACAAAGCTACTTGATGATATGATGATCAACTATTCCGAATGGCACACCGAAAGAGCTCCTCAAGGTAAGAAGGTAAATTCTGTTGAAGAAACCTCCTCTTTGAGTGATAAGATTGATGCTATTATGTCTATGCTTGTGAATGGTAGATCTCATGTTGATCCTAATAATGTTCCTTTAGCTTCATTGGTTGCTCAAGAAGAGCATGTTGATGTAAACTTCATTAAAAACAACAACTTCAACAACAATGCTTATAGGAATAATTTTGGTAGCAACAATATAAGCCTTATCCTTCAAATGGTTATGGCAATTCTTATGGTAATTCCTACAGCAACAATAGAAGTGTGTCCTCTGATCTTGAAGCTATGCTTAAAGAATTTATTAGCACACAAAAAGCTTTCAATAAAACTGTTGAGGAAAAGTTTGAAAAAATTGATGATCTTGCTCTAAAGTTGATAGTCTTGCTCATGATGTTGAAATTCTAAAACTGAAAGTTATGCCTAATGAAGTTAAAGATATTAAGTCATTTGCTACAGCAAATGCCATCCAAGTTCGAATTGATAATAATATTAGGATGTTGGCTGAATTGCATGCTAGGTGGGAAAAAGAGGAAGAACTTGAAAAAGAGAATAGTATAGTTAGAGTTTGTACTATCACCACCACTAGTAATGCTAATGTTTCACATGCTAGTAAACCTCCTACTATTGATGGTAATGTTATTGGTGTTGGTAATGTCTCTACTACTTCTGCAAGCGTTTGAAATTGCCTAAAACTGCTGAAACTTTTTCTGATAAAAGTGCTGAAATTTTTCAAACTATTGGAGACAATGGTTCCACCACCATTGACAATAATGATTTTGATTTTGATGATTGTAACATCTCTGAAGTTATTATGTTCTTGCAAAAATTAGCTAGAAGTCCCAATGCTAGCACTATTAATTTGGCTTTTACAAAGCATATTACAAATGCTCTTTTGCAAGCTAGGGAGGAGAAGTTGAAACTTAAAGCTTCTATTCCTAGGAAATTAGAAGATGGTTGGGAACCCATCATTAAGGTAAAGGTGAATGATTTTATTGCAATGCCTTGTGTGATCTTGGTGCAAGTGTTTCGTTTTGCCCAAGAAGCTTTATGATATTCTTGATTTGCCACCTTTGGAACATTGTTATTTGGATGTTTTTCTCGCTGATAATGCTATGAAGAAACCTTTGGGGCGAGTTAATGATGTTTTTATTACAGTAAAAATAACCTTGTCCCCGTTGATTTTATTGTTATGGATATTGAATGCAATGCATCTTGTCCTATTGTTTTGGGAAGACCTTTTCTTCGAACTGTTGGTGCCATCATTGATATGAAAGAAGGTAATATAAGGTACCAATTTCCTCTCAAGAAAGGTATGGAACACTTCCCTAGGAAGAGAATGAAGTTACCTTTTGACTCTATTGTTAGAGCAAGTTATGATGTTGATGCTTCTTCTCTTGACAACACTTGATTTTCACTTTCTGCGCCTAGCTGAAAGGCGTTAAAGAAAAGCGCTTATGGGAGACAACCCATCGTTTTTATTTGCTGTTATTTTTGTTTTCTTTGAGTCAAGGAGTTTTGTTACTTCTGTAGCAACTCCTTTGTATCTTTATTTTATCGCAATGTTGTGCCAAGTAAAGTTCTATATTGAAAGTTGATGCAAGATTTGGATTTCTGCGCAGTGACAGATTTTTAGCTGTCACGGATTTGAGCTTATCTCCCTGTAGAAAATTCAAAAAATTCTGAGAAAAATCACGCATATTCCTGAGATATGTACGCAACTTTCATTATTTTAGGCCAGATCCATCTGAGCAACTTAAGTGCCTCGAAAAAATTCGTCATTCCAGACTGTTCTGTTTTTGACAGATTCTGCCTTTTGTTTTGCATTCGCTCTTTTACTGTGTTTGTGTGGATTTCTTTGCTCCACAAAGCATTGGTGGCTGTAGCTAATGTCCAGAAGCTTTGGGATTGATTGTATCATTACAGAATATGAGAATTTTTGATTATGCACTAACCCTCTAATGAGAACTGTCTTGAGTTTGGTGTGAAGGAAGTTTTCAAGGATCAAGCGAGAAGGGTGATATTATGTGATCAAGAAGAGTGAAAAGCCTAAGCTTGGGGATGCCCCCGTGGTTCATCCCAACCATATTCAGAGAGACTCAAGCGTCTAAGCTTGGGGATGCCCAAGGCATCCCCTTCTTCATCAACAAACTTATCAGGTCATCTCTAGTGAAACTATATTTTAATTCTTTCACATCTTATGCGCTTTACTTGGAGCGTCTGTGTGTTTTTATTTTTGTTTTTGTTTGAATAAATTCGGATCCTAGCAATCCTTGTGTGGGAGAGAGACACGCTCCGCTTTTTCATGTGAATACTCATGTTCTTCACTTATATTTGTTGAGTATTCTTAACTAGCTACTGCAGTGCTTTTAGCTCCTGTTTTTCATGCATCTCTTCGAGCTGTTAGCACTTGTTTATAAATACTCTCTTGCTGCATTATATTATCATTTGGAGAGTTTATGTTTAAATAAATTGATTGGTGTTTGTTTGGAAGAAAGAAAATGCTACATGTAGTAGTTGGTATTGGAAAAGACATATGCATTCTTGTAGATCATTGTCTTGTTTTGATTTGATGCTTTGCAATTGTTTTGAGCTCTCAAGTAGATCATGTTTAAGCTCTTGCATCATGTAGTTAAAGCCTAGTAGTGGAGAACTACCGTAGAGCTTGTTGAGACTTGGGATGCATATTTGTTCTCTCTAAGGTCTAGATATTTTCTGGTAAAATGTTTGAGCAACAAGGAAGACAGTGTAGAGTCTTATAATACTTGCAATATGTTTTTATGTGATTCTTGCTGTACCGGTTTATACTTGTGTTTGCTTCAAACAACCTTGCTAGCCTAAACTCTGTACTGAGAGGGAATGCTTCTCGTGCATCCAAAACTTGAGCCAAAACCCATGCCATTTGTGTCCACCATACCTACCTACTATGTGGTATTTCCTGCCATTCCAAGTAAATATTTCATGTGCTACCTTTAAACTATTCAAAACTTTATTACTCCTTATTTGTGTCAATGTTTTATAGCTCATGAGGAAGTATGTGGTGTTTTATCTTTCAATCTTGTCATTTACTTCTGACAGACTTTCACCAATGGACTAGTGGCATATACATCCGCTTATCCAATAATTTGCAAAAAGAGCTGGCAACGGGGTGCCCAGCCCCAATTAATTACAACTTTCATTAATAATTCTCTTCACATGTTTTGCCCTGATTTATCAGTAAGCAACTTAATTTTGCAATAGACACTCCTCCATGGTATGTGAATGTTGGAAGGCACCCGAGGATTCGGTTAGCCATGGCTTGTGTAAGCAAAAGGTTGGGAGGAGTGTCATCTATAAAGAAACTAAAATACATGTGTAAACAAAAGAGAAGAGGGATGATCTACCTTGCTGGTAGAGATAACGTCCTTCATGGGAGCCGCTCTTTGAAAGTCTGGTTGACAAGGGGGTTAGAGTGCCCACTACCATTCGTTGACAACAACAAACACCTCTCAAATACTTATTTTGTGCTCTCTATATGCTTTCGAAAACTTAAAAAGCTCTAGCACATGATTTAATCCCTGCTTCCCTCTGCGAAGGGCCTATCTTTTACTTTATGTTGAGTCAGTTTACCTACTCCTTTCTATCTTAGAAGCAAACACTTGTGTCAACTTTGTGTGCATTGATTCTTACATATTTACTTATTGCACTTGTTATATTGCTTTATGTTGACAACTATCCATGAGATATACATGTTACAAGTTGAAAGCAAATGCTGAAACTTAATCATCCTTTGTGTTGCTTCAATGCCTTTTACTTTGAATCTATTGCTTTATGAGTTACCTCTTATGCAAAACTTTTTGATGCTTGTCTTGAAAGTACTATTCATGAAAAGTTTTTGCTTATATGATTCATTGTTTACTCTTTATCTATTTGTTAGCAAACTATAGATCATTGCTTTGAGTCACTTCATTCATGACATGAGCCTTGCAATATATTGATCAAGATTGTGTGAAAGCATGTCTCCTCAGAAATTATTTGTTGTTATCGTTTTACCTACTCGAGGACGAGTAGAACTAAGCTTGGGGATGCTTGATACGTCTCCAACGTATCCATAATTTCTGCTGTTCCATGCTTATATTATACCATTTGCTACATGTTTTATATACACTTCGTATCACTTTTATGCATTTTCTGGGACTAACCTATTAACAAGATGCCACAGTGCCAGTTCCCTGTTTTCTGCTGTTTTTGGTTTCAGAAAGTTACTTCTGGAAATATTCTCGGAATTGCACGAAACAAAAGGCCAGTCCCTATTTTTCCAGCACGTACACGGAGTCCGAAGGAGAGACGAAGAGCCACGAGGTGGCCAAACCACCAGGTGGCGCGGCAGTGGGCCCAGCCGCGCCTGCCTGTGGTTTGGGCCCCTCGGGGGTCCGCCGACATCGCCCCTTCGCCTATTTATTCCCCGAGACGAAAACCCTAAAACACCGAGCCTTTCATCCAGAACATATTCGCTGCCGCCGCCGTCGTCAACCCTAACTCGGGGGGTTCTGAAGCTCTTCCCGGCACCCTGCCGGAGAGGGGAATCATCACCGGAGGGCTCTACATCGCCATGCCCGCCTCCGGAGTGATGCGTGAGTAGTTCATCCTTGGACTATGGGTCCATAGCAGTAGCTAGATGGTTGTCTTCTCCACTTGTGCCATCATGTTTAGATCTTGTGAGCTGCCTATCATGATCAAGATCATCTTATTGTAATGCTACATGTTGTGTTTGCTGGGATCTGACTTATATTGATACCTATGTGGAGCTGAATATTATATTATCATGTCTATGTCATTTGTGATCTTGCATGCTCTCCGTTACTTGTTGAAGCCTTGGCCACGTGAATACTTGTAACTCCAAGAGGGGGTATTTATGCATGATAGTTGGGTTCAACCTCTATTTAACCTGGGATAGTGACAGCAAGTTCTAAGGTTGTAGATGTGTTGTTGCCACTAGGGGTAAAACAGCAATGCTTTATTCAAGGATGAATGTATTGTTTACATTACGCACATTACTTAATGCAATTGTCTGTTGCTTGCAACTTAATACTGGAAGGGGTACGGATGTTAACCGGAAAGTGGACTATTTAGGCATAGATGCATGCTGGATAGCGGTCTATGTACTTTGTCGTAATGCCCAAATGAATCTCATAGTAGACACCACAGCTCACACATGCATGTTATATGCACTTATCAATTGTCAATTGCCCAGCTGTAATTTGTTTACCCAGCATGTTAGTTATCTTATTGGAGAGACACCACTAGTGAACTGTGGACCCCGGTCCATTCTTTTACATCTGAAATACAATCTACTGCAATCATTGTTCTCTACTGTTTTATGCAAACAAACATCATTTCCATTCGATACGTTTAACCCTTTGTTTTCAGCAAGCCGGTGAGATTGACAACCTCACTGTTAAGTTGGGGCAAAGTAATTTGATTGTGTTGTGCAGGTTCCACGTTGGCACCGGAATCCCTGGTGTTGCGCCGCACTACACTCCTTCACCAACACCTTCGAAGCAAACCTCGTTTTCCTACTGGTCGATTAAACCTTGGTTTCATACTGAGGGAAAACTTACTGCTGCACTCATCATACCTTCCTCTTGGGGTTCCCAACTGACGTGTGACGTACAAGCATTGTTTCTGGCACTATTGCCGGGGAGATATTCCCTCGTCAACCTAGAGCCACCACTGCACTTGTGCTTTGCTTCGACTGGTGATGAAGAACTTGAGTTAACTGACAAAATTGATCTCTGTCAGTTACTGTTCACTTTCTGGCACAGTGGTGTTCTTCAGGTTCAAGCTTGATTTGGTCTTGTTGATCATGGCCATCTTGTCTGCTGCATTGGTATGAGTTGAATGTTGCTTCTTGCATCACTTCTACATTGGATCTTCAGGAGATTATGTGCCTTTGCGCACTGAACTGTAAAATGGATGAAAATACTGTAAAATGCAGATAATTTTAGCTCTTGATATAGCAGTAGTGATGTTTTCTGAGGTTTTAGGCCTGTGAATTATGCATATAAATGATGGTGATCACTCCTCCACCGACCTAGATGATTCTTAGATTGAGGAGATGCTCTTCAATCATGATGTCGAGCGCATGATTATGGCGCATCTCGTCAAGCAATTTGAGACCGGAGGCAACAGGTGTTGGAGATATGCCCTAGAGACAATAATAATTGAGTTTATTATTTATCTCCATGTTTATTATTAATGTTTATATCTTTATGCTACAACTGTATTGGGTACTTGTATAGCAAATACAACGTATACAAGAGGAAAACCTCCGATACACGTGTAGAGATATGAACGGTTAAAAGAGTTCCTGGTCTTGTCTCTAAGACTAGCCTATCTTGTTGCTCGATGATCATGTTTTCCTGATCATGGACTTTGTATAAGTCATTCAACTATCAGAGTGGTTTATCGGAATGATAATCGCACTGAACCGACCCACCGTATGATCTCGCTATGAGACAAATCGTCGACGATGAAATAGCGATTGATCATCTATTTAGTTATCATGAGCTAGATCCCTATGCTATGAGAATATCTTGTCACTGCTTATTCGACACTCGAGCTTTGATTTCCACCAAACGTGTTGCAGTAACATGGGACTATGATAGGTGGCTTTTGGGCTTGAACTAGGATAATGTATTGGAACAGAGATCGTTCAAGAATGGCACTTACTCCTCCAGGCGATGGAGAGATACATCCTCTAGGCCATCTCAGTATTATTGTTGTCACCCCAATCGTCTGGCCAGACACAAGCGTGATTTATCACGGGACAACAAATATACGGAATGAGAAAAGAGAATGATATTGGTACGAGAATAATATGTGTTATGATCGAAGGGTTTGATCACACTAGAGCACATTGTCTCAATCTCGAGATATCATTGGTATCGTGCACGTAAGGGGATTAAGCGTAATGAGTAACGCACAGGTTCTATTGTTCATTCACAACACAAGGGTGCCAGTACGAATGCCTAACCCACTGCTGGTTATTGTTTGGTAAGCTCCCAAACAATACTTTGTGATTGCTGAACCTTTCGGGTCACACACATAGCTGTAGGTCAATCTTTGATTGAGAGTAATGATGTAGTTTTAGTGGGAATGAGATTGTGTCGGAGTAGCTCCGATGTCACTGGGACTTGTTCCGGTGAATTATAAGTTAGAGAGAATGCGGACATCTAATGTCCCGGGATGATAGAATGTTTTCTATCATCAGCGGATTTAATCCGAGTGCTTATGAAGAAGGGAATATTGTTCCGATAGTTTTGTCGGCGGATACTAGGTATCCCGGTTCATATAAATATGAGTTATATGATAAGTAATTAATTCCGGGAATTTTCTGTAAAAGGAAATATTCATTTAGGAATTAATTAGACAAAACAATTAATTATTTATTTAATTAATAATATTGGAAAATTAGCCAAAGCGCCGAAGGGGGAAAGTTCCCCCCATGGCCGAAACCCTAATGGGCCTCGTGGCCCATGGGGGGGGGGGGCGGCGGCGGATGGAGGAGGTGGGTGGGGGAGATCCCCCCTCCAATCCGAGTTGGGGGTGGGGAGGTCTCCTCCTCCCCTTTCCTTCTAGGGTGAGGCGGTTTGGGGGGGAGGAGTTCCTCTCCTCCACCCAATCCGAGCTGGGGTGGGGGAGGGTCTCCTCCCCCTCCTTCCTTGATTGGTTTGGCAGGTTTGGGAGGGAGGAGTCCTACTCCTCCTCCCAATCCGAGTTGGGGAAGGGTAGGGACTCCTCCCTCCCTTCCTTGGCCGGCCGGCCCAAAGGGGAAGGGTTCGAACCCTTCCCCAAGCCCCTCCACCCCTTGGCCTCCTTTATAAGCAACCCCAAGCCCCTAGGGTTTGACACACAAGTTTGCCTCCGTGCAAGTTCTCTCTCTCTCTCTTGTAGATCTCATGTGTTGAGAATTAGACGTCTCTACTTCTCATATAGATCTAATCTAGTTGATTAGATCTACCACCTAAACTACGCCGCAAGGCTGACTCTCTTCACCACGTGCTAGTAGCTAGGCGGTGAACGCACGGGGTGGGTTGACACGGTGTATGTGTGGATACCGCTAGAGCGGGATTCGTGCAAGCGAGTTCCTTAGACAACGGAACAACTTCATCAAGGTCTACATCAACGACGACGTTCGGCAACAATCTCACCTCCCGGCGTGGACGTGATATTCTTCATCAGGCTACACCGACATCTACTTCGACAAACACAAGATCTTCCGCAACGGTGTTTGTAAGTATTCTGGATCATCACATTATGGGGTGCAACGTACCTTCATAGAATAGATCTTGGCGGTAAGGTTACGGATAAATTTTAAAGTTTTCCCCGCAACCCAATAGTGGTATCAGAGCCGATCTATGCGTTGGTATGATTTGATCTAGGGCACCAGTTGGTGTGAGCATTGCATGGTTCTTGCATTAAGTTTATTTTAGTTGCTTCCCAAAAAGTTGTGCATTATATTCCATGGCAGTATTGGCAAGATCTTTACGAACTTCTGGCTATCCGCGGACCTTCCGGCTGCTCCTAGTATGCTTGTTGGCGCCAACGATGTGCTTCAGTAGCTTCGGGTCTATACCCTTAGTTGTGGACGTTGATGTATAATGGATTGGGCCTGAGGGTTGGACGCCTCACGGGGGTCACGCGCACATGTGATCGTTTAGATTGGGGTTCTGCAACGTTTTCGTAATGTTGGGATCTCAATCACTCCGCAATGTTAATCTAGCAACTAGCCTAAACGTGCTTCAATACGTAGGTAGTGACGGTAATTCCGTAGAGCCTACAAAGCAACGTAAAACATGCAAACAAAGCGCTAGATACGTCTAACTTGGTTTTGCAGGATTGTGTGCATGTGTTTTGGTATAGCTATTTTGTTACGGTGTCTTAACATGATGGTGGGAGCCAAAACAATTGATCGAGTTCGTCATCGACAATCAAGCGAAGAAGAGTTCGTCGTGGAGACCGGGAGGAGGCGCCGGCATTGCGTCGGCGACGTGTACTTGGCGAGTTTCGGATATGGCAACTTTCCTTCGGGAATTTTACCATGACCGGGAACAAAGAAGATGGTGATCCTCAAGGACGAGCGCCAAGGACTTCCGAGGAATAACAAAGACTATACCAAAGCACATGAATTATTATTAATTGCCTGTGATGTTTATCCTTTGTTGTTTGCACCTTGATTGCGCAGTAGTCGTTTATTAGGGTGAATCCTCAAATAAAATCAAGGAGATCGTGTTCTTACCAACCGTGGCACCGTCAAACCGGATGCTTGTTGCCGTGCGACCTGTATCCAGGAGTAATGTGCACCAAGGGTTCGGGAGGCGGGCGCGAACAGTTCCAGCAGCCAGTGTCAGTTGGTTGTCTTGACGTCCAAGCATAACTTAATCATGAGTTCGGAACACATCCGTCGAAAGACGAACAGGAGTTGTAGCTGCTGCAACTAGCATAGTGCTTACCGATTGGCCGACGGACATGACATGTATCCATGCTTGCTTCGTAGGGCAATCGGATCCTGAATCACTTAGTGCCAATCAAGAGGATTATTGGACTTAGTGGGAGCATATTCTACTATATATAAAAGGGGGAAGAAACCGCCCCTCCTCATTCGTCCACGTTGCCGGCATTTCCCAGCCGTTCGATCTGCGCGACGAACGGTGCAGATCGACCCACGTCGCCCCCAAAACCGCGCGGTACTGTAGATCGCCATTTTTATCCAATCGGGTGGCGACACGTCATCCGGTCGCCCGCCGGTCGCCCGCCCCGCAGCGGTCGCCCACCCGGTCGCCGCTCCATTTTGCAAAAAAAACCTCCTACTTTTCGATATTCGCATGGTTCCACGCTTTTCCATTGCGGGGGATTGTAACACAATTTGTACAAAACGCAGGGGCTTATCTGAAAAACCACCGGCGAACTCATCATCTCGCCGCGCGATGCGGTGCTCGCCGCCGCCGCCGGCGCGGCTCGCCGCTGCCATGCCGCTCCCGGTCAAATCGGACACCACGCGGAGGTCCGGCGGCGCGCCTCTAGATACTAGCCGCGGATCGCCTCTCGGGGAGCCCTGACCATGCCGGAGAGGCTGCCGCCGTGTCCGCCGTCTTCCGCCGTCTTCCCGCGATGGCACGGCCGCTCCGGCGACCAAGCCTGGGCGGCGCAGCACGCAGCGGTCGCCCGCGTCGAGGCGCTGCGAAGACGCCCAGCGGCGCGTGCCTGCGCTCGCCGGAGCGTCGCGCCTGGCCGCGGCGGCGCGCCCGTGCGCAGCCGGCAGTTCGGCCGCCGCTGACGTCATCCTGACGTCAGCCCTTCGTTTTGATTTCTTTTCCATTTCTGAAAATTGTTAAATTCGAATAAATTTCATAAATTCATAACTTATTCATTTAAACTCAGAAAAATAAGAATAATATACCAAAAAAATCACAAAAATGAGACCTTCCTACTAATGCCATAATCACACATGTTCAAACAATTACATTGATGCCATTACACAAACAGTATTGAATCCTAAATTTACAACATGAGTATGTTTCATAATCCCATTTAATTTGGCTATACATCTAGGATTGGACAAAATAAGTTAAGATGACATGTCATTCATGTATCTTTGCGTAAATTAAAATAACCTTTGCAAATTCTTTTCGAACTTCTTAAAACTATTTCAAATCTTGAAAAGTTTAAATAATGCATAGCATAAAATATGACAGGTGAAAACATTGAAAAATAGTTGTTCTAAACTTATTTTCAAAGCAAATGTAACCGGAACAAAAAAAAAACATTTCTGCGAAAAAAAACATGCTTCTAAACTTATTTTCAAAATAAATGTAACTGAAACAAAAAAAACATTTCTGACATAGATCATGCTTCATAATTTAGAACACATTACAGATATTGTTGTAAGGTATTTAAACAATTTTAGAATACAAATAAATGCAACAATATCAGTAGCTTTAACTAGATCCACCAGAAAAATATGAAGGAACATATCGGAACGCCTGCAAAAAAATGCTTGCTATCTATATTATACGACCAAATTTCAAGTTTGAATGTTCTAGGATTTAGAATGCCTTCCAGCTCAGAATATTAAGAAAACATTAAAAAAAATCAACATACAAATACAATGTGACTTTTAGCAACTTCAATATTTGAACAAAATGCATACAGGAAAGAAACCGAACAATCTTTTTTCCAACTTTGAAAAAATAATTGAACTATTCGCAGAACTTCACATCTTCGACTTTACGAATCACCGTAATGCAAATCACGATGCAAAAAATACAGGAAAAATATTTCCCAAAATAAACGCCTCCAAAATATTCAATTTCTTTCTAAGTTCGAATATAAATTTTAAAATTTCACAAAACCTAAGACATTTTTGTTTACTAACTACAATCCTGCAAATCATGCATACAAAATGCAAAAAAAAAAGCCTCAAGCGACTATTTCTTCAAATTTAATCCCTACAGAAAAAACTAAAAAAATTTACATCCACGGGTGCGGCGAATGCCGCGCTCACTCCCCTAGTCTTAGATTCATGTTTGATTGAATTAAAGTAGTGCATTAAAATTAGTAATAAACTAGAAGTCTAAAATACTTGTTTTGTTGTAGAAAATGGATCCCGTTGAAAAGATTAATGAAGAAAACTTGTTAGGAAAGTTAACTGTGGGAAGCACGATCTTTACGGATTGGCTTCACGGACTGAGAGAGAATCTCAGGAGACGTGATTTAGAGCATATTCTGGATACACCTGTTCCGGAAGGAGAAGATGATCATTCTCCAATGGGAGAAGATGAGTATCAAGCTGGATTGGTTATGCTAGACAAGATGAGTTTTGAGCTTAGCGATTTGTATCCGTACTATCGCCCCTTCTGTCTTATGGAAGCGTTGAAAGCTCGATTCTCACGTCAGATGTGTCTTGGCATATACAAATTCAATGTGAAACTTAATGATTGCAAACTATCGAGCGATGGCTCGATGAGGGAGCACAAGGAAAAGTTCTGCAAGATACTAAGGAAGCTTAAGGACATTGGGAAACCAATTCCAGAAAAGCAAGCAGTTGACACACTTCTGAGATCACTACCATCATACTACTATGCCTTTGTGGCGTGCTATGAATTGATGGGAGTTGAGAAGACAGTCAATGAGGTCTTCGACATGCTCTTATCAGCAGAGATGGATATCTATGTGCATCACTTGATGACTACAACCATCTTGCAAGACAAGTGGAAAATCCACAAAAGGTATAAGAGTTATACACAGATTATTGACATAATCTCGACTCGAATATATTTTGGTATTAATTACTGAAATTTTTCATATTGCATGATTACAGTGTGGAAAGGAAAAGAGCCAAGAGATTCAAGAAGAATTGGAGGAAGTGGGGAAAGAAAGCACTCAAGGAGTGATGATCACCGCTATGTCTTCAATCCAAGTCAATGAAGAAGATTTACACTAGAACTTTAAATAAGAGTTATTTTGAGTTTGATCATTATGTAATGAATATTTTGAATTTCTGGAACAAGTTATTGTTCGAATTATACAGTATGTGTGGGAATTCCAAGTTTGGAAATTCAAAGATTATATCTTGTGTCATTAATTATTTGTTTGTTAAGTCTTTATTGTTTTGATTCAAGTTATTACTTAAAGTTTTGAGTGATAATTAAAGTTGGTTTAATCTTTAATTTGGAGTTATACTTTTCGTTTGTTCTCTTTGAGACTCTTAAAGTTATCTCTAAATTAAATGGACACTACAAAGGAAAATATTTTTGTTGACAAATCACTTTCGTCATGTGTAGGCCAGTTTTCGACAAGGATTACATCGCGGTGACGAAATTTGATCGTCATGGGGTTCGTCAACAAAGCTCCGTCATAAAATATCGGGGGTGACGGTATGCATTTTTTCGTCAACGTCAAACGTTTGATGTGACGACCTGAAAATTCGTCAACATCGAAGGTTGATTGTTGACAGACAGATTTGTCACGAAAAATTGCAACTTTCGTCAATATCTAAATCTTGGGAAGTTTCTGATTGGTCCAAAAAAAGCATACGTGGCCTTACATGTGGGTCCCATTTGGCTTCTGACAACATGGGTCCGACGGCGCTGACGTGGATATCTGTCATGTGGGACCGGCATGGTGCTGACTGGTGAGGCCCACAAAATATTATGACAAGCTGGACCCACAATATTCTGACCGGTGGGATCCAAAAAATTCTGACAAGTGGGACCAGGTTGTTGCCGACATATGAGTCCCAAGAATGCTGACTGGTGGGACCC
Organism: Poa pratensis; assembly: GCA_947311845.1. NCBI lineage: Eukaryota > Viridiplantae > Streptophyta > Magnoliopsida > Poales > Poaceae > Poa > Poa pratensis. Next base: position 18,823,333 of record CAMZMU010000045.1, read on the forward strand.
ACAAATTCTGACAAGTGGGACCAGAAGTTGGTGCCACGTGGTTTCATTTAATAGTGACGTTGTGACATTTTCCGTCACCTTTTGAATTTGACAAAATTTGAGAGCATTTGAATTATTTGCGAAATTTTGGAAACCAAAAAACTGGCGAAAAAAAAATTAGACAATAAATATCATACATAAATGGTGGCACAAGAAGTATATATGTCTCTCACAGACCGAAAGATTCATAAGAAAAATTACAATTGGGTAAAGAACACAAAGAAATTAAAAGACCTATTATTAAGAATGTTGTAGGATGGCGGTGCAATAGATTAGTTGCCTTGGGATTCTGCCATGGATGGTGGCTGGGATGTCCTCAAGAGCAAATTAAGCATGGCATCCATTTCTCTCTGCCTCTTTTCGTAAGCCAGAGTCTTTCTTCTTGGGCTTTCTTCACAGCTTCAAGTTCTTCCTCCTGCTTCTTCCTGATCTCTTCAAATTTTTGATCTTGTTCTTGCAGTCTTGCCTGCATCTCACTGTGGTACCTTTCAGCTGCCTGTATGGAGTTCTGCTCTTGATCTGTCAGTCTTTGTTGTAGCTCTCGGATGCGTGTAGCTGAAACAGAGGACTTCCTGGAGCTTGTTGCGATGCCCAATCTTGGTAGGAATGTGCTGTTGCAGGTGGTGGATGGGCTTTTCTCGCTCAGAACTAGCTGAACAATTTGCAAATCAGTCAATTCAGGTTCATCTTCATTGCGTGGCGCCGCTTTTTTTGCCACCATTTTATCCTGCATAAAGATTACAATCATTGCATGGACAACATACAAAACTGGAATATATAATATTGTGCTAATATGAAATATTTCTTACATATGCACTTTTTGCTTCAGCACTCATAATGTTATCCTTGTTAGTGTGTGTCATTCTAAAAAATTCAATTGGAGAGGTTTCTTCTTCCTGCTGCTTAGCCTTCTGCTTGAAAAACTGTAGAATGCACATTACCATTGTGTACTGTGTATGACAGAAGTATGAACTCTATGGGGAAATTCAGAACACTTACTACATGTTCCCAGTGAGCAACATAGCTTCGAGATCCAGTGGTATGGAACTGTTTCACAGCTTCTCTGTTCTTTCCATTTTTTGCACACACTCCCTATGTTCAGTACATGTATTTTATTTATCCAGATCAGAGAAATGTAAGAATTCAGTAGCTGTTATTGAAAGGAATAAGATTTATGTACCTGGTACTTCTCATCAAACCATCTGTTCACCAGTTCTTGCCAGCTTTTCTCTTCTACATGATCTGGCTTCTTCAGATATGCTTGCTCCACTGTGAGATTTTTAATTTTGGGCCAATACTCCTTCTTAAGCCTATATCGGAACTGCCGAATACTAACTTGTAGCATATCAGTGCACACATCTTGGGCCACCTCATCATTTCTGTCCATAGTAAACTTTCCCTGCAAAATAGTGATGCATTAATCAGTAGATTCTTAGAGAGTTGATCATGTAACATAATAATTAGGTTAAACATAGATTGTACTGGACTCACCGCTACTGTATTTATAGCATGAGGAATGACATGTGTGAGAGTTGCATCTTTTTTGTACTGTGTCCAGTGTGTTGCAAGCGGCATTTTGGCACGGATGTGAACCCCAACCTCACTGCTCAGCTTTGCTAACTGGATATAATCCTTGGGTCTCCTGACACCGGCAGTGAAGTCAATTTGCATCTTATTGCCACCATTTCTTCTTGTGAACTCATGTAGTCCATGGCCCATAGTAGGTATGCGTCCACCTCTCTTTCTCTTAGTATGGCCAGATGCTGTCAATATCTCTGAAATAAGAGAGATGAAATGATTATCTTTATATGAAAATATGAGGTACAGTGTGTAATTTTTACAAACTTTCATACCTTGCCGTTGAAAGTTTACAATTTGATTGTCCTCAGGAGATGAGTTGCTGCCTCCAGATGTCATGATCTGGTTAGGTGAGGGTGCTCCTTTAGTGTTCTGACCAGCAGTGGCCGTGGGCTCATCAGATGACCCAGCTTCAGGTTCAGTTGTTGCCATTGATCTTGTTGCAATGTTGGATGGTGGAACTTCTGGTCTGGAACGCTTCTTCTGTGCAACTGTTGCAGAACCAGCAACTATCTGCAAGCAAAGTAGAGGCTACATTAGTAGGAAACATTTAGCATGTATTTGCTATCAGAGTTCAGAAATAGTTCCACAGACCTGAGATGAAGTTTTGCCGACAGTGCGCTGATCCTCATCTGAATGAAGATCATCATCAGCAGTAGCTATCTCTTCTGGATTCGGTTGGTACGAAGGGTCCTCTTCGACCTCCTTGTCTTGGCAGTCTGTGTCCTTTAGATTGTTACTTGTTCCTATTTGTCGTCCACCATACACTAATGAACGTGCAAAACCAGAGATATCTTGCTGAATTTTGTGGCCAGGTCCATATCTTTCAGCCAATTTTTTTTGCATGCGTACAATATTTTCTTGCATTTCTCTCTCCTTGACAAGCTCATATGCCGGCTTGACGGGATTTTCTGTCTCCGCTGAAATAATCGGAAGAGCGGAGCATGAACAAAACATAAGAGGGGGCCAATTCCATAGAAAACAGCAAATAATTGTCTATGCAAAAGATTGTACAGCAACAAATGATTGAAAACATAAGAGTCTACGATGCGGGATGGCAAAGATTGTATAGCAGCACGGCATGATTGTCTCTGGAAGAAAATCAATAAACCCTATACGTATGATGTCGGCGATTGGATCGTACAACCTTCGGAACCAATCAATCCAATCATGTGGTGTGTACGAACACGTACAACTTAATGCTATCATGCCCTGATCTATCAAATATGCAAGATCTAGATATAGGTCAAAACGGATCTGTTAGACATGTAAAACCGATCTCTCGATCGTAGCATCCGAAAAACACAACAACAAGCCGATCACCGACAGATTTACCTTGGGGTTTCTTCGAGCTGGGCGCCTTCTTCGGCGTCTGTGCGCGATGTTCCTTCCCCCTGATGCCTCGACGACTGTCGGCCATGGCGACCACCGGGGAGATAGATGCGAGATGGAAGAACGTCCGGCGAAGACACCGGATCTGGGTGAGCACGAGAGGATGAGGTCTGGGGGTGGGGAGTTAAGATGCTCGTAAATCATGGGGGAGAGGCACTGTGGGGACCCCGGACTAGCTGTCCGAAATACCCGATTATGCTTAACACAACGATCCCGTGATCAGTCTGTCGTTGCACATAATCCGAATTGGATACCAAAGTTTACATCCATTACAGTACCGAATAAAAAGTCTTACATAAATGGTCATTTAGACCAAGTTCTTACATAGGTGCCTTCATGGGCCAAACCAAAATATCAGCGGAAGCTACGGCGTAGTAGACATCATTCTAACGACGACGACCCGACAGGCAGCTGACTTGTGGAGATCCTTAGTTGGCGTAGAAGTCGCCATACTCCTGCTCGGCGTAGTGCTCCTCCTCGTAGTCTGGCTAGGACAATAGCCAGGGACGAAACCAATATGAGTACATTTGAATGTACTCGCAAACTAGCCCAACATGAGTATGCACTAGTTTTATTTTAACTTTCCAAACTTTTATTTTCTTATAACATCTCTATATCTTTGTTAAAAGAGGTAAGAAGAGTTTTTATAACCATTTTGAATAAAGACCATCATTTTATCTGTTTCTCCAAAACTCCACCTTTTTCCAACCATAGCTCACCATGGTTCCCTTTTCCATCAACAACCTCATACCGATCCGTTGGTATAGGTACACCATTTCATTTTTCTTTTAAAAACTCAACTCTTTTCAAAACTTGCACAAAGGTCAGAGTAGGGTCTCCCAACTGTCCATATCCGAGGACTCGGCTATTCGAATAGTTTTTAACCCTCTGCAGAGGTAGCACGCTTTTATCCCACATCCATCCGGTAACTCATCGTGTCAGCCACGTCCCGCCATACAAGGTGTATGCGAAGTTGAGCCACCGGCCATAGCCTCTCCTTTGCTCATGCTAGTATAGGATCCTACCCATATGATAATTCCCATCGACACTCAGTCCGGTCCCCGTCGGCAACCCTAAGTGTGAGGACTCATATGTTTTTCCCGGCGACCACATTTATGAAGTCTTCAATCCTCCTCCTTATCTTTCCATAGAGTTTGAGCGAGGACCCAGGTCAGGGGAGTTCACCAACCATCCCCTCATGCATAACGGAGTCATCCCCGTCGATGAGGTATCCCATACTAATAAGAGCAAATTATATGACTAAGCCCTTTTCCCATATGTGGTGAATGTGGTCGCACAGAGTATCGACTGGTTGACGTAAGTACAAAGACACACTGTGCATTTTTCCCCAAATAACTCAATTATCCACTTCTTCAGTTCAACACCGACATCTCGGTAGTTCACCTCCACACAAGTATCTCCAAAGGAGTTTTGAATAAACAACAGTGTTTTCCATCCTAAAGTTTTATATAAACTACTACATAGGGTGGCAAAATAATATCCATATACTTTTCGAAAAGGTTTTGTAAACCATTGCCTTAGAGTAATTATTTGATCAAAGTAGGTGCATATATATTTAGGTGCAAGCTCAGAGAGTAGCTTGCCTTGCTCGGCAAAGTGGACTTGGTCTTGATCTTCAGGTTCAACAAATTCCCCCTCCTCGATAACTCCAGCAACGTTCTCGTCTAATCGATAAACAAACAAATACAAGCAATCACTAAACTATTCAAACAACATCACAACATCACAATATCACAATCCTAAATGCTCTAAATAGCCACTGGATACATCAAACAATACAATTTGATTTCAAAATAATTGAATTAAACATTATTTGTTTATGTCCAAATTATGGCAGAAACTTGTTAAACATGTTTAATTCCACAACTTGAGTTCTGTTGGTCAAAAAAATACAAACTAAATTTCTATAGAAAGCTACTGATGTGTAGAAGACAACCCCATTTGATTTGGAGTCATTGGAGGTACTAAACTCCCTACACAAAGGTTTTAGTCCAGTAACTTAATAATCAAGTTTTGGCTACCCAATAAGTTCTGTTGCTCCTAAAATTAAATCCTTTTAGGGGTAACTAAACATGACTAAATGTGATCCAACAAAATTGGTCCTAACTCATTTGGGTTAACCATTAAACATATTTACATGTTTGAGTGCAGAAGGGTGTTTAAACTTCTACTTTAAACTAAACAAATACTACTGCACAAATAATTCTACCAAAATTAGGGAAGCTAACACATGGCAGTACTAAGCTAACAAATTGGTTTGGAATTATTTGGACTAACAGAGCATCAGAAACAAACAAGTTTAGAATTTAAACCTTCTGTAGTATTTTTAATAACACTTTTTAACTATTTAATTAAATGACATGAGACCAATTGGGTTGGTTAAACATTTTCATAAGCTATTCAGAACAATTGAGTTTGATTTATTTGGATTCCTAAATCTTGAGATATTGAATTTACAATTTGGGTCCAGTACTGAATTCTATAGAAACTAGAAATTCGAAAACCTAGCTGTTCTGGATAAAGTTGAAAACCCTGACAGGTGGGCTCCACCAGTCAGTGACTCAACGTGCGCTGGAAAATTAATAAAACCCTGACGAGCGGGGCCCGCCCGTCAGTCTCTCTCTCTCTTTCTTTTAACCGAAGCGGTACGCGTCCGTTGGATCGAGATCCAACGGCTCAGGGACGAGTCCATCGGCGACGACCCAGAACGGGCGGCGCCGTGGCTCCGGCGACGGCGAGCAGCACGATTCGCTCACCTGAGAGGGCTAGGGACGGCGGAGAGGGTGCAGATCGATGGCGGAGGCTCGGGCGAACGTCCTGGCTGAGTGGTACTTGCTGGCGAGGGCTGGTTCGTCGACGGCGAGGTGCTCTGCTTCCACGGCAACTCCCCGAACTCCGGCGAGCGTCTGTCGGCGATTCTGTGCACGATCCAGAGGGAAAAAGAGGTGGGTGAGCGCGGTGTCCAAAGGGGAAGAGAGTACGGGCCAGAGGAAAAAGAATGGGAGGCTCGCACGGCGTGGCCGTGGTCGTCGTCTACCTCGGGCTGTCGAGCACGGGCACGAGCAGCTGCGAGCTCGCGGCAGCGGCTCCGCCCTCCTGGTGGTGCACGGGCGAGTGGAGGGTGTGGTGGAGCAAGGGAGGGGCAGTGGGGCGTGGGGAAATGCGAGGTGCGGGCTCGAGTTTAAATAGGCGCGACGGCGGCGCACGGTGGTCGCGGTCCAGCGGCGTCCAGAGGGCGGGAGAGGCCGGCGCGCGGTGTCTGGGGGGTCCGGGCGTGGGCTAGGGTTCGCGGCGTAGAGGATCGCGTGTCGAGGTGCCGCGGGCTGGGCCAATTTTGGCCGGCGCCGTCCGTGCCTCTGCCAGCAGAGGGTGCAGAGGCACGGGGGCGAGGGAGAACGCAAGCAAGGGGGCCCTGGGGGGCCTGGGAACGGCGACGAGCGCGCTGCGGCCATGGCGACACGCACGGCGACAGTGAGCTAGGGGAGGTAGGAGACGACGACGTTTTTGCAAAAAACCCCTGGCTCCTGTGCGTTGCTTCTTTTCCTTCTTCTTTCTTCTATTTACTTTTTAGTCCTTCTGTTATATGCAGTAGTACTTCTTGATTTTATTTGAGGCACTAAATCAATTTAGAAAAATTTGGCAAAATTTGTGGGGCCTTCCCGTAATGTGCAGAAGCTCCACAAAAATTGGCTTTGCAAAATAAAATGTTTTGAAACATTTTCTTTTATAGTGTTTCAATTATGGCATTTTAATTTATTTTTACTTTGTTTACTTTTGAATTTTAAAAACTAGTTTGAAAATATTATTTGAGAGAGATAAGTAGTAAGGATGAAATGGGAGGGTTTGCACTACCACTCCACTGAGTTTTGTTGGAAACAAATTGAGATCCTCACTTGGAGAATTTGTGTGGCACTTGCCACATTTATTTTTCTTGTTTTGCTTCTACTTTATTTCTCTCCTTTTCTTCATGTTTGTCTTTAGAGCAAGCAACACACCAACAAGAAGAAATAAACAACACAAGCAAGAATATGAGATCAACACATATAATTTTAACAAAAGTTTTTGTTGGCTCTCATTTTTGGAATTAATAATATTTGTTGATAATTTTGGGATGTTACAGGCACGACGTATATAAGGGAGGGCGAAATATTTGATAGGTGGGGTGCGCGGGAGGAGTGGAGGGAATGAAAAAATTTGGGCGTTTTGGCAGCCGTCGTAGTACAATTTGGAGGGAACAAGATTTTGCCGTGAAAGAAAAAAGATTATTCTGAAAATGGAACTGTATATGTTTATTTTAATTAAAAAATACCAGAAAATGAATGAGACGCATGAAAAAAAATCTAAATTTCATTTGTAGTCAACAAGAAACTATACTGGGATCACATCACCTATGCTGCAACTGATGGGTTTCTCGCGGTCGAGTTGTACCGTGTGCTCAAGCCCATGAGGTTTGAACTAGGATCACATCACCTATGCTGCAATCTCAGTACTGATGCCAATTATGGTACGTCAACACTGCTTTGAACTACTATGACATGAGGTTTGAACTACTTTAGTCGAATTTTTGAATGCTACCCATATTTCTTTGATAAAACCCCTACTTTTGTACAACTGCCCACATGAGAACCAACAGATACTCACATTCAGATTTCAGTTGATATTGGCATAATCATATGTAGTACGAATTTACCCTGTTGCTTGCGCAGTACGCCTTATTTGTAGAGTTGACTCAAGGATCAGCATAAGAGAAAATAATTTGGTTGAAAACACAATGGCAACTCTTCAACAATACTATTAAGTTCTTACAATCCAGAACATAAAATGGACATAAAGTTTAACAAAAGTGCAACATTCAGTAGTACGGGAAGCAACATAAATTTTAAACAAGTGCAACATTGTCTTAACAACCACAGCTTAAAAGTTTAACAAAGGTGTTTGTTTATTTTTTTCGATGAAAAATGACAGAAAACGAGTAAAACTCATAAAAATGCTAAATTCAATGTAAAATCATCATGAACTAGTGGGACTGAGTAAATGTAGTCACATTCATGTGGAAAATTCCAATTAAAAAATTTCATGAGGTTTGCTGTAGTTTGATGTGAATTTACACAAGTAAGGGCATTTTCGGCATAACGGTCGAATCGTCGAACCCGAAAGTTGTAAAACCTTTGCATATGAGGTTTTTGTGAGAACACATCCCACATATATATGTTATTGTTCACCACTATGAGATTTTGTCTGAAAACACTTGTGAAACCTCATGTTGCTTGGATCCACCCATGTGTGGACCCACATCGATTATGTCGGTGAACGGCTCTTTTTCAAGCAAGCTGCACTTCAAAGATTCAGATTGAGCTGCCAATTTTTGTGAGTGGTCATGAAGGGTAGGTATGTGTGATTGAGGAGTTTCAGATTTTTCTGACAATTGTAGGTGTTTGTTTATTTTTTTCGATGAAAATGACAAAAAACGAGTAAAACTCATAAAAAATGCTAAATTCAATGTAAAATCATCATGAACTAGTGGGACTGAGTAAATGTAGTCACATTCATGTGGAAAATTCAAATTTAAAAATTTCATGAGGTTTGGTGTAGTTTGATGTGAATTTACACAAGTAAGGGCATTTTCGGCATAACGGTCGAATCGTCGAACCCGGAAGTTGTAAAACCTTTGCATATGAGGTTTTGTGAGAACACATCCCACATATATATGTTATTGTTCACCACTGTGAGATTTTGTCTGAAAACACTTGTGAAACCTCATGTTGGTTGGATCCACCCATGTGTGGACCCACATCGATCATGTCGGTGAGCGGCTCTTTTTCAAGCAAGCTGCACTTCAAAGATTCAGATTGAGCTGCCAATTTTTGTGAGTGGTCATGAAGGGTAGGTATGTGTGCTTGAGGAGTTTCAGTTTTTCTGACAATTGTAGGTGTTTGTTTATTTTTTTTTCGATGAAAAATGACAGAAAACGAGTAAAACTCATAAAAAATGCTAAATTCAATGTAAAATCATCATGAACTAGTGGGACTGAGTAAATGTAGTCACATTCATGTAGAAAATTCAAATTTAAAATTTTCATGAGGTTTGGTGTAGTTTGATGTGAATTTACACAAGTAAGGGCATTTTCGGCATAACGGTCGAATCGTCGAACCTGAAGTTGTAAAACCTTTGCATATGAGGTTTTTGTGAGAACACATCCCACATATATATGTTATTGTTCACCACTGTGAGATTTTGTCTGAAAACACTTGTGAAACCTCATGTTGGTTGGATCCACCCATGTGTGGACCCACATCGATCATGTCGGTGAACGGCTCTTTTTCAAGCAAGCTGCACTTCAAAGATTCAGATTGAGCTGCCAATTTTTGTGAGTGGTCATGAAGGGTAGGTATGTGTGCTTGAGGAGTTTCAGATTTTTCTGACAATTGTAGGTGTTTGTTTATTTTTTTTGATGAAAAATGACAGAAAACGAGTAAAAAATGCTAAATTCAATGTAAAATCATCATGAACTAGTGGGACTGAGTAAATGTAGTCACATTCATGTAGAAAATTCAAATTTAAAAATTTCATGAGGTTTGGTGTAGTTTGATGTGAATTTACACAAGTAAGGGCATTTTCGGCATAACGGTCGAATCGTCGAACCCGGAAGTTGTAAAACCTTTGCATATGAGGTTTTTGTGAGAACACATCCCACATATATATGTTATTGTTCACCACTGTGAGATTTTGTCTGAAAACACTTGTGAAACCTCATGTTGGTTGGATCCACCCATGTGTGGACCCACATCGATCATGTCGGTGAACGGCTCTTTTTCAAGCAAGCTGCACTTCAAAGATTCAGATTGAGCTGCCAATTTTTGTGAGTGGTCATGAAGGGTAGGTATGTGTGCTTGAGGAGTTTCAGATTTTCTGACAATTGTAGGTGTTTGTTTATTTTTTTCGATGAAAAATGACAGAAAACGAGTAAAACTCATAAAAAATGCTAAATTCAATGTAAAATCATCATGAACTAGTGGGACTGAGTAAATGTAGTCACATTCATGTGGAAAATTCCAATTTATGTTATTGTTCACCACTGTGAGATTTTGTCGATGAAAAATTTCAGAAAATGAGTAAAAGTCATAAAGAAAATTTGAATCACAATTTTTGCTGAGTTTTACGTCTGGAATGTTTTGATTTGAAGAACTCTCCTGTTCTGAACATTTAGTTTACTAGCACTTTGAAGTACTAGGAGGTACACAACATAAAATTGAAACCTCACAGGACAATTGTTGACATATCATGGCAAAATATTTACTTATATATAGTAGAAACCAGTGCTGGGTTGCAGACCATGCATACATTTAAACAAGTAGCGAAGAGCAGCTAGAGTTTCAAAAGAACTGACTACATGGCTTATTTGGACACAGTCCAGGGAGCCAGAAGCACCTCACGCAGGAGGGAGACCAAACCAACATATCAGGGGGTCATGCAGCAGAAGAGATGATCATTCCACCATCAGCAGGTGAAGGGGTCCTAAGTATGCCAACGAAGCTTGTTGGCCCGACGATCAAGGGCTCTGTCGATCACGATCTTGCGGTAGAGCTCGTACGAGACCCAAGCATCAATGGCTGCATACTCGATGTTCATCGTTGGAAGTGGGATGTCCCCCACATCCTGTGCCGATGTGGTGGAACTTCTTCTTCATATCACCGTACCATGAATCAATGAGTCTTTTTGCCATGGTACTCATGCCAGCCTTCTCATGACCAGTGTACTTGAAGTACTCGACCTGGAGATCGACGTAGTACTCAGGAGGAATCCTCATGTGCCATGTCCTCCACAGAACTCCCTTGTCACCACGGATGTCAACACTCGCAAACGTAATTCCTTCTCGAAAGAAATCGGCGATAGCCGGAGATTCCCACCAGTCAGCACTGCAGTAAACAAAGTAATGTACAAATTAGGGATCAAGTAAACTAAAAAGGAGTCACAGATCGAGCTTATGAACTAGTCAAGTAAATGAGGAATCAAGTAAACTAAGTAGCTTTGCTATGTCCTGCAATGATAAACTACATATTTGGAAAGATCAGATCCAGAACTGGGTGTCGATCAAGCATACTTACTACTACCAATCTACGAACCAAATAAATCTCGTTGCAATGCATTTATTTGAGTTACAAATATGCAAGAACCTACACAGGAGACGAAGATGAAACAAATTAATAAATCAGGAACAATGTGTAGCATATTTAGATCGGGAATCTAGTGATTTTGGATCTAGCACAGTACGTATGCAACAACCTATTACTAACGAGAGTCGAAGAGAGACACAACGGCGGCAACAAAAAAAACCCGTAATCGAAAGATTCAAAAAGGGGATTAATCCTTACGCTGCGTAGTGGAACACCAGCACATGTCGACGCATGAGAGTTGAATCACGGCGATCTTCTTCTCGTCCTCGGCGTCATGGTTGGTGTACTCGAAGTCGAGGCCCACGAACTTGTGGTCTTCCTCCTTGAGCCACTCCGTGTACATGTCGAGGACGCGGCGCACTTTCCAGGGGTCGTTGGTGTAGACCACCTCGAGGTCCTGGCCGTCGTGGATGCGGACTGGGCGCGTCCTGGAGAAGTAGTGGTCCTCCTGCTCATCCATGTCCATGGCGACGCGGCGGGGGGAGACGAAGAGAGGGAGGGAGCGGAGACGACGAGAAGTGGGGAAACCAGGGGGCGGTGCGGAATATTGAGACGATAGGGGAGGGGGTGGGGATAAACAATATTCATCCCCATTACTCCGTGTTAACCACTGGGCCGTCGCGGGTCTTGACGTGTGACGTGCAGTCCAACTGACCAGTGGGGCCTGCGCGTTCGATCGTGTTGTCACGTCAAAACCCAGCACCGCCCCTCTGCCTCTCCGCTTGACCTACCGCAATTTACTCCACGAAATAACTGGCCATCATAGCACGACCTCCTTTAGCCGCCGCCAGATCTCGCCACGTCTCTCGCCGCCACAGCTCGCCACGTCTCTCGCCGCCACGTCTCGCCACATCTCTCGCCGGCGAAATTTGTAAGACTCTCGCTCCGCGTCGAGACCAAGGATGGCGCCTACCAATGGAGTACGTAAATAACATCTACGTTTCGCGATCGTTGTTTCCGATTTGTAATCTTTCTTCATATTTTTTCAGTGTCCAGTTTGCTTTGACAAGAAGGGGATGTGCGGCGGAGGGGGAATCACGTTAGGTTTTTTCGTGCAAACACTACAAGAGGGTTTTGAGGAGAAGACGGTACATGCAATTATAAGTTTATAATTCATTCAGATGTTTTATTAATTCACCGCCACATCAAAGTTTAACACGTGATCCTAGTAGTTATTGCTAGTTTAGTACTATTATTCAGATGTGTGTAATAATTGTTGTTCACCATATATATGGTTGAGTTTTAGGATAGTTGTAATAATTTTTACGTTCATATGAGTTTTAGTGTAGCTACATGCAATTTGTGATTCTTGAAGGTCCTAATATGATACGATGTGTAACATTCACATGTTTCTAGTGCAGAACAACTAAATCATCTACTATTTGTAGGAAAAAGTACAAACAATTACTGTTATATGATCAATATTTCTGTCTTATTGAATTTTCAGAATAGTTAACTTACTTTTGTATTAACTCTACTGAATTTAGGTCATCCCTTGCTACTTTAGACCGTATTTCCTTCAGAAGTATGGTGTCCAGACCTCCCACAGGACAACTTTTGAAGCTGCACTTAGAACCAAAGATGGCCATGCATTTGTTGTTAATGTTACCAACAGAGCTGGCAGAACCTATATCAACGGAAGATTTTGGAACGAATTTGGTAGAGTGTACAATTTTAAGGTTGGCATAGACTCATCTGGTCAGGATACTCTTGTAATAACTGGAACTGAACCACTAATCCATCCAGGTAATTTTCCACCTTTAGACAGAATGATTGATTATAATTATTCCATCTTATGTCAGTTATTTTAATTATGCAGCTTACTACCAGTTGTCCCGTACGAAGCGTGACATTGTTGACTCACTCAGTGCTACTGATGGAACAATGATAAATTGGAGGATGATGCATACCGTCATTCTTCAGGTGGACAACTTGGACTACCTTGTTGAGTACCACAATGCTGGAGATTATGATCAAGGAGCACTAGTTGTCCCAATGCTGCATACTCTGAATTGGACAAACAGTGAAAATTACAACAAACACGTGGTAAGCAGTAGATCATATCATTTCATTAACTTTGCGAGCTACATTGCGTACATGTGTTAACTAAACTATGTCTCTACTGTTGGAACAGAAAATCCCTAGCCGTTTGGTTCCTAAAGATATGGAACAATATGGTGCAATCAATATTGTGTGCCATCCCAGTACTTTGGTGCGTGCGTCCTACGCAATTTCTTCTGACGATGGTCGTCTCTGCGTCAGTGGCTGGAAGGAGTTCATGGACAAGGAAAAGCACCTTCAGATGGGTGACAAGATGTTGTTCTTGCTTTACCTGGGAAATGCAGGGGTTTACTTGTTTGCTACCCATCTGCCTGAAATTGATCTGGAGTAGCTAGTCAGTGATTCATGGTGCCCGTGTGTCCAACTATGCAGCCCCTTTAGGTTTAAATTCAGTGTTAAGACTCTTTATGCGATTGTCGATTTTGCTTGTGTTAAAACAATATTTAGTCATATCGTGCTGCTGGTTGTAATCCTGTCAAGTGTCGATTAATTAAAACCATTGTCGAAGTTATGTTACCTACATGTTGGCTTTTCTTATATCTGTCCATATTTTAGCTTATATTAATTTGCTCTTAAACCCTTCTGGATAATTCAATGCCAAGTTTGAGATCGTAAACATCTAAATAAGAACATTTCAAATGTTTGGAACAAAACATATAGTTGTATGCATTACACGTTTCTATCAATCTACATCACTATCTATATCTGAAGTTTTTCCCTCGTCATCATTTATGTTCTCTTCCAATATGAAAACTTGTTCATCTTCGCTCATATCCATGTCAACATTGGGACTGTCTTCCTCATTCTCTAGTTCACGAATTGTACGAGCATCATCAATATGTACAACTTCATCAACACGATGATCATCCTCCTCTTCTTCCACCTCTGCTTCCTCGTCTAGGTCCACAACATCATGAAATGTATGGTCCACTGAACCTTCATCCTCCTGGTATGCGTCTTCATTCCGTACAAATGCATCATCGTTAGCAACTTCTAATTCTGGAACATCGTACACGTGTCTATGGCTGAACTTCTGCACCACTTTCCACGGATGACCAAACTTTGTATCCTCCAAATAGAAGCATGTTTCAGCTTGACTGGCCAATATGAATGGTGAATTCTTGAACCATAGGACAGAAGTGTTAACGCTTTTAAAATAACCATCATCTTTTATCTTGCAACCCCTGCCCGCAAGGTCGAACCAGTCGCAACGAAACAAGTACACAGACCTGTCGCCGTGCTTGTTAGTCCCGTACTGCAGTTCAAGAACTTCTTGCAGAACACCATAGAACTCGCTCTCATCTCCATCACCAAAAGATCCCTTAGTCGCTACGCCCGAATTTTGAGTCTTCAGGTCTTTATCCCGAGTAAGCGTGCGAAACCTCGCACCCTTTACGTTGCAACCAGCGTATACTACTACACGCCGGTCTGGCCCAGCAGCCAGAGACTTCAAATCGTCTGATGCATTGTCCAACTGTCTCACATGGTTTGCAAACCAACCTGCAAACTCTCTCTGAACCGTCTCCTCGATGTCACGCACACCCCTACCTCTCAATTCTTGTCGGAATTCACTGAAACAAACAAAAAACACATATGAAATACAAGACAATTATGTCTGCAACATTGAGAAGTAGTTAGTAAAGTGAAGCTAACTACTTACTTGATATAACATTGTACATCGTCACAGTTGTTCAGCACATACCAAACCATTTTGTCAAATTCCTTGTCAAAATGTTTCAAAATGGATTTCCCAAGACCTTTAGCTCCAACTGAAAATACTTCCATCTCATCACGATCAGGTTTTCTCCGTATGTCTTGGTTCCTATCATCTTTGTTAAATCTTGTTTCTGTGTCATCCTTGAAAAATCTAGAGCAAAAAATCAAACACTCATCAACAATGTAGCCCTCTGCGATAGAACCTTCGGGCCTTGCTTTGTTACGGACCGTAGACTTTAGATAACCTAATCTTCTCTCAACTGGATACATCCAACCATAATGAACAGGCCCCCTCAAAAGAGCCTCGTCAGGAAGATGAATAGCTAAGTGCACCATTACATCAAAAAAAGCTGGGGGAAGAGCTTCTCAAGTTTGCATAGGATCACAACAATTTCAACCTTCAATCGATTCAGCACATCAACTTTCAGGGTTTTGGCACACAGCTCCCTAAAAAATCTTCCTAGCTCTGCAATAGCCTCATACATTACCTTAGATGCAATTCCCTTGAGCCCAGCCGGCAACACTCGCTGCAGAAGTATGTGGCAATCATGCGTCTTCATACCGGTAACCTTACAACCATCAATATCCACACATCTTCCCCAGTTTGCGCAATAACCATCTGGGAACCTAGTGTTTGCCAAATACCTACACAAATGTCTCTTCTGTTCCTTCGAAAGCGTCCACGGTGCAGGGGGCTTCGCATAAGTTACTGGTGCATCATCACCATCCTTCACAATTTTCTTCAACCAATACTTCTCCCTGATTTTAATTTCTTCAAATCAATTCTAGCACTAACAGTGTCCTTATTCCTGCCCTCAAGTTCAAGTAGTGTACCAACAATATTGTCACATATGTTCTTCTCAATATGCATCACATCTAAGTTGTGAGCTAACTTAAGTTCTGGCCAGTACGGTAGATGATGTAAGCTGACTTTCAGGTGCCATGTTGGTTCACCGGGTACAGTTGCACGCTTCCGCTTTCTACTTATTGGATTTTTCCCATGTTCAAAATCCTTAACCCTTTCTACCTTCTCAGCTACTTCTTTGGGTGTGTAATGTCGGCCCAGTGAGAACCAGGGTGTGCTGGGCCTGTCCTCCACGGCCCTCGACACTCGATGGCCGATTTTCGCTAAGGACAAGCCTACGACTTGGAGAGCCTCGTGAGGCAAATTGCCTCGCGTGGGCTTTGGAGGCAGCAGAGGCCTGCGAAGGCCCTCTTCACTGCTGCCCCCTCTTCAAGTTGATCTCCCCTGGAGAGAGGTCAACGCCAAATCCTCCACAGGGCATCCTAGCCCTCGTGGGGATTGCTTCGCTGCAAAGCAACCTCTGCAGAGCGCACATGGGCTCTGCAGCGGCCGCAGAGTGACGCGCGCCTCTGCGCGCGGTGACGACGACGCCGTTGCCATTTTGGTGATTAAAGGAGTCAACAAAGCTGCGCCATCCGCACCGGACTACAAGGATTTCCTCTTTGGTGATAAGGGGACCGGCCGGCGCTACGCTCCACGGCCAACGTCACCGTGGGCACCCCCACGTTCCTCTGCGGCCCCAGCTGGCCGTCCTGCATGGACGGTGGTTACTCTGCCACAGGCATCAGCTTTACGCCCATGGACCGCGTCCATGGACAGCTGGGCTGCGGTGCACACGCTCCACCTTCTGCCGCCACGTGATGCCCTTCCGGCGCAAGCGCAGGAGAAGCCGGGGCGCCTATAAAAGGAGGAGGAGCAGCACCGTAGCAAAGGATCGCATTCTCATTCTAGCATAGCCACTTACGCGCAAGGAAGAAGAAGACCACAGTTCCCTTCCTTGTGTACACCATTGCCAAAAGAGAGCCCTCGGCAAGCTCATTGTACTGTAACCTCCAAGCAGTGCAATACAGACAAGCAGGAGTAGCGGTGTTACCTCCACACGAGGGCCGTGAACCTGGGTACGGGCTGGTGTTCATCTCTGTCGTGATGTCCCTCCTCTTGCTCGACGAGCACCGTCGCCGTGCAGGTTGAGGGTTGTTTGACCAACGTGTTCAGCCCCTTACACGAACTCTCTTCGTGAGCTTGACTATCCCTGTTTCGTGGGAGTCATTCTCCGACAATTGGCGCGCCAGGTAGGGGGCTGAGGCGCGTCTTCAACCTTCACCGACCTCTGCACCATGGCGGACACTCGCGCAGCTCGCGCCACCCGGCGGGCGTCAGGCAGGGCACCACCGAGCCCGCTGCCAACACCACCAACCCTCGCGGCCGTCCCCGTGCCAGCCGCGCCACGGGGCGCAACACCGCTGAACCGCGTGTGGAGCACCCCGAGGACGATGACGGCCACCACGACGACCGCTTCGACGAAGACGTCGACCACGGGCACGGCGAGGACGCTGAGTCCTCGCATCCGTCCCAGCGCCACAGCGCCTCCACTCTTGGGCGTCCAGCGCCCAGCCCAAACACCGCGCTGCTCATGGCCGCGGAGCTCTTCCGCTACCGCCCCACGCCGAGGCGCACGACAACTGGCTCGGCCGCCTCCAGCACCTCGTCGACATCGCGGCACCGCGCGCTGCTCCGCGGCGTCGCGCTCTCTGGTGCACCACAACTCCGGACGCGCTGGAACCACCGCGCATGGCGCACCTCCGCCGCCGCCTCCGCCGCCGCCTCCGCCAGGTCCGCCTCCAGCTGCGGCGCACAAGGCCGCATCCCACGCGTCTTCGCCGCGCGATTGCAAATCGTGCAGCGGACACCCCCAGACGCGCGGTGGAAATGGAGCGCCAGAAGGACCTCCAGAAGCGCATCGTCGAGGAAATCGGCCAAGCAGGGCGACAGAACCGCCGTGCTCTTCAGGGTGGCATCGCCTCGTACGCCACAGGTTGCGCGGCCTTCACCCGCAACCTGCGTCGCGTCGTCTGGCCACAGAAGTTCAGGCCTGACCTACCCAAGGGCTACGACGGCACGAACAACCCCATCGAGTTCTTGCAGCTCTACACCACCTCCATCCAAGCTGCGGGGGGAGACGACAAGGTCATGGCCAACTGGTTCTCCCACGCTCTCAAGGATTCCGCCTTGTCGTGGCTCCTGAACCTTCCCGAGGACTCCATTGACTCGTGGGAGGAGCTCTGCCAGCAGTTCGTTGCGAACTTCAAGGGCACGTACGAGCGCGCCCTCACCTACAACGACCTGCGAGCTGTGCGCCAGAAGCCTGGCGAGACCCTCCGCAGGTACATCCAGCGCTTCAGCCAAGTCCGCAACAAGATCCCGAACATCCCGGACTCGCACGTCATTGCGGCCTTCAGAGAGGGCGTCACCAACCACAGGATGCTCGAGAAGCTCGGCATCCATGATACCCTCTCCTCCGTGGTGAAGCTCTTCGACATCGCAGACAAGTGCGCCAAGGCAGAAGAAGGGCTCCTCTTCGTCAAGGTGGGCTCGACAGACGACCCTGTCGAGGGATCCAAGACCCAGAAGAGGCGTGACGAGACAAAGCGCAAGCCTACCTCCTGGCAGCTGAACCCGACGCCAAGCATGTTCGCGAGGACTCCCGAGGCTGGCGAGAAAAAGGTGGACAACCGCCCGTTCTGCATCTACCACAACAGGCGCGGCCATGCGACGGAGAACTGCTATGACCTCAAGCAGCTGAGCAAGAAGCGTGAGCAAGAAGAAGGCAGCGGTGGCCGCGGCAGAGGCCGTGGTTACCGCAAAGGTGGACGCAAGGCAACTTCCAGAGGCCCAGGGAACTCAGGCGAATGCCGCCGAGAAAAACAACAATCTCCCGACGAAGAGCCTGGAGGCTACCAGGCCCCCAAGGGTGCCATGGCATGCATCCTCGGCGGATCCCAGGCGCCCAAGTCGAACAACCAGTTCAAGCAGTTCGCTCGCGAGCTCAACGCAGCGCTTCCCGGGGTCGAGACGTCCCGCCCCCTCAAGTGGTCCCAGTACACCATCGCCTTCGACGCCAAAGATCACCCCAAGTCTACAAGACTGTGGGCACCCTCCCGTTGGTGTGCACCCCCACCATCAACAACATCGCCGTCGGCAAGACGCTCATTGATGGGGGTGCAGGCCTAAACGTCATCTCTGTCGAGACCTTCGAGACGCTTCAAGTGCCCTACGAGTGGCTCATGCCCTCCAGGCCCTTCACCGGGGTCACCAGCGGCTCAATCTCGCCTCTGGGGCAAGTGAGGCTCGCGGTCACTTTGGCACGCAGGAGAACTACCGCACCGAGCTAATTGACTTCGACGTCGCGCACATTGGCCTGCCCTACAACGCCATCCTCGGCTACCCCGCCCTCGCGAAGTTCATGGCCGTCACGCACCACGCCTACAACATGGTCAAGATCCCTGGCAGCGGTGGCACCATCACCATACGTGGTCACGTACAGGACGCCACGCGCGCTGTCGAGATCGCCTACAAGGCCGCTGCCATGGCATTCCCCGCTGACGAGGACATGGAGCCTCTCGAGAGGCCCAAGAAGAAGAAACATGTTCACTCAAGAGCAAGCATCTACAAAGAAGGTGTCGCTGAGCACCAGCGGCTCGGGGGCTGAGGGCTCGGGGGCTAGCGTCACCATAGGCGCTGGCTTGCCTCCCAAATAGGAAAGCGCGCTCGTCGCCTTCCTTCGGGCAAATTCTGACATGTTCGCATGGACTCCGTCAGAAATGTCCGGTGTACCAAGGGAGGTGATCGAGCACCACTTAGCCGTGTGTCCAGACGCACGCCCTGTAAAGCAGAAAGCGCGGAAACAAGCCCCCGAGAAGCAAGCGTTCATCATCAAAGAAGTAGAGAAGCTGAAAGCAGCAGACATCATTCGAGAAGTTGCCCACCCCACTTGGCTCTCCAACGGTGTGGTTGTCCCAAAACCCAATGGAGGAGGCCGGCTCTGCATCGACTACACAGACGTAAACAAGGCCTGCCCCAAGGATCCATACCCCATGCCAAGGATAGACCAGATTGTGGACTCCACCGCCGGCTGTGATCTCCTCTGTTTCCTGGATGCCTTCTCAGGCTACCACCAGATCAAAATGGCCAAGGAAGACGAGGAGAAAACAGCATTTCTCACCCCTTGTGGTGTGTATTGCTACACTTGCATGCCCTTTGGCCTGAAAATGCCGGCGCCACCTTCCAGAGGCTCATGAGGATCGCCTTGGGGGCTCAGATGGGAAGAAATGCAGAAGCTTATGTCGACGACATCGTGGTCAAGTCTCGCGAGGGAGACACTCTCTTGAAGGATCTCGAGGAAACCTTCGCCAGCCTGCGCAAGGTGAACATCAAGTTAAACCCCGCCAAGTGCGTCTTCGGGGTGCCTTCAGGCAAGCTCCTCGGGTTCCTCGTGTCCCACCGCGGCATAGAAGCAAACCCTGACAAGATCAAGGCTATAGAAGACATGCAGCCACCTCGCCGCCTCAAGGACATGCAGCGCCTAGCAGGATGCATGGCCAGCTTAGGCCGCTTCATCTCCAAGTTCGGCGAGAGAGCCTTGCCATTTTTCAAGATCATGAAGAAATCCGGCACCTTCAAGTGGACTCCAGAGGCGACAAAGCATTTGAGGACTTGAAGAAATACTTGGCTAGCTCACCAGTCATGGTAGCCCCCAGGGCAGGCGAGCATCTGAAGCTGTACCTAGCAGCCACTCCACAAACTGCAAGCGCCGTCCTGGTGGTGGAAAGAGAAGAGCCAGTTCTCCCCAAGAAAAGCACTGCCACACCAAGTCCAGAACCTCCCGACGAGGGAACAGTCTCTCCAGACCCAGTGCCAGACCCACAGCCTCAAGTCGAGTCCACTACAGCACCCCTGCCGAGGCTCCTCCACAGGCAAACCTCGCCAAAGGTCCTGAGGAGCCTCTCGAGGGAGCCGACGCTGCCGCACCATCAACGACCCTCGTCGAGCATCCAGTCTACTTCGTCAGTACTGTACTGCGAGATGCTCGCGAGCGGTACCCAGTGCAGCAGAAGCTCCTCCTCGCGCTACTCATCGCCTCCAGGAAGCTGCGCCACTACTTCCAGGGCCACCCCATCACGGTGGTCACGTCCTTCCCCCTGGAGCAGATCCTGCGCAACCCCAACGCTACTGACCGCGTCGCAGGATGGAACATCGAGCTGCAACCATTCAACTTGCGCTTCGACACCACAAGAGTCATAAAAGGGAGAGCGCTGGCGGATTTCGTCGCCGAGTGGACAGACCCAACTCCTGAAGAGCCTCGCGAAGAAGAAACCGCGTCATCGGAGATACAATGCCAAGCCACTGGACCATGCACTTCGATGGAGCTTTCGCCTGCCGCAATGGTGGGGCTGGCGTTGTCAACCTCACCAAAAGGTGACAAGCTCTACTACGCCATCCAGCTGTGCTTCACAATAGACAAGATCTCCAACAACATCGCCGAGTACGAGGCCTCCTCGCCGGGCTCAGAGCCGCAATCGCCCTTGGCGTCAAGCACTTACTCATAAAGGGTGATTCCCAGCTCCTGGTTAACTTCTCCAACAAGAGCTACACGCCTAAAGACGACCACATGGCCGCCTACCTTGAAGAGGTCCGCAAGCTCGAGAAGCACTTCAGGGCATGGAGCTCATGCACATCCCGCGAAAGGAGAACCAGAGGCAGATGACATCGCCAAGCGAGCATCACGAAGGCAGGCCCAGCCGGCCGGCGTCTTTGAAGAGAGACTCTCCAAGGCGTCCATAAAGCAGCCACAAGAAGCAGCAGCCACAAGCACAGACGAAGTACTCCCACCACCTCCTAGGTGGGGCACCCAACTGCGGTCCATCCTCAGGGGAGCGTCTGCTGCTGGCTATGGTGCATCAAGAGACAGGCTGGGTTGACGAACTCAAAGACTACCTGCTGAAGGGAGTCCTCCTGAAGAAGACGCGGAGGCGAACGAGTGGCTCGACAAGCCAAGTCATACTACATCCTCGAGGGAGACCTGTACCGCAAGCGCCCAAATGGAATTGCACTCAAGTGCGTCCCCCCCGAGGAAGGCCGCATGCTGATCAGAGACATTCACAGTGGAGAGTGTGGCCACCATTCCTCTGCACGCACCCTGGCAGGCAAGGTCTTCAGGAGCGGTTTCTACTGGCCCCAAGTGCTTCAAGATGCCACCACCATCGTCCAGTCTTGCGATGCGTGCCAGTTCCACGCCAAGCAAGTCCATCAGCCTGCACTGGGACTCCAAACCATCCCGCTCTCGTGGCCTTTCGCGGTCTGGGGCTAGACATCTTGGGACCCTTCCCGAGATCGCAAGGGGGCTACCGTTCCTCTTCGTGGCAGTCGACAAGTTCACCAAGTGGGCAGAGGTTGAAGCAGTGCGCAGCATACCGGCCAGGGCAGCAGTAAAATTCATCAGAGGCCTGGTCTGCCGCTTTGGTGTGCCTAATCGCATCATCACCGACAATGGCTCACAATTCACCAGCGGCATCTTCAGGGCCTACTGCGAGAGCCTCGGCACCAAGCTCTGCTTCGCCTCGGTGGCTCACCCACAGAGCAACGGCCAAGCCGAGCGAGCAAATGCTGAGGTCCTCAAGGGCCTCAAGACAAGAAGCTTCAATCGCCTGAAGGGCTACGGCAAGGGCTGGATAGACGAACTCCCGTCCGTGCTCTGGTCCATCCGCACGAACCCCACGAAGCCCACTGGTGAGACGCCATTTGCCCTCGTGTATGGAGCTGAAGCAGTCCTCCCCACAGAGATCAAGCATGGATCCGCACGGGTCCTTGCCTTCAACGAGGACGATCAAGCAGACCTCCACAGACGACCTGCTGCTCCTTGACGGGTTGCGCCGCCGTGCCGCCCTCAGGGCAGCCAAGTACCAGCAAGACCTGCGACGCTACCACAGCCGCCACATACGTCCGCGCACTCTCGAGACAGGCGACCTCGTCCTCAGGAGAATCCTCTCCAGGGAAGGTCTCCACAAGCTCTCGCCAATGTGGGAAGGCCCCTACAGGGTCTCCACATCGCCAGGCCTGGCGCGGTACGCCTCGAAACGGAGGACGGCATCCGGTCAAGAATCCATGGAACATCGCGCATCTACGCAAGTTCTACCCGTGATCATAGTCACGCCAGACATTTTTTGTCTCTAGAGGGAAGCACACAACTTCACCTCCAAGCTTCACAAAAGCTTCTCCTCCCGAGGGCCAGCCCCTCTGAGCTCTCCTGATACGTGCCGCCGCAGGCCGTGAAGAGTCTCAGCCACTGAATGTGGTCCCCATGCCTCGACATGGAAAACTTTATCTTGGTAACACCAAGTGTAATGAACCAATTCGTTTCTCAATGAAACATTGCGCTGAGGCGCCGCTATGTAATATTTTGGTGGTGAGTTTTACTTTTCATCATCTTAGTTCATTTCGCGCTCATATTCTTCCCCATGCGCACCTCGCGAGCGGGGGCTGAGTACGGTGACTGTGCCTCAAGAGCACCCCAACAGCACCGCAAAATCCAAAGGATCCGAGCTCTAACACGTGAGCACGCTCTCACGCCTGTTACCTCCCAAAGAGCTCTGGCCCATGGGCTTGCTCCCAAACACGCCACCTCACCAAAGGACCTTGGTACTTACTCTCCTCGCGAGATACTCATGAGGAAGCCTATAAGCGCGCATGAGTGTTTACTACCATGTACTTTGGGTTTGCCTCTCTAACCAATACAGGGAACAAGAGTCCCCCCAAGGTCGTGAAGCCACGCTCCGACCTCAGAGGGAAGCGCACCATCAGGGAAACCAACGCCCTCTACGAGGCCAAAGTCTCGCAAAGCTAAGTCAGCGCTCGCGCCCTCAGGAGTTTTTTCCTCCCTCTCACGAGCACCTGTCGTCCCTCGAGCGGTTTTTTCTCCTCACACTCCATGGACTGCTTGTGCGTCAAAGGGGGCCCTCGAGCACCGCGACTCGAGAGCCCTTACCTCTCCAAGCCTTAAACACCCCCCGGCCTTGCCGAGTCACGCTCCGGCATACCGCAGCGGCGGAGTCATAGCGCAAAGAGATGGGTCCTGACGACGTAGAGCGAAAAAAGACATGGAACAGGGGTAAAAGGCCCATCGAGGGACATACACATAGTAGCGCACGATTAAAGTGTCTTACAAACCAGAATGGATTAAAACAAGTCTTAAAACAAAGATAATTGCGCCTCAAGCGCGTCTTGTTGCAGGAGCGGCCTAGGCAGGGGCATCGCCGTCATGATCCTCCTCAGCCTCCTCTTCAGCTTCGGCTTCAGCGCCTTCCTCCTCCTCAGCGGCCTGCTCCGTCTCGACCCTCTTGAAGCGGTCGACGTAATCGTTGACCTCCTCCCGAACCAAGTTGGAGAGGTCCTGAGCTTGGTCCGCCTCGACAGGCTCGGCCAAATTGCCCTCCCGCGCCTCAAGATCTGCGCGCTGCGTGGACAGCTCCTTGTCAGCCTGCTGCTGCTGTTCCTCGCGCTTGAGCGCCTCCGCCTCGCGCGCCGCCAGTGCTTGCTCGCGGGCAACCAAGGACGCGCGGTGTTGGTCCAAAGATTTTCGCGTGGCCTCCGACTCCGCGGCGACTTCCCTCGCGGTCAGCAAGCTCTTGGCGCTGAGCGGCCAGCGTGGACTCGAGGGCCGCGCGCTCCGAGGCTGCGGCTTGGCGTTCCGCCATGGCCGCCTCGCGATCTTCTGCTGCAGCCTGACGCTCTGCCTGGAGTGGCTCCAGGGTCTCTTGAGCCTCGCGCACCGCGCTCTCGCGGACTTCCTTGGCGAAGCGCAGCGCCTCCTCTCGCTGCGCCTGCATAGCCTCGTTGTCGTGGCGACGGTGCTCCACGATCTCGAAGAAGCGGGTCCAGGCCTTCTCAAGTTCATCATGCTCTCTGGCGAGCTCGGCCTCCTCGAGAGCGAGTTGGGCCTCCAGCCCCTCCAGCGCACCTCTCGCCAGGTGGAAAGCAGAGCTGCGGCGAGCGCCGCTCCAGCTCCTGCCGCCCAGGACCAGAGCCCGCGAGCTCCCAAGGGACATGGAGGCTCCCCACATGCACTAGACTCAAGGATGGGGATCTCCAAGCTTGGGCCTAGGTCGACTCTGGCCTGGGGGCTTTGAAGCGAGCCCTCTCCGCCACTGGGGTCGTGGGCACCAGCACCATCGTTTTCCATCGGTGCCTCCTCTCGGGCTTCGGGGGCTGGGGAAGATTGCGCAGCCACCGTGAGGTCCGCGCAGCCGTGCCCGCTGCGGCCTCAGAAGAAGCTGCCGCCCCTCAGTATCTGCGTTTGGCGGGGCGGCGGAGGAATGTTCTCCTCATCTCGACGTCGGCGCCTCCCTTCGCCGCCGAGCCGCTCCCTGCCGTCTCCGCGGCGACCTCCTCTTGCCGCTCCGGTGGAGTGACAGGGCGAGGCGGTGTTGGCTCCGCACCACCGCCTCCTCCTCGGGGCGCACCTCCGCGGTAGAAGATGAAGCAGCCGCCCCGATCAGAGGTGCAATCACCCAGGCCCTGTGGCCTCCTCCGCCACAGGCTTCGTGGCCTCCTCCACCGCCGGCTCCGTGGCCTCCGTCACCACGGGCCTAGCAACCTCTTCAGCTGAGGGCTCCATAGGCCCCTCGACGGTTGCCGAGGCAGCGCCCCGCACCTCCGCGGCCTTGCGGAGCCTACGGCGTTTCGCCGTCACCAAATCCCTGACAAGCAAGCAAGAAAGGCCTTCAAGAGGGGAACAAGGAAATTCTCATAAGAAGTGAAAACAGGGGCCAATCCTTACCCGGATGTCTTGGCGCGGGAGTCAACCCACACCGTGTTGGACGACCGCCATGGCCTCGACGACGTGGCACCGGCGCCGGACCCCTCAGGAGCAGTCTCGGCTTTCCTCTTGAGAGGAGTGCCCACTGGGCTCCTGGCGATCCTGTCGTGAAAAGCCTTGGAGCAGGGATCGCAGCGTCCTGCTGCGGCCTCCTCGTCGCTGTCTTCCTCCCCCTCCGCGACCCGGCGCGAAGGGGCCACAAGGAAATCCTCGTCCCCGCTGGACGAAATCTCCATAACTTCTCCCTCGGGAGGCGCAGGTTTCGAAGAGCTCGCCCCCTGCCGAGGGATTCGCCCCTCCACAGGTGACGCCAGATCGGCGTCAGATGCGACGGGTGACTCTGTGGCCAGTCCTCTTCCACCACGGGCGCCGCAGCCTCCCTCTTCTCCTCCCCTGCCAGACCCTGAGGGTGAACTCCGGCATCAGCTCCAGGATCGCGAGGCGCTTCTTCGGAGTAATCTGATGGAGGGACCTCGCGAGCTCACTGCGCGGCACAGGAAACCTCCGGGCGGTGAAGAGGATGCCATGATGGAAGCAATGACGTCGGGGGTGTGGGAGCTGCAATGCAGCCGCATCGGGTCCGCCGGACCAGAGTACATCCACACCGGCTTCGTGTGCTTCTGGAGAGGAGCAATACGGTGCCTCACGAAGTCTTCAGCAACCATCTGCCCTGTGAGGCCAGCTTCGCGGACGAGCTTCATGCGCCTCGGCAGGCTCGTTCACCATCGCCGCTTTGTCCTTCTTAGGACCCATGGTCAAAGATGGAAGGGCGGCGGAGAAGCTTGGTGAAGGAGGAGGAGCGCCGGAGAACGGAAGCGCAGAAGTCAAGAGCAAGGAGACGGGCGCGCAAATGATGCAGTAACTGCTGCCTGAACCGGCGCTGCAGGCTTTATATCACCTCAGAGCAGTTACCGAGACGTGGTGGGTCCCCCCACTATGCCCAACATCTCGAGGAGAACGTGTCGTCGCGGCGTAACTGCCCTACACGTGTCTCGGGCCGGCCGGGACACTTTGGGCCCATGACGATTCGCCTGCGTCCACCGACACGGACTACATCGTGCCATCATGGGCCCGGGGGCTACTGTCGGCCCAGTGAGAACCAGGGTTGTGCTGGGCCTGTCCTCCACGGCCCCGACACTCGATGGCCGATTTTCGCTAAGGACCAAGCCTACGGCTTGGAGAGCCTCGTGAGGCAAATTGCCTCGCGAGGGCTTTGGAGGCAGCAGAGGCCTGCGAAGGCCCTCTTCACTGCTGCCCCTCTTCAAGTTGATCTCCCGGAGAGAGGTCAACGCCAAATCCTCCACAGGGCATCCTAGCCCTCGTGGGGATTGCTTCGCTGCAAAGCAACCTCTACAGAGCGCACATGGGCTCTGCAGCGGCCGCAGAGTGACGCGCGCCTCTGCGCGCGGTGATGACGACGCTGCAGTTGCCATTTTGGTGATTAAAGGAGTCAACAAAGCTGCGCCATCCGCACCGGACTACAAGGATTTCCTCTTTGGTGATAAGGGGACCGGCCGGCGCTACGCTCCACGGCCAACGTCACCGTGGGCACCCCCACGTTCCTCTGCAGCCCCAACTGGCCGTCCTGCATGGACGGTGGTTACTCTGCCACAGGCATCAGCTTTACGCCCATGGACCACATCCATGGACAGCTGGGCTGCGGTGCAGCACGCTCCACCTTCTGCCGCCACGTGATGGCCCTTCCGCGGCGCAAGCGCAGGAAAGAAGGCCGGGGCGCCTATAAAAGGAGGAGGAGCAGCACCGTAGAAAAGGATCGCATTCTCATTCTAGCTTAGCCACTTACGCGCAAGGAAGAAGAAGACCACGGTCCCCTTCCTTGTGTACTCCATTGCCAAAAGAGAGCCCTCGGCAAGCTCATTGTACTGTAACCTCCATAAGCAGTGCAATACAGACAAGCAGGAGTAGCGGTGTTACCTCCACACGAGGGCCGTGAACCTGGGTACGGGCTGGTGTTTCATCTCTGTCGTGATGTCCCTCCTCATGCTCGACGAGCACCGTCGCCGTGCAGGTTGAGGGTTGTTTGACCAACGTGTTCAGCCCCTTACACGAACTCTCTTCGTGAGCTTGATTATCCCTGTTTCGTGGGAGTCATTCTCCGACATGTACCTCCTTGGTGGATCTCTAATCTCAGTTTTACCATTGAAAAAGTCTGCTTCTCCTGTATGGGTGATCTTCATGAAGAAATCGCCGATGCCAATATATCCAATTTTGTTTTCAAAGATTCATAGTAAGGATTCTCATCGCAATGCACACACGCATGAAATCCTCTTGTGCTTCGGCCTGACATAGTGTGCATATCCAGGATAATCATGAATAGACCAAAGAAACGCAGCATGCAATGTGAAATTATCCTCTGTGCATGCATCAAATGTCTGCACACCACTCCATAGCTCCATCAATCTTTAATCAGTGGCTGCATAAATACATGAAAATCTTTCCCTGGGGAATACTTTCCGGGGATTAGCAATGCCATCATGTAATTGGATTGATCCATGCACATCCATGGTGGGAAGTTGTAAGGAATGACAAAAACAGGCACATACTGTAAGGATTAGTCATACTTCAAAAGGGACTGAAGCGTCTGTGGCAAAACCTAGTCTTATGTTACGAGGATCTTTAGCAAACCAATCAAACCTGTCATCAAAGTGCTTCCATGCCTCACCATCAGCAGGGTGCCTCAGTACATTGGCCTCAACAACCCTCTTCTCTTTGTGCCATCTAGTATGTGTCGACATTTCCTTTTTAACAAATAGTCTCTGCAACCTTTTAATTATAGGAAAATACCTTAACACCTTGTGAGGGATTTTCTTTTTTCCAGTAGGGTCTCTATATCTTGATAATCCACAAACATGGCAGTGCGTATCGTCCTTGTGATCTCCCCAAAATAAAGAACAATCAAACTTGCATACATGAATTGTCTCATAACCAAGCCCAACATCAGAAAGAACACTCTTAGCATCAGCATAGGATTTGGGAAAGTCCACATGTGGCAAAGCTATACGTAAAAACCAGAAGTAACAGATCAAACTCTGTTTGTTATCCGGCTGTATGATTTGACATGAAGGAGCTTAATAATGAACGACAACCTAGTGAAAGTGGTGCATCCCTCATGAAGTTCTTTTTTGGCTGCCTCAATTTGATTAGCATACAAATTTGGCAGGTTAGGACCTTTATTTCCAGACTTCTGCAGTTCATCGATCATACTAGACGAATCATCAACATAACAATCACCATTGTCTTCCTCTTCATCATTGTCACTATCATACGCACCATCATCGTTTCTATCCCGCCCTTCGTCATCACTAAAACCTTCCCATGTCTAGTCCATCTTGTATACGTCATGGACATACTGAACAATTGCAGTGATCCTCGACTGTTTTTATATCCCGACGTATCAGATTTAGGCAGTCCCGGCAAGGGCACAAGATTGGTTCATCTGTATTGTCCAAGTGTTCTCGCGCAAACTTGATGAAATCCCTAACACCTGCCATGTACTTTGTTGTCAACTTCTTGGTGCCATCGGTTATCCAACTTCGATCCATTGCCTACAATTCAGTTAAGAACATGCCAACGTTCTTCAGAACAGATCTTGACAACTGATTAAAAAATCTAGACCTAACGAACAATCAGGAGAAACTCACCGATGATGTGGCTCGCCGCCCCCACAATGGAGCCTTCACGGATTTCTTCTCACCTCGACGAGAACCCTAGTCGATTCGACTATTAGCAAGATCACCTAGATAGGCCGTGTCTGCTAGCGGCGCGACTTAAACGAGGCACCCGCGGCCGAAATAAATATTAATAAGGAAATTATTATGTCGTAACATCTAGATCACACCATTGAAATAAATATGTTGCCCTAATGTATATATCAAATAGACTAGTTACGGATCCAGATCAAAATTCCATATCTACCTCAGTGGTAACTCTCTGCGTCGGTCACGCCAAAGCCTGGGTTTGATTCTTCCAAACCACAATTTTTACTTAATTAAATATGTTCCTGACAAGTGGGTCACGCATGATATATAAAACTAATAACATTTAATAAAGTAACTTGGTATTATTTACCTGCTATGTGGGTCCGTTTTATATTCAAATCACGGTTTACATACACCACGATCTTTGATTTCGTCACTATTAACAGACACGATGGAAGCCCTTCCCGGTTGGGTAATGGGTGACGATTTTTTGTTGACGAAAAATCATACCGTCAAGCATTACCATAAATGCATGACGAAAGATGAATTCGTACACCTATAAGGACACATCCATGACGGTATGCATTTTCGTCACCAGGGTTTTCGTCAACAAATATCCCATTCTTGTAGTGGGATAAAACTAAATCACAAAGTGTCTTACACTTGGAGAAATTCGAAATTCATAAAGTGCTAGGCATTTGATGAAAATCGAAATCCACAAAATGCTAGGCATTTAGTAGACTCGAATTTGGCAAAGTGCTAGGCACTAGTAAAATTCGAGATTTACATAAAGGAGTGGAATCTACCCATTAATTCAATTCTATTAAGACTTAATATGAAGTTGCATATTAATGAAATAGAGTTAATGCAATTATTGAAGTTTCAATATTTCATAAAATTCAGTGGGAGAGTGTGAGAATCAAAATAAGGGAATCAAAGGAATTTGATTAAAGTTAAAGAAAGGACTTAATAGAATATTGTAACATTGTTGACAAAGGAAAGTTTTCCTTAGTCATAATTACTTGTGACGGATTTTGGTAACTCGAAATCATCATGGTAATAAAATCTTTTGCAAGATAAAGATTAAGAGGAAATGTTACAAAGTCCTGCTAAATGTGTTGTGAAATTAGAATTCCAAATTACCCACTTAGAGTATATAGATTATTTTGTTTGTATTCTAGGGACCTATATCAATTTTAACTTAGAGTTATTTTGATAATAAGTTCCATATTTTCAATTAAGGATTTAAAGTTTTAAGTTCGAAATTGAAAAGGTGTTTTGCAAAGTCCAAGATTGTTATTTTGGCAAGTGACTTCCACACATAATTCTAAATGCTTGTTGGCTTTAGAATTGGAGAAAAGTGTCTTCTCATGAAGAGAGAGTGGAAATCATAATACTAAATTAAGACTGGGAGTCTTTGGGCAAGTGTTAGGATAAGAAAAGAAAACATGCAAATGTTTCCTTATCATTGTTTTGTCCAGGAATACATGTAAGGCATACATGATTCGAATTAAGTATTTAAGGAAAATCATGTGAGGAATTTATGATTAAAATCACTAGGTGATTAAAATCATTTAAATGTCCGGGAACATGATATAAGCAAAACAATTACAAACAGGATAAATGAACATTCATTAATGACGGAATTTGGCATAAAAGGAGTTCAAGAAAATTCATGAGACTCCAAGATCCAATCTTGTGAGTTGTTTGGACGTGATGTAAAAATTCATGTGCATGAATATTTCATAAAGAAAGGACATATATGAATATCTAATATTCATAGAGCTAGTCTTGATTAAAATTATTTTATCAAGGACGAATAACTGATAGTGAAAGGTTGTATTACTTTTCATATCAATTGCTTGTTGCTGTTATTGAACCAAAGTAGTAATATTATTACTAAGGATAATTAATTTGGATTATGAAAATAATCTTGTTAATTATATTATGGATGTTTGAAGTCAGTCGTATTAATGAGTAAGAATTTTTATTCTTTTCATATATAAACCGAAGGGACTTAAAAGACAGTGGGAGCTGATATTATTTATTGAATTTGGCTAGGCCGAATTAATAAATATATAAATCTCGTGATTTAAAGAGTTTAAATAAAAGGTCGGAAAATGTCTTATTAAAGTTTTGTCTATAAGATAGAATTTAATAAACATAAGTATGAATGTACTAAAGTGCAATTTTGAAAGGTAATTTCAAATTGTGTCTTGAGTCAAAGAAATTTGATCAAGAATTCATAGCGTGATATTTGCGAGATAACTTGACCTTCGTAGTCATGGATGAGCGAATAGAGAGGAATAAGATCAAATCATATTAAATGTGATTTTCCTTATGACATTGCTATATATAGTACATATAGCCGGAAAGTTTCCAAAGTGTTAAACTTTTATAAAGTTTTGCCACCGGCGTTAATGAGAAATTCTTTAAAAGGAATATTCTCATAAGAGCACTTAATTAAGATTGTAATTGATCATAAAAAGGTTTGGTAAAAGAACCTGGTGGTGAGATTACAAAAGGAATAAACCAACAAGGAGGATTTTGTAAAGCTTCAAATAGTGTGTATAGAGAAGTTACTCATATACATATTTGTGGTGGAATTATGAAATCAAATTTATTGATAAATGTTTTTTCAAATGATAATACTAAGTGTTTTGATTTTATCAAAATCACATGTATCTTATGAGTGGATTCTACAACAAAGATAGTTTATCTATCGAGGATAGTTGCGTCATTGATGTGAGACGTCATGATAAGCAAGTTATTGGATGAGTCATTACTCAAGGTGAGGTTTCAATAGATGGTATGAATATCAACCGGGTATTATTAATGCTACTACGGAACCGGAAAGCCCATATCCAATTCCTAATATATCCGACTTACATAGTCAAGTTTGGCATGTGAGGAGATAAACAAGTTTATGAACTTGGTTGGATCAAGTTAAGTACACAGTTTCAGATCCGCATGCGAAAGCGTGAGTGGCCCTTAGTTCCATTTGGTGTCATGTCATCGTGCTAACTAGAATCATTATTGTTTCTAGTGCAAGTGGGAGACTGTTGGAGATATGCCCTAGACAATAATAATTGAGTTTTATTATTTATCTCCATGTTTATATAATGTTTATATCTTTATGCTACAACTGTATTGGGTACTTGTATAGCAAATACAACGTATACAAGAGGAAAATCTCCGATACACGTGTAGAGATATGAACGGTAAAAGAGTTCCTGGTCTTGTCTCTAAGACTAGCCTATCTTGTTGCTCGATGATCATGTTTTGATCATGGACTTTGTTATAAGTCATTCAACTATAGGAGTGGTTATTCGGAATGATAATCGCACTGAACCGACCCACCGTATGATCTCGCTATGAGACAAATCGTCGACGATGAAATATCGATTGATCATCTATTTAGTTATCGTTAGCTAGATCCCTATGCTATGAGAATATCTTGTCACCGCTTATTCGACACTCGAGCTTTGATTTCCACCAACGTCTTGCAGTAACATGGGACTATGATAGGGTGGCTTTTGGGCATGAACTAGGATAATGTATTGGAACATAGATCGTTCAAGAATGGTACTTACTCCTCCAGGCGATGGAGAGATACATCCTCTAGGCCATCTCAGTATTATTGTTGTCACCCCAATCGTCTGGCCAGACACAAGCGTGATTTATCACGGGACAACAAATATACGGAATGAGAAAAGAGAATGATATTGGTACGAGAATAATATGTGTTATGATCGAAGGGTTTGATCACACTAGAGCACATTGTCTCAATCTCGAGATATCATGGTATCGTGCACGTAAGGGGATTAAGCGTAATGAGTAACGCACAGGTTCAATTCTTCATTCACAACACAAGGGTAACAGTACGAATGCCTAACCCACTGCTGGTTATTGTTTGGTAAGCTCCCAAACAATACTTTGTGATTGCTGAAACCTTTCGGGTCACACACTTAAGCTGTAGGTCAATCTTTGATTGAGAGTAAAGATGTAGTTTTAGTGGGAATGAGATTGTGTCGGAGTAGGCTCGATGTCACTGGGACTTGTTCCGGTGAATTATAAGTTAGAGAGAATGCGGACATCTAATGTCCCGGGATGATAGAATGTTTTCTATCATCAGCGGATTTAATCCGAGTGCTTATGAAGAAGGGAATATTGTTCGATAGTTTTGTCGGCGGATACTAGGTATCCCGGTTCATATAAATATGAGTTATATGATAAGTAATTAATTCCGGGAATTTTCTGTAAAAGGCAATATTCATTTAGGAATTAATTAGACAAAACAATTAATTATTTATTTAATTAATAATATTGGAAAATTAGCCAAAGCGCTGAAGGGGGAAAGTTCCCCCCATGGCCGAAACCCTAATGGGCCACGTGGCCATGGGGGGGGGGGGGGAGGCGGCGGTAGGAGGGTGAGGCGGTTTGGGGGGGGGAGGAGTTCTCTCCTCCACCCAATCCGAGTTGGGGTGGGGGAGGGTCTCCTCCCCCTTCCTTGATTGGTTTGGCAGGTTTGGCAAGTTTGGGAGGGAGGAGTCCTACTCCTCCTCCCAATCCGAGTTGGGGAAGGGGAGGGACTCCTCCCTCCCTTCCTTGGCGGCCGGCCCAAAGGGGAAGGGTTCGAACCCTTCCCCAAGCCCCTCCACCCCTTGGTCTCCTTTATAAGCAAACCCAAGCCCCTAGGGTTTGACACACAAGTTTGCCTCCGTGCAAGTTCTCTCTCTTGTAGATCTCATGTGTTGAGAATTAGACGTCTCTACTTCTTATATAGATCTAATCTAGTTGATTAGATCTACCACCTAAACTACGCCGCAAGGCTGACTCTCTTCACCACATGCTAGTAGCTAGGCGGTGAACGCACGGGGTGGGTTGACAAGGTGTATGTTGTGGATACCGCTAGAGCGGGATTCGTGCAAGCGAGTTCCTTGGACAACGGAACAACTTCATCAAGGTCTACATCAACGACGACGTTCGGCAACAATCTCACCTCCGGCGTGGACGTGAGATTCTTCTCAGGCTACACCGACATCTACTTCGACAAACACAAGATCTTCCGCAACGGTGTTTGTAAGTATTCTGGATCATCGCATTATGGGGTGCAACGTACCTTCATAGAATAGATCTTGGCGGTAAGGTTACGGATAAATTTTAAAGTTTTCCCCGCAACCCAATAACAGGAAGAGGCAAGGCTCAAAGGTCGGGCATCTTTGCACTCTACGAAAACGAGCGCTCCAGAGTGCGTTGTGAATGAAGGACTAGTGTGTCGAGGTACCGACCTATCCGGCTCACCTCTTCCGCAGGCATTATCGCCTGCGTAGATCCCTATTGTGCGCACTGTTGAAACTTGCGAGCAAAATTATCGTTACTTCGTTCAACGGAGAAATGCCGCCGGTTTTCTTGGGTTTAGTTCATACCAAGAGATATCTACGACTATGTGGGTGATAGCATATGGTGTTCCGGCTGACTACACCGATAAATATCTTTGCACTGTCGAAGATACCACGATCAAATACGTGCGGGTTTGCCAAACTTTTTTGGGACGAGGTACCTTCGAACGTTCTAATGAAGAGGGCACGGAGGTTTATGGCGGCAAATGAAGCAAGAGGATGGCTGGGCATGCTTGTAGTGGACTGCATGCATTGAGGCGAAGAATTCCCGGCAACTTGGCCTGGGCATTACACCGGTCATCACTTGATCCTACTATCATATTTGAAGTCATTGCTTCAGAGGATATATGGATTTGACATTATTTTTTTGTTTGTGGTTCTCTCAGTGATATCAATGTCTTGCAGATATCACATATGTTTGCTCGGCTTGCTTTTTCCTGTTCTTTTTTTAGACTAACATGGTCTCACCCCGTCTCCATTTTCTCATTGAAAAACCAAACCAAGCGATCGTACAGGAAAGTAAAACCAAAAGTAACGAGAGCCAAAAAAAAAGGGGTTCGCATAGCTGAAAACAAATAGAAAGGGTTTATGTTTCTTACCTTTACATTTTCAGTTTTATAGAATGTATTTGTCTCAAAGTTCTCTGATATGATCCGTAAAATATGTCAATATTTTGATAATTGGTCCGTGTTAGCTTGTGGCACTGAAACATAATTTTCTTACAGCCTTCACAATTAGAATGAGACACTTAAGGTTGATGATAAATGTGAAGAAAGGTACAAAAATATAGGATCTTTTTTTTTTGTCTAGACAGTTTACTGTTCTATATATTTCTATTTAGTTATATGTGGCTCTGCACTGATCTCCGTCCCCATACTAGCCGTATTTTTCCTCTCTCTAAAAGGACTAGTCTTTATTTTGAAAATATCTACACTATACATGTAGCAGCCAGTAGACATTATCACTGACTGTATACTGTGGAAATATTGTCTGTTGTGCAATAGATCCCTTGGTATTTCATGGTTGACTTAAGTCATTGCTACTTACGAGGAAACAACATAAGATCAATTGGAAAATAGATAGCCTCTGATATATATGCAAAGATGTGTCTAGGTAAACTATATTGTGAATTTAAGAGAAGAGACGTTTCCATGTCAATCTTTTTTCCTTCAGTATATGCCATGACAAATGAAACTGAGTTGTCTTTTTTTTTCAATTATTCAAGCAAGCAGCTCACAGAAAGTTTTTCTATAGGCTCCTTCGCACTCAGTTCCAAATGAAAAAAAAACATCGAGTCTTACCCCATTGAAATACTTGTTCAAAATATTAAATAGTTCTCGTTTACAAAAAAATACTCTGTTTACAGAATTATCAAATAGCTTATGGAATGTCTCAAATAGTTCTTAAAGAAAGTCCCATAATACAAGAACTTCTGGCCAATCTGTCGAGCAAGTGGCTGGCAAAGAGTTTTTTTTTTTTGAGAAACACAGTATAACGAGACGCTCACATACACGCGCATACACTCACCCCTATGAACGCACACACGCACACCTACCCCTATGAGCACCTCCAAAAGACTGAGCGGCGGTTGGGTCTTGAGATTGACGAAGTCACCACGGCGCCTCGCTATCGACGGGAACGTCGCCTCCCACTGAAAGAATATTCCGACTAAATAAGAAACACCAACGTCAACCTGGGGTTTGAACTCTG
The DNA here is from genome assembly GCA_947311845.1 of Poa pratensis. Lineage (NCBI taxonomy): Eukaryota > Viridiplantae > Streptophyta > Magnoliopsida > Poales > Poaceae > Poa > Poa pratensis. The sequence continues at coordinate 18,859,821 of CAMZMU010000045.1, forward strand.
GTAGGCTGGGGTACAACCACCCTCCTAACCATCATTGCCACAGACAAGTTCTCGTGGTTGGCAAAGAGTTGTTCACGTGCCAAGACAAATGCGTGGTCCTTGAGACGGTGATGGCGACGAAGACAAACAGCTGTCAGATCCGCCAACCATTTTTTCCCTTACTGAATTTGCATCTGCTAACAATTAATAGACTAGATCTGAAATGACGAGCCAAATCCATTTTTCTTTATTTGGGGTCCAACTATGAAGTTTAAATAATCAAAATCTCCATATCCCGGATCTTGTGCTTTTTTAAAAAAGATCCCTATCTTTATCAAACACTTAGACATGCACTAAATTTATACACATCACACGCGAATTCTATTGCTATGTGATTTCTTGGAAGCTCCGTAAAAAAAACATGGTAAGAGATAACTGAACCAAGGCCGGTATGAATGATCAAAGTTAGAACTTTTCAAATCATTCAAAAACCTTAGTTTAATCCCAAATTAAGCTAAGAAGGCGGAAAAATTGGCAGAGGCGACTTCCGATGCGTGCGCAGAAGGCGCTACCTTTGGAGTTGGCCAGGGGGGCACAAGGCCCGTTTCTTCTACTCTATCGTTTATGTTAGTTGTGGTGCTATATCATTGTTTGGTTCGTCTTTTATGATCGTTGTTTGTCAGGCTTTTTGCTATTCTTTGTTGAATAAATGAAATAAAAGGCATATGCGTGTATATAATTCGATATGCAGAGGCTGGACTCCCCATTTCGAAAAAACAAAATCCCAGATTAAACCTAACTGAAACCTCGGTTGGATAAGATATTTTGTATCCTCAATTAAATATCAATTAAATCTTAATTTAACGTCCAATTTAATATAATTTACCAAACTTTGTGATCTCAATGAAATCTTAACACAAAGATCTTCATTAATATTCGTGAGACCACGATTGAACTTCAATAAAATCTTTGTGATGAAGCGCAACGTTGTACTAACAACCATTGGATACACAATGAATGGCTCGAGATTCGAACATAGTGCTCTGCTGTGCGCGAGTAGGAAAATGATGGAGGATAAAAGCAAGTAACGGCATATCCTGCATACCCGCGCGCAGAAGAGAAACCAAGGTGGCACAGGGCGCGGCTCCGCAAGCTCGCACGCCGCCAGGTGGGCGTCGCTCCTCAGAAACTCGACCTCGCCCGTCGGACAGTCCGTCACTCTCGGCACCTCGTGTTCCCTCGCGCTCTTCTAGGATCTTTTCCGGGTGTGGTGAGTGGCAGCAGCCGCGCGCCGCGCGACATGGGTTCCGTCCGGCTGGCCCTTCTCCTCGCCGCCGCCGTCTTCCTCGTCGCCGGCGGTGGCGCCGAGGGGGTGTACATCCCTACAACACGTCGGGGGAGTGGTGAAGGGGAAGCTCAACGTGCACCTGGTTCCCCACACGCACGACGACGTCGGCTGGCTCAAGACCGTCGACCAGTACTACGTCGGATCCAATAACTCCATCCAGGTTTCCTCACTGCCCACGAGTTTTATGTCATTTTGATTTATTTTTTGCATTATTATCTTTTTTTGCCATTGTTCTGGTATTGCGTTCAAATGGTTGGATGCCCTTGTCATCCCGTGACTTTTGATGTTTTTTTGTTCTACCGTCGTCAACATTGGGTACTGTGATGAATCAGGATTTTGGTGTTTTTCCGCGTTGTTGTTTTTAGCCTGTTTACCCTGTTCTGGCATCTTGGAACTGTTTCATACTTTCACGTCATCTTATCTGACTATTTTCGTTATTCTTACAGTGAAGTTTCACATTACGTTTCTATATATAGTTCATTTGCGGCCTGGAAATGACACACATTGTACATAATTTGGATACTTATGGTCGCAGGCTGCGTGCGTACAGAAACGTGCTGGATTCCTTGGTACGGCGCTGCTCAAGGACCAGAACCGCAAGTTTATCTACGTCGAGCAGGTAAGAAAATTTACATCTGCCATTATTTTGTTGCTTCGACAAGGAGTTAAAATACTCTGTTCCTTCCTGTTAGTTTCAAGAATCGTAGCTACATCAGCCAAAGAAAAAATACGTTCAAATGGATTTTTTTGGGTTCGATATTGTGAATTTGTATCCACAAACCTTGTATGTATTGGCCGCAGGCGTTCTTCCAGAGATGGTGGAGGCAGCAAGCAACAATACCAAGGATATGTGAAGGGGCTCGTCAGCTCTGGAAGGCTAGAATTCATGTATGCTCCTTCTTGTTAGTACTGTA
>CAMZMU010000045.1:18862074-19062498 GCA_947311845.1 Poa pratensis
CACGTGGGCACCCCCACGTTCCTCTGCGGCCCCAGCTGGCCGTCCTGCATGGACGGTGGTTACTCTGCCACAGGCATCAGCTTTACGCCCATGGACCGCGTCCATGGACAGCTGGGCTGCGGTGCACACGCTCCACCTTCTGCCGCCACGTGATAGCCCTTCCGGCGCAAGCGCAGGAGGAGCCGGGGCGCCTATAAAAGGAGGAGGAGCAGCACCGTAGCAAAGGATCGCATTCTCATTCTAGCTAGCCACTTACGCGCAAGGAAGAAGAAGACCACAGCCCCTTCCTTGTGTACACCATTGCCAAAAGAGAGCCCTCGGCAAGCTCATTGTACTGTAACCTCCTCTAAGCAGTGCAATACAGACAAGCAGGAGTAGCGGTGTTACCTCCACACGAGGGCCGTGAACCTGGGTACGGGCTGGTGTTCATCTCTGTCGTGATGTCCCTCTCATGCTCGACGAGCACCGTCGCCGTGCAGGTTGAGGGTTGTTTGACCAACGTGTTCAGCCCCTTACACGAACTCTCTTCGTGAGCTTGACTATCCCTGTTTCGTGGGAGTCATTCTCCGACAATTGGCGCGCCAGGTAGGGGGCTGAGGCGCGTCTTCAACCTTCACCGACCTCTGCACCATGGCGGACACTCGCGCGCTCGCCACCCGGCGGGCGTCAGGCAGGGACCACCGAGCCCGCTGCCAACACCACCAACCCTCGCGGCCGTCCCCGTGCCAGCCGCGCCACGGGGCGCAACACCGCTGAACCGCGTGTGGAGCACCCCGAGGACGATGACGGCCACCACGACGACCGCTTCGACGAAGACGTCGACCACGGGCACGGCGAGGACGCTGAGTCCTCGCATCCGTCCCAGCGCCACAGCGCCTCCACTCTTGGGCGTCCAGCCCAGCCCGAACACCGCGCTGCTCATGGCCGCGGAGCTCTTCCGCTACCGCCCCACGCCGAGGCGCACGACAACTGGCTCGGCCGCCTCCAGCACCTCGTCGACATCGCGGCGGCACCGCGCGCAGCTCCGGCGGCGTCGCGCTCTCTGGTGCACAACTCCGGACGCGGGACGCGCATGGCGCACCTCCGCCGCCGCCCTCCGCCGCCGCCTCCGCCAGGTCCGCCTCCAGCTGCGGCGCACAAGGCCGCATCCCACGCGTCTTCGCCGCGCGATTGCCAAATCGTGCAGCGGACACCCCCAGACGCGGGTGGAAATGGAGCGCCAGAAGGACCTCCAGAAGCGCATCGTCGAGGAAATCGGCCAAGCGGCGACAGAACCGCCGTGCTCTTCAGGGTGGCATCGCCTCGTACGCCACAGGATGCGCGGCCTTCACCCGCAACCTGCGTCGCGTCGTCTGGCCACAGAAGTTCAGGCCTGACCTACCCAAGGGCTACGACGGCACGAACAACCCCATCGAGTTCTTGCAGCTCTACACCACCTCCATCCAAGCTGCGGGGGGAGACGACAAGGTCATGGCCAACTGGTTCTCCCACGCTCTCAAGGATTCGCCTTGTCGTGGCTCCTGAACCTTCCCGAGGATTCCATTGACTCGTGGGAGGAGCTCTGCCAGCAGTTCGTTGCGAACTTCAAGGGCACGTACGAGCGCGCCCTCACCTACAACGACCTGCGAGCTGTGCGCCAGAAGCCTGGCGAGACCCTCCGCAGGTACATCCAGCGCTTCAGCCAAGTCCGCAACAAGATCCCGAACATCCCGGACTCGCACGTCATTGCGGCCTTCAGAGAGGGCGTCACCAACCACAGGATGCTCGAGAAGCTCGGCATCCATGATACCCTCTCCTCCGTGGTGAAGCTCTTCGACATCGCAGACAAGTGCGCCAAGGCAGAAGAAGGGCTCCTCTTCGTCAAGGTGGGCTCGACAGACGACCCTGTCGAGGGATCCAAGACCCAGAAGAGGCGTGACGAGACAAAGCGCAAGCCTACCGCAGTCCTGGCAGCGAACCCGACGCCAAGCATGTTCGCGAGGACTCCCGAGGCTGGCGAGAAAAAGGTGGACAACCGCCCGTTCTGCATCTACCACAACAGGCGCGGCCATGCGACGGAGAACTGCTATGACCTCAAGCAGCTGAGCAAGAAGCGTGAGCAAGAAGAAGGCAGCGGTGGCCGCGGCAGAGGCCGTGGTTACCGCAAAGGTGGACGCAAGGCAACTTCCAGACCCAGGGAACTCAGGCGAATGCCGCCGAGAAAAACAACAATCTCCCGACGAAGAGCCTGGAGGCTACCAGGCCCCTAAGGGTGCCATGGCATGCATCCTCGGCGGATCCCAGGCGCCCAAGTCGAACAACACAGTTCAAGCAGTTCGCTCGCGAGCTCAACGCAGCGCTTCCCGGGGTCGAGACGTCCCGCCCCCTCAAGTGGTCCCAGTACACCATCGCCTTCGACGCCAAAGATCACCCCAAGTCTACCAAGACTGTGGGCACCCTCCCGTTGGTGTGCACCCCCACCATCAACAACATCGCCGTCGGCAAGACGCTCATGATGGGGGTGCAGGCCTGAACGTCATCTCTGTCGAGACCTTCGAGACGCTTCAAGTGCCCTACGAGTGGCTATGCCCTCCAGGCCCTTCACCGGGGTCACCAGCGGCTCAATCTCGCCTCTGGGGCAAGTGAGGCTCGCGGTCACCTTTGGCACGCAGGAGAACTACCGCACCGAGCTAATTGACTTCGACGTCGCGCACATTGGCCTGCCCTACAACGCCATCCTCGGCTACCCCGCCCTCGCGAAGTTCATGGCCGTCACGCACCACGCCTACAACATGGTCAAGATCCCTGGCAGCGGTGGCACCATCACCATACGTGGTCACGTACAGGACGCCACGCGCGCTGTCGAGATCGCCTACAAGGCCGCTGCCATGGCATTCCCCGCTGACGAGGACATGGAGCCTCTCGAGAGGCCCAAGAAGAAGAACACTGTTCACTCAAGAGCAAGCATCTACAAAGAAGGTGTCGCTGAGCACCAGCGGCTCGGGGGCTGAGGGCTCGGGGGCTAGCGTCACCATAGGCGCTGGCTTGCCTCCCAAATAGGAAAGCGCGCTCGTCGCCTTCCTTCGGGCAAATTCTGACATGTTCGCATGGACTCCGTCAGAAATGTCCGGTGTACCAAGGGAGGTGATCGAGCACCACTTAGCCGTGTGTCCAGACGCACGCCCTGTAAAGCAGAAAGCGCGGAAACAAGCCCCCGAGAAGCAAGCGTTCATCATCAAAGAAGTAGAGAAGCTGAAAGCAGCAGACATCATTCGAGAAGTTGCCCACCCCACTTGGCTCTCCAACGGTGTGGTTGTCCCAAAACCCAATGGAGGAGGCCGGCTCTGCATCGACTACACAGACGTAAACAAGGCCCCAAGGATCCATACCCCATGCCAAGGATAGACCAGATTGTGGACTCCACCGCCGGCTGTGATCTCCTCTGTTTCCTGGATGCCTTCTCAGGCTACCACCAGATCAAAATGGCCAAGGAAGACGAGGAGAAAACAGCATTTCTCACCCCTTGTGGTGTGTATTGCTACACTTGCATGCCCTTTGGCCTGAAAATGCCGGCGCCACCTTCCAGAGGCTCATGAGGATCGCCTTGGGGGCTCAGATGGGAAGAAATGCAGAAGCTTATGTCGACGACATCGTGGTCAAGTCTCGCGAGGGAGACACTCTCTTGAAGGATCTCGAGGAAACCTTTGCCAGCCTGCGCAAGGTGAACATCAAGTTAAACCCCGCCAAGTGCGTCTTCGGGGTGCCTTCAGGCAAGCTCCTCGGGTTCCTCGTGTCCCACCGCGGCATAGAAGCAAACCCTGACAAGATCAAGGCTATAGAAGACATGCAGCCACCTCGCCGCCTCAAGGACATGCAGCGCCTAGCAGGATGCATGGCCAGCTTAGGCCGCTTCATCTCCAAGTTCGGCGAGAGAGCCTTGCCATTTTTCAAGATCATGAAGAAATCCGGCACCTTCAAGTGGACTCCAGAGGCGACAAAGCATTTGAGGACTTGAAGAAATACTTGGCTAGCTCACCAGTCATGGTAGCCCCCAGGGCAGGCGAGCATCTGAAGCTGTACCTAGCAGCCACTCCACAAACTGCAAGCGCCGTCCTGGTGGTGGAAAGAGAAGAGCCAGTTCTCCCCAAGAAAAGCACTGCCACACCAAGTCCAGAACCTCCCGACGAGGGAACAGTCTCTCCAGACCCAGTGCCAGACCCACAGCCTCAAGTCGAGTCCCACAAGCCCCTGCCGAGGCTCCTCCACAGGCAAACCTCCAAAGGTCCTGAGGAGCCTCTCGAGGGAGCCGACGCTGCGCCATCAACGACCCTCGTCGAGCATCCAGTCTACTTCGTCAGTACTGTACTGCGAGATGCTCGCGAGCGGTACCCAGTGCAGCAGAAGCTCCTCCTCGCGCTCCTCATCGCCTCCAGGAAGCTGCGCCACTACTTCCAGGGCCACCCCATCACGGTGGTCACGTCCTTCCCCTGGAGCAGATCCTGCGCAACCCCAACGCACTGACCGCGTCGCAGGATGGAACATCGAGCTGCAACCATTCAACTTGCGCTTCGACACCACAAGAGTCATAAAAGGGAGAGCGCTGGCGGATTTCGTCGCCGAGTGGACAGACCCAACTCCTGAAGAGCCTCGCGAAGAAGAAACCGCGTCATCGGAGATACAATGCCAAGCCACTGGACCATGCACTTCGATGGAGCTTTCGCCTGCCGCAATGGTGGGGCTGGCGTTGTCTAACCTCACCAAAAGGTGACAAGCTCTACTACGCCATCCAGCTGTGCTTCACAATAGACAAGATCTCCAACAACATCGCCGAGTATGAGGCCTCCTCGCCGGGCTCAGAGCCGCAATCGCCCTTGGCGTCAAGCACTTACTCATAAAGGGTGATTCCCAGCTCCTGGTTAACTTCTCCAACAAGAGCTACACGCCTAAAGACGACCACATGGCCGCCTACCTTGAAGAGGTCCGCAAGCTCGAGAAGCACTTCAGGGCATGGAGCTCATGCACATCCCGCGAAAGGAGAACCAGAGGCAGATGACATCGCCAAGCGAGCATCACGAAGGCAGGCCCAGCCGGCCGGCGTCTTTGAAGAGAGACTCTCCAAGGCGTCCATAAAGCAGCCACAAGAAGCAGCACCACAAGCACAGACGAAGTACTCCCACCACCTCCTGTAGGTGGGGCACCCAACTGCGGTCCATCCTCAGGGGAGCGTCTGCTGCTGGCTATGGTGCATCAAGAGACAGGCTGGGTTGACGAACTCAAAGACTACTGCTGAAGGGAGTCCTCCCTGGAAGACGCGGAGGCGGAACGAGTGGCTCGACAAGCCAAGTCATACTACATCCTCGAGGGAGACCTGTACCGCAAGCGCCCAAATGGAATTGCACTAAGTGCGTCCCCCCGAGGAAGGCCGCATGCTGATCAGAGACATTCACAGTGGAGAGTGTGGCCACCATTCCTCTGCACGCACCCTGGCAGGCAAGGTCTTCAGGAGCGGTTTCTACTGGCCCCAAGTGCTTCAAGATGCACCACCATCGTCCAGTCTTGCGATGCGTGCCATTCCACGCCAAGCAAGTCCATCAGCCTGCACTGGGACTCCAAACCATCCCGCTCTCGTGGCCTTTCGCGGTCTGGGGCTAGACATCTTGGGACCCTTCCCGAGATCGCAAGGGGGCTACCGTTTCCTCTTCGTGGCAGTCGACAAGTTCACCAAGTGGGCAGAGGTTGAAGCAGTGCGCAGCATACCGGCCAGGGCAGCAGTAAAATTCATCAGAGGCCTGGTCTGCCGTTTTGGTGTGCCAAATCGCATCATCACCGACAATGGCTCACAATTCACCAGCGGCATCTTCAGGGCCTACTGCGAGAGCCTCGGCACCAAGCTCTGCTTCGCCTCGGTGGCTCACCCACAGAGCAACAAGCCGAGCGAGCAAATGCTGAGGTCCTCAAGGGCCTCAAGACAAGAAGCTTCAATCGCCTCAAGGGCTACGGCAAGGGCTGGATAGACGAACTCCCGTCCGTGCTCTGGTCCATCCGCACGAACCCCACGAAGCCCACTGGTGAGACGCCATTTGCCCTCGTGTATGGAGCTGAAGCAGTCCTCCCCACAGAGATCAAGCATGGATCCGCACGGGTCCTTGCCTTCAACGAGGACGATCAAGCAGACCTCCACAGACGACCTGCTGCTCCTTGACGGGTTGCGCCGCCGTGCCGCCCTCAGGGCAGCCAAGTACCAGCAAGACCTGCGACGCTACCACAGCCGCCACATACGTCCGCGCACTCTCGAGACAGGCGACCTCGTCCTCAGGAGAATCCTCTCCAGGGAAGGTCTCCACAAGCTCTCGCCATGTGGGAAGGCCCCTACAGGGTCTCCACATCGCCAGGCCGGCGCGGTACGCCTCGAAACGGAGGACGGCATCCCGGTCAAGAATCCATGGAACATCGCGCATCTACGCAAGTTCTACCCGTGATCATAGTCACGCCAGACATTTTTTGTCTCTAGAGGGAAGCACACAACTTCACCTCCAAGCTTCACAAAAGCTTCTCCTCCCGAGGGCCAGCCCCTCTGAGCTCTCCTGATAACGTGCCGCCGCAGGCCGTGAAGAGTCTCAGCCACTGAATGTGGTCCCCATGCCTCGACATGGAAAACTTTATCTTGGTAATACCAAGTGTAATGAACCAATTCGTTTCTCAATGAAACATTGCGCTGAGGCGCCGCTGTGTAATATTTTGGTGGTGAGTTTTACTTTTCATCATCTTAGTTCATTTCGCGCTCATATTCTTCCCCATGCGCACCTCGCGAGCGGGGGCTGAGTACGGTGACTGTGCCTCGAGAGCACCCCATCAGCACCGCAAAATCCAAAGGATCCGAGCTCTAACACGTGAGCACGCTCTCACGCCTGTTACCTCCTCAGAGAGCTCTGGCCTATGGGCTTGCTCCCAAACACGCCACCTCACCAAAGGACCTTGGTGCTTACTCTCCTCGCGAGATACTCATGAGGAAGCCTATAAGCGCGCATGAGTGTTTACTACCATGTACTTGCTTTGGGTTTGCCTCTCTAACCAATACAGGGAACAAGAGTCCCCCCAAGCTCGTGAAGCCACGCTCCGACCTCAAGAGGGAAGCGCACCATCAGGGAAACCAACGCCCTCTACGAGGCCAAAGTCTCGCAAAGCTAAGTCCAGCGCTCGCGCCCCTCAGGAGTTTTTTCCTCCCTCTCACGAGCATCTGTCGTCCCTCGAGCGAGTTTTTCTCTCCCTCACACTCCATGGACTGCTTGTGCGTCAAAGGGGGGCCCTCGAGCACCGCGACTCAAGAGCCCTTACCTCTCCAAGCCTTAAACACCCCCCGGCCTTGCCGAGTCACGCTCCGGCATACCGCAGCGGCGGAGTCATAGCGCAAAGAGATGGGTCCTGACGACGTAGAGCGAAAAAAGACATGGAACAGGGGTAAAAGGCCTATCGAGGGACATACACATAGTAGCGCACGATTAAAGTGTCTTACAAACCAGAATGGATTAAAACAAGTCCTAAAACAAAGATAATTGCGCCTCAATCGCGTCTTGTTGCAGGAGCGGCCTAGGTAGGGGCATCGCCGTCATGATCCTCCTGAGCCTCCTCTTCAGCTTCGGCTTCAGCGCCTTCCTCCTCCTCAGCGGCCTGCTCCGTCTCGACCCTCTTGAAGCGGTCAACGTAATCGTTGACCTCCTCCCGAACCAGGTTGGAGAGGTCCTGAGCTTGGTCCGCCTCGACAGGCTCGGCCAAATTGCCCTCCCGCGCCTCAAGATCTGCGCGCTGCGTGGACAGCTCCTTGTCAGCCTGCTGCTGCTGTTCCTCGCGCTTGAGCGCCTCCGCCTCGCGCGCCGCCAGTGCTTGCTCGCGGGCAACCAAGGACGCGCGGTGTTGGTCCAAAGATTTTCGCGTGGCCTCCGACTCCGCGGCGAACTTCCCCTCGCGGTCAGCAAGCTCTTGGCGCTGAGCGGCCAGCGTGGACTCGAGGGCCGCGCGCTCCGAGGCTGCGGCTTGGCGTTCCGCCATGGCCGCCTCGCGATCTTCTGCTGCAGCCTGACGCTCTGCCTGGAGTGGCTCCAGGGTCTCTTGAGCCTCGCGCACCGCGCTCTCGCGGACTTCCTTGGCGAAGCGCAGCGCCTCCTCTCGCTGCGCCTGCATAGCCTCGTTGTCGTGGCGACGGTGCTCCACGATCTCGAAGAAGCGGGTCCAGGCCTTCTCAAGTTCATCATGCTCTCTGGCGAGCTCGGCCTCCTCGAGAGCGAGTTGGGCCTCCAGCCCCTCCAGCGCACCTCTCGCCAGGTGGAAAGCAGAGCTGCGGCGAGCGCCGCTCCAGCTCCTGCCGCCCAGGACCAGAGCCCGCGAGCTCCCAAGGGACATGGAGGCTCCCCCACATGCACTAGACTCAAGGATGGGGATCTCCAAGCTTGGGCCTAGGTCGACTCTGGCCTGGGGGCTTTGAAGCGAGCCCTCTCCGCCACTGGGGTCGTGGGCACCAGCACCATCGTTTTCCATCGGTGCCTCCTCTCGGGCTTCGGGGGCTGGGGAAGATTGCGCAGCCACCGTGAGGTCCGCCGCAGCCGTGCCCGCTGCGGCCTCAGAAGAAGCTGCCGCCCCCTCAGTATCTGCGTTTGGCGGGGGCGGCGGAGGAATGTTCTCCTCCATCTCGACGTCGGCGCCTCCCTTCGCCGCCGAGCCGCTCCCTGCCGTCTCCGCGGCGACCTCCTCTTGCCGCTCCGGTGGAGTGACAGGGCGAGGCGGTGTTGGCGTCCGCACCACCGCCTCCTCCTCGGGGCGCACCTCCGCGGTAGAAGATGAAGCAGCCGCCCCGATCAGAGGTGCAATCACCCCAGGCCCTGTGGCCTCCTCCGCCACAGGCTTCGTGGCCTCCTCCACCGCCGGCTCCGTGGCCTCCGTCACCACGGGCCTAGCAACCTCTTCAGCTGAGGGCTCCATAGGCCCCTCGACGGTTGCCGAGGCAGCGCCCCGCACCTCCGCGGCCTTGCGGAGCCTACGGCGTTTCGCCGTCACCAAATCCCTGACAAGCAAGCAAGAAAGGCCTTCAAGAGGGGAACAAGGAAATTCTCATAAGAAGTGAAAACAGGGGCCAATCCTTACCCGGATGTCTTGGCGCGGGAGTCAACCCACACCGTGTTGGACGACCGCCATGGCCTCGACGACGTGGCACCGGCGCCGGACCCCTCAGGAGCAGTCTCGGCTTTCCTCTTGAGAGGAGTGCCCACTGGGCTCCTGGCGATCCTGTCGTGAAAAGCCTTGGAGCAGGGATCGCAGCGTCCTGCTGCGGCCTCCTCGTCGCTGTCTTCCTCCCCCTCCGCGACCCGGCGCGAAGGGGCCACAAGGAAATCCTCGTCCCCGCTGGACGAAATCTCCATAACTTCTCCCTCGGGAGGCGCAGGTTTCGAAGAGCTCGCCTCCCCTGCCGAGGGATTCGCCCCTCCACAGGTGACGCCCAGATCGGCGTCAGATGCGACGGGTGACTCTGTGGCCCAGTCCTCTTCCACCACGGGCGCCGCAGCCTCCCTCTTCTCCTCCCCTGCCAGACCCTGAGGGGTGAACTCCGGCATCAGCTCCAGGATCGCGAGGCGCTTCTTCGGAGTAATCTGATGGAGGGACCTCGCGAGCTCACTGCGCGGCACAGGAACCTCCGGGGCGGTGAAGAGGATGCCCATGATGGAAGCAATGACGTCGGGGGTGTGGGAGCTGCAATGCAGCCGCATCGGGTCCGCCGGACCAGAGTACATCCACACCGGCTTCGTGTGCTTCTGGAGAGGAGCAATACGGTGCCTCACGAAGTCTTCAGCAACCATCTGCCCTGTGAGGCCAGCTTCGCGGACGAGCTTCATGCGCCTCGGCAGGCTCGTTCACCATCGCCGCTTTGTCCTTCTTAGGACCCATGGTCAAAGATGGAAGGGCGGCGGAGAAGCTTGGTGAAGGAGGAGGAGCGCCGGAGACACGGAAGCGCAGAAGTCAAGAGCAAGGAGACGGGCGCGCAAATGATGCAGTAACTGCTGCCTGAACCGGCGCTGCAGGCTTTATATCACCTCAGAGCAGTTACCGAGACGTGGTGGGTCCCCCCACTATGCCCATCATCTCCGAGGAGAACGTGTCGTCGCGGCGTAACTGCCCTACACGTGTCTCGGGCCGGCCGGACACTTTGGGCCCATGACGATTCGCCTGCGTCCACCGGACTACATCGTGCCCATCATGGGCCCGGGGGCTACTGTCGGCCCAGTGAGAACCAGGGTGTGCTGGGCCTGTCCTCCACGGCCCTCGACACTCGATGGCCGATTTTCGCTAAGGACCAAGCCTACGGCTTGGAGAGCCTCGTGAGGCAAATTGCCTCGCGAGGGCTTTGGAGGCAGCAGAGGCCTGCGAAGGCCCTCTTCACTGCTGCCCCCTCTTCAAGTTGATCTCCCCTGGAGAGAGGTCAACGCCAAATCCTCCACAGGGCATCCTAGCCCTCGTGGGGATTGCTTCGCTGCAAAGCAACCTCTACAGAGCGCACATGGGCTCTGCAGCGGCCGCAGAGTGACGCGCGCCTCTGCGCGCGGTGATGACGACGCTGCAGTTGCCATTTTGGTGATTAAAGGAGTCAACAAAGCTGCGCCATCCGCACCGGACTACAAGGATTTCCTCTTTGGTGATAAGGGGACCGGCCGGCGCTACGCTCCACGGCCAACGTCACCGTGGGCACCCCCACGTTCCTCTGCAGCCCCAACTGGCCGTCCTGCATGGACGGTGGTTACTCTGCCACAGGCATCAGCTTTACGCCCATGGACCACATCCATGGACAGCTGGGCTGCGGTGCAGCACGCTCCACCTTCTGCCGCCACGTGATGGCCCTTCCGCGGCGCAAGCGCAGGAAAGAAGGCCGGGGCGCCTATAAAAGGAGGAGGAGCAGCACCGTAGAAAAGGATCGCATTCTCATTCTAGCTTAGCCACATACGCGCAAGGAAGAAGAAGACCACGGTCCCCCTTCCTTGTGTACTCCATTGCCAAAAGAGAGCCCTCGGCAAGCTCATTGTACTGTAACCTCCATAAGCAGTGCAATACAGACAAGCAGGAGTAGCGGTGTTACCTCCACACGAGGGCCGTGAACCTGGGTACGGGCTGGTGTTCATCTCTGTCGTGATGTCCCTCCTCATGCTCGACGAGCACCGTCGCCGTGCAGGTTGAGGGTTGTTTGACCAACGTGTTCAGCCCCTTACACGAACTCTCTTCGTGAGCTTGATTATCCCTGTTTCGTGGGAGTCATTCTCCGACATGTACCTCCTTGGTGGATCTCTAATCTCAGTTTTACCATTGAAAAGTCTGCTTCTCCTGTATGGGTGATCTTCATGAAGAAATCGCCGATGCCCAATATATCCAATTTTGTTTTTCAAAGATTCATAGTAAGGATTCTCATCGCAATGCACACACGCATGAAATCCTCTTGTGCTTCGGCCTGACATAGTGGCATATCCAGGATAATCATGAATAGACCAAAGAAACGCAGCATGCAATGTGAAATTATCCTCTGTGCATGCATCAAATGTCTGCACACCACTCCATAGCTCCATCATATCTTTAATCAGTGGCTGCATAAATACATGAAAATCTTTCCCTGGGGAATACTTTCCGGGGATTAGCAATGCCATCATGTAATTGGATTGATCCATGCACATCCATGGTGGGAAGTTGTAAGGAATGACAAAAACAGGCCACATACTGTAAGGATTAGTCATACTTCCAAAGGGACTGAAGCCGTCTGTGGCAAAACCTAGTCTTATGTTACGAGGATCTTTAGCAAACCAATCAAACCTGTCATCAAAGTGCTTCCATGCCTCACCATCAGCAGGGTGCCTCAGTACATTGGCCTCAACAACCCTCTTCTCTTTGTGCCATCTAGTATGTGTCGACATTTCCTTTTTAACAAATAGTCTCTGCAACCTTTTAATTATAGGAAAATACCTTAACACCTTGTGAGGGATTTTCTTTTTTCCAGTAGGGTCTCTATATCTTGATAATCCACAAACATGGCAGTGCGTATCGTCCTTGTGATCTCCCCAAAATAAAGAACAATCAAACTTGCATACATGAATTGTCTCATAACCAAGCCCAACATCAGAAAGAACACTCTTAGCATCAGCATAGGATTTGGGAAAGTCCACATGTGGCAAAGCTATACGTAAAACCAGAAGTAACAGATCAAATCCTCTGTTTGTTATCCGGCTGTATGATTTGACATGAAGGAGCTTAATAATGAACGACAACCTAGTGAAAGTGGTGCATCCCTCATGAAGTTCTTTTTTGGCTGCCTCAATTTGATTAGCATACAAATTTGGCAGGTTAGGACCTTTATTTCCAGACTTCTGCAGTTCATCGATCATACTAGACGAATCATCAACATAACAATCACCATTGTCTTCCTCTTCATCATTGTCACTATCATACGCACCATCATCGTTTCTATCCCGCCCTTCGTCATCACTAAAACCTTCCCCATGTCTAGTCCATCTTGTATACGTCATGGACATACCTGAACAATTGCAGTGATCCTCGACTGTTTTTATATCCCGACGTATCAGATTTAGGCAGTCCCGGCAAGGGCACAAGATTGGTTCATCTGTATTGTCCAAGTGTTCTCGCGCAAACTTGATGAAATCCCTAACACCTGCCATGTACTTTGTTGTCAACTTCTTGGTGCCATCGGTTATCCAACTTCGATCCATTGCCTACAATTCAGTTAAGAACATGCCAACGTTCTTCAGAACAGATCTTGACAACTGATTAAAAAATCTAGACCTAACGAACAATCAGGAGAACTCACCGATGATGTGGCTCGCCGCCCCCACAATGGAGCCTTCACGGATTTCTTCTCACCTCGACGAGAACCCTAGTCGATTCGACTATTAGCAAGATCACCTAGATAGGCCGTGTCTGCTAGCGGCGCGACTTAAACGAGGCACCCGCGGCCGAAATAAATATTAATAAGGAAATTATTATGTCGTAACATCTAGATCACACCATTGAAATAAATATGTTGCCCTAATGTATATATCAAATAGACTAGTTACGGATCCAGATCAAAATTCCATATCTACCTCAGTGGTAACTCTCTGCGTCGGTCACGCCAAAGCCCTGGGTTTGATTCTTCCAAACCACAATTTTTACTTAATTAAATATGTTCCTGACAAGTGGGTCACGCATGATATATAAAACTAATAACATTTAATAAAGTAACTTGGTATTATTTACCTGCTATGTGGGTCCGTTTTATATTCAAATCACGGTTTACATACACCACGATCTTTGATTTCGTCACCTATTAACAGACACGATGGAAGCCCTTCCCGGTTGGGTAATGGGTGACGATTTTTTGTTGACGAAAAATCATACCGTCAAGCATTACCATAAATGCATGACGAAAGATGAATTCGTCACCTATAAGGACACATCCATGACGGTATGCATTTTCGTCACCAGGGTTTTCGTCAACAAATATCCCATTTCTTGTAGTGGGATAAAACTAAAATCACAAAGTGTCTTACACTTGGAGAAATTCGAAATTCATAAAGTGCTAGGCATTTGATGAAAATCGAAATCCACAAAATGCTAGGCATTTAGTAGACTCGAATTTGGCAAAGTGCTAGGCACTAGTAAAATTCGAGATTTACATAAAGGAGTGGAATCTACCCATTAATTCAATTCTATTGAGACTTAATATGAAGTTGCATATTAATGAAATAGAGTTAATGAAATTATTGAAGTTTCAATGTTTCATAAAATTCAGTGGGAGAGTGTGAGAATCAAAATAAAGGAATCAAAGGAATTTGATTAAAGTTAAAGAAAGGACTTAATAAATATTGTAACATTGTTGACAAAGGAAAGTTTTCTTAGTCATAATTACTTGTGATGGATTTTGGTAACTCGAAATCATCATGGTAATAAAATCTTTTGCAAGATAAAGATTAAAAGGAAATGTTACAAAGTCTTGCTAATGTGTTGTGAAATTAGAATTCCAAATTACCCACTAAAGTATATAGATTATTTTGTTTGTATTCTAGGGACCTATATCAATTTAACTTAGAGTTATTTTGATAGTAAGTTCCATATTTTTCAATTAAGGATTTAAAGTTTTAAGTTCGAATTGAAAAGGTGTTTTGCAAAAGTCCAAATTGTTATTTTGGCAAGTGACTTCCACACATAATTCTAAATGCTTGTTGACTTTAGAATTGGAGAAAAGTGTCTTCTCATGAAGAGAGAGTGGAAATCATAATACTAAATTAAGACTGGAGTCTTTGGGCAAGTGTTAGAATGAGAAAAGAAAACATGCAAATGTTTCCATATCATTTTTGTCCAGGAATACATGTAAGGCATACATGATTCGAATTAAGTATTAAGGAAAATCATGTGAGGAATTTAATGATTAAATCACTAGGTGATTAAAATCATTTAAATGTCCAGGAACATGATATAAGCAAAACAATTACAAACAGAATAATGAACATTCATTAATGACGGAATTTGTCATAAAAGGAGTTCAAGAAAATTCATGAGACTCCAAGATCCAATCTTGAGAGTTGTTTGGACGTGATGTAAAATCATGTGCATGAATATTTCATAAAGAAAGGACATATATGAATATCTAATATTCATAGAGCTAGTCTTGATTAAAATTTTTTATCAAGGACGAATAACTGATAGTGAAAGTTGCAATACTTTTCATATCAATTGCTTGATGCTGTTATTGAACTAAAGTAGCAATATTATTGCTAAGGATAATTATTTGGATTATGAAAATAATCTAGATAATTATATTATGAATGTTTGAAGTCAGTCGTATTAATGAGTAAGAATTTTATTCTTTTCATTATATAAATCGAAGGGACTTAAAAGACAGTGGGAGCTGATATTATATTTATTGAATGGCTAGGCCGAATTAATAAATATATAAATCTCGTGATTTAAAGAGTTTAAATAAAAGGTCGGAAAATGTCTTATTAAAGTTTTGTCTCTAAGATAGAATTTAATAAACATGAGTATGAATGTACTAAAGTGCAATTTGAAAGGTAATTTCGAATTGTGTCTTGAGTCAAAGAAATTTGATCAAGAATTCATAGCGTGATATTTGCGAGATACTTGACCTTCGTAGTCCTGGATGAGCGAATAGAGAGGAATAAGATCAAATCATATTTAATGTGATTTTGCTTATGACATTGCTATATATAGTACATAAAGCCGGAAAGTTTCCAAAGTGCTAAACTTTTATAAAGTTTTGCCACCGGCGTTAATGAGAAATTCTTAAAAGGATATTCTCATAAGAGCAGTTAATTAAGATTGTAATTGATCATAAAAGGTTTGGTAAAAGAACCTGATGGTGAGATTACAAAAGGAAAAACCAACAAGGAGGATTTTGTAAAGCTTCAAATAGTGTGTATAGAGAAGTTACTCATATACATATTTGTGGTGGAATTATGAAATCAAATTTATTCTGATAAATGTTTTTCAAATGATAAATACTAAGTGTTTTGATTTTATCAAAATCACATGTATCTTATGAGTGGATTCTACAACAAAGATAGTTTATCTATCGAGGATAGTTGCGTCATTGATGTGAGACGTCATGATAAGCAAGTTATTGGATGAGTCATTACTCAGGTGAGGTTTCAATAGATGGTATGATAATATCAACCGGGTATTATTAATGCTACTACGGAACCGGAAAGCCCATATCCAATTCCTAATATATCCGACTTACATAGTCAAGTTTGGCATGTGAGGAGATAAACAAGTTTATGAACTTGGTTGGATCAAGTTAAGTACACAGTTTCAGATCCGCATGCGAAAGCGTGAGTGGCACCTTAGTTCCATTTGGTGTCATGTCATCATGCTAACTAGAATCATTATTGTTTCTAGTGCAAGTGGGAGACTGTTGGAGATATGCCCTAGAGACAATAATAATTGAGTTTATTATTTATCTCCATGTTTATTATTAATGTTTATATCTTTATGCTACAACTGTATTGGGTACTTGTATAGCAAATACAACGTATGCAAGAGGAAAACCTCCGATACACGTGTAGAGATATGAACGGAAAAAGAGTTCCTGGTCTTGTCTCTAAGACTAGCCTATCTTGTTGCTCGATGATCATGTTTTCCTGATCATGGACTTTGTATAAGTCATTCAACTATAGGAGTGGATTATCGGAATGATAATCGCACTGAACCGACCCACCGTATGATCTTGCTATGAGACAAATCGTCGACGATGAAATAGCGATTGATCATCTATTTAGTTATCGTTAGCTAGATCCCTATGCTATGAGAATATCTTGTGACCGCTTATTCGACATTCGAGCTTTGATTTCCATCAAACGTCTTGCAGTAACATGGGACTATGATAGGTGGCTTTTGGGCTTGAACTAGATAATGTATTGGAACAGAGATCGTTCAAGAATGGCACTTACTCCTCCAGACGATGGAGAGATACATCCTCTAGGCCATCTCAGTATTATTGTTGTCACCCAATCGTCTGGCCAGACACAAGCGTGATTTATCACGGGACAACAAATATACGGAATGAGAAAAGAGAATGATATTGGTACGAGAATAATATGTGTTATGATCGAAGGGTTTGATCACACTAGAGCACATTGTCTCAATCTCGAGATATCATTGGTATCGTGCACGTAAGGGGATTAAGCGTAATGAGTAACGCACAGGTTCTTTTCATTCACAACACAAGGGTGCCAGTACGAATGCCTAACCCACTGCTGGTTATTGTTTGGTAAGCTCCCAAACAATACTTTGTGATTGCTGAACCTTTCGGGTCACACACTTAAGCTGTAGGTCAATCTTTGATTGAGAGTAAAGATGTAGTTTTAGTGGGAATGAGATTGTGTCGGAGTAGCTCCGATGTCACTGGGACTTGTTCCGGTGAATTATAAGTTAGAGAGAATGCGGACATCTAATGTCCCGGGATGATAGAATGTTTTCTATCATCAGCGGATTTAATCCGAGTGCTTATGAAGAAGGAAATATTGTTCCGATAGTTTTGTCGGCGGATACTAGGTATCCCGGTTCATATAAATATGAGTTATATGATAAGTAATTAATTCCGGGAATTTTCTGTAAAAGGAAATATTCATTTAGGAATTAATTAGACAAAACAATTAATTATTTATTTAATTAATAATATTGGAAAATTAGCCAAAGCGCTGAAGGGGGAAAGTTCCCCCCATGGCCGAAACCCTAATGGGCCACGTGGCCCATGGGGGGGGGGGGAGGCGGCGGTAGGAGGGTGAGGCGGTTTGGGGGGGGGAGGAGTTCCTCTCCTCCACCCAATCCGAGTTGGGGTGGGGGAGGGTCTCCTCCCCCTCCTTCCTTGATTGGTTTGGCAGGTTTGGCAAGTTTGGGAGGGAGGAGTCCTACTCCTCCTCCCAATCCGAGTTGGGGAAGGGGAGGGACTCCTCCCTCCCTTCCTTGGCCGGCCGGCCCAAAGGGGAAGGGTTCGAACCCTTCCCCAAGCCCCTCCACCCCTTGGTCTCCTTTATAAGCAAACCCAAGCCCCTAGGGTTTGACACACAAGTTTGCCTCCGTGCAAGTTCTCTCTCTCTTGTAGATCTCATGTGTTGAGAATTAGACGTCTCTACTTCTCATATAGATCTAATCTAGTTGATTAGATCTACCACCTAAACTACGCCGCAAGGCTGACTCTCTTCACCACATGCTAGTAGCTAGGCGGTGAACGCACGGGGTGGGTTGACAAGGTGTATGTGTGGATACCGCTAGAGCGGGATTCGTGCAAGCGAGTTCCTTGGACAACGGAACAACTTCATCAAGGTCTACATCAACGACGACGTTCGGCAACAATCTCACCTCCCGGCGTGGACGTGAGATTCTTCATCAGGCTACACCGACATCTACTTCGACAAACACAAGATCTTCCGCAACGGTGTTTGTAAGT
The DNA here is from genome assembly GCA_947311845.1 of Poa pratensis. NCBI lineage: Eukaryota > Viridiplantae > Streptophyta > Magnoliopsida > Poales > Poaceae > Poa > Poa pratensis. Next base: position 18,880,040 of record CAMZMU010000045.1, read on the forward strand.
ATTCTGGATCATCGCATTATGGGGTGCAACGTACCTTCATAGAATAGATCTTGGCGGTAAGGTTACGGATAAATTTTAAAGTTTTCCCCGCAACCCAATAACAGGAAGAGGCAAGGCTCAAAGGTCGGGCATCTTTGCACTCTACGAAAACGAGCGCTCCAGAGTGCGTTGTGAATGAAGGACTAGTGTGTCGAGGTACCGACCTATCCGGCTCACCTCTTCCGCAGGCATTATCGCCTGCGTAGATCCCTATTTGTGCGCACTGTTGAAACTTGCGAGCAAAATTATCGTTACTTCGTTCAACGGAGAAATGCCGCCGGTTTTCTTGGGTTTAGTTCATACCAAGAGATATCTACGACTATGTGGGTGATAGCATATGGTGTTCCGGCTGACTACACCGATAAATATCTTTGCACTGTCGAAGATACCACGATCAAATACGTGCGGGTGTTTGCCAAAACCTTTTTTGGGACGAGGTACCTTCGACGTCCTAATGAAGAGGGCACGGAGGTTTATGGCGGCAAATGAAGCAAGAGGATGGCTGGGCATGCTTGTAGTGGACTGCATGCATTGGAGGCGAAAGAATTCCCGGCAACTTGGCCTGGGCATTACACCGGTCATCATCTTGATCCTACTATCATATTTGAAGTCATTGCTTCAGAGGATATATGGATTTGACATTATTTTTTTGTTTGTGGTTCTCTCAGTGATATCAATGTCTTGCAGATATCACATATGTTTGCTCGGCTTGCTTTTTCCTGTTCTTTTTTTAGACTAACATGGTCTCACCCCGTCTCCATTTTCTCATTGAAAAACCAAACCAAGCGATCGTACAGGAAAGTAAAACCAAAAGTAACGAGAGCCAAAAAAAAAAGGGGTTCGCATAGCTGAAAACAAATAGAAAGGGTTATGTTTCTTACCTTTACATTTTCAGTTTTATAGAATGTATTTGTCTCAAAGTTCTCTGATATGATCCGTAAAATATGTCAATATTTTGATAATTGGTCCGTGTTAGCTTGTGGCACTGAAACATATAATTTTCTTACAGCCTTCACAATTAGATGAGACACTTAAGGTTGATGATAAATGTGAAGAAAGGTACAAAATATAGGATCTTTTTTTTTTGTCTAGACAGTTTACTAGTTCTATATATTTCTATTTAGTTATATGTGGCTCTGCACTGATCTCCGTCCCCATACTAGCCGTATTTTTCCTCTCTCTAAAAGGACTAGTCTTTATTTTGAACATATCTACACTATACATGTAGCAGCCAGTAGACATTATCACTGACTGTATACTGTGGAAAGATTGTCTGTATGTGCAATAGATCCCCTTGGTATTTCATGGTTGACTTAAGTCATCTGCTACTTACGAGGAAACAACATAAGATCAATTGGAAAATAGATAGCCTCTGATATATATGCAAAGATGTGTCTAGGTAACTATATTGTGAATTTAAGAGAAGAGACGTTTCCATGTCAATCTTTTTTCCTTCAGTATATGCCATGACAAATGAAACTGAGTTGTCTTTTTTTTTCAATTATTCAAGCAAGCTCACAGAAAGTTTTTCTATAGGCTCCTTCGCACTCAGTTCCAAATGAAAAAAAAAACATCGAGTCTTACCCCATTGAAATACTTGTTCAAAATATTAAATAGTTCTCGTTTACAAAAAAATATACTCCTGTTTACAGAATTATCAAATAGCTTATGGAATGTCTCAAATAGTTCTTAAAGAAAGTCCCATAATACAAGAACTTCTGGCCAATCTGTCGAGCAAGTGGCTGGCAAAGAGTTTTTTTTTTGAGAAACACAGTATAACGCAGACGCTCACATACACGCGCATACACTCACCCCTATGAACGCACACACGCACACCCTACCCCTATGAGCACCTCCAAAAGACTGAGCCGGCGGTTGGGTCTTGAGATTGACGAAGTCACCACGGGCGCCTCGCTATCGACGGGAACGTCGCCTCCCACTGAAAGAATATTCCGACTAAATAAGAAACACCAACGTCAAACCTGGGGTTTGAACTCTGGTAGGCTGGGGGTACAACCACCCTCCTAACCATCTTGCCACAGACAAGTTCTCGTGGTTGGCAAAGAGTTGTTCACGTGCCAAGACAAATGCGTGGTCCTTGAGACGGTGATGGCGACGAAGCAAACCAGCTGTCAGATCCGCCAACCATTTTTTCCCTTACTGAATTTGCATCTGCTAACAATTAAATAGACTAGATCTGAAATGACGAGCCAAATCCATTTTTCTTTATTTGGGGTCTGCCAACTATTATGAAAGTTTAATATAATCAAAATCTCCATATCCCGGATCTTGTGCTTTTTTAAAAAAGATCCCTATCTTTATCAAACACTTAGACATGCACTAAATTTATACACATCACACGCGAATTCTATTGCTATGTGATTTCTTGGAAGCTCCGTAAAAAAAACATGGTAAGAGATAACTGAACCAAGGCCGGTATGAATGATCAAAGTTAGAACTTTTCAAATCATTCATAAAACCTTAGTTTAATCCCAAATTAAGCTAAGAAGGCGGAAAATGGCAGAGGCGACTTCCGATGCGTGCGCAGAAGGCGCTACCTTTGGAGTTGGCCAGGCCGGGGCACAAGGCCCCGTTTCTTCTACTCTATCGTTTATGTTAGTTGTGGTGCTATATCATTGTTTGGTTCGTCTTTTATGATCGTTGTTTGTCAGGCTTTTTGCTAGTCTTTGTTGAATAAATGAAATAAAAGGCATATGCGTGTATATAATTCGATGCAGAGGCTGGACTCCCCATTTCGAAAAAACAAAATCCCAGATTAAACCTAACTGAAACCTCGGTTGGATAAGATATTTTGTATCCTCAATTAAATATCAATTAAATCTTAATTTAAACGTCCAATTTAATATAATTTACCAAATCTTTGTGAGATCTCAATGAAATCTTAACAAAAGATCTTCATTAAATATTCGTGAGACCACGATTGAACTTCAATAAAATCTTTGTGATGAAGCGCAACGTTGTACTAACAACCATTGGATACACAATGAATGGCTCGAGATTCGAACATAGTGCTCTGCTGTGCGCGAGTAGGAAAATGATGGAGGATAAAAGCAAGTAACGGCATATCCTGCATACCCGCGCGCAGAAGAGAAACCAAGGTGGCACAGGGCGCGGCTCCGCAAGCTCGCACGCCGCCAGGTGGGCGTCGCTCCTCAGAAACTCGACCTCGCCCGTCGGACAGTCCGTCACTCTCGGCATCCCGTGTTCCCTCGCGCTCTTCTAGGATCTTTTCCGGGTGTGGTGAGTGGCAGCAGCCGCGCCGCGCGACATGGGTTCCGTCCGGCTGGCCCTTCTCCTCGCCGCCGCCGTCTTCCTCGTCGCCGGCGGTGGCGCCGAGGGGGTGTACATCCCCTACAACACGTCGGCGGGAGTGGTGAAGGGGAAGCTCAACGTGCACCTGGTTCCCCACACGCACGACGACGTCGGCTGGCTCAAGACCGTCGACCAGTACTACGTCGGATCCAATAACTCCATCCAGGTTTCCTCACCTGCCCACGAGTTTTATGTCATTTTGATTTATTTTTTGCATTATTATCTTTTTTTGCCATTGTTCTGGTATTGCGTTCAAATGGTTGGATGCCCTTGTCATCCCGTGACTTTTGCTGTTTTTTTGTTCTACCGTCGTCAACATTGGGTACTGTTGATGAATCAGGATTTTGGTGTTTTCCGCGTTGTTGTTTTTAGCCTGTTTACCCATGTTCTGGCATCTTGGAACTGTTTCATACTTTCACGTCATCTTATCTGACTATTTTCGTTATTCTTACAGTGAAGTTTCACATTACGTTTCTATATATAGTTCATTTGCGGCCTGGAAATGACACACATTGTACATAATTTGGATACTTATGGTCGCAGGCTGCGTGCGTACAGAACGTGCTGGATTCCTTGGTACCGGCGCTGCTCAAGGACCAGAACCGCAAGTTTATCTACGTCGAGCAGGTAAGAAAATTTACATCTGCCATTATTTTGTTGCTTCGACAAGGAGTTAAAATACTCTGTTCCTTCCTGTTAGTTTCAAGAATCGTAGCTACATCAGCCAAAGAAAAAATACGTTCAAATGGATTTTTTTGGGTTCGATATTGTGAATTTGTATCCACAAACCTTGTATGTATTGGCCGCAGGCGTTCTTCCAGAGATGGTGGAGGCAGCAGAGCAACAATACCAAGGATACTGTGAAGGGGCTCGTCAGCTCTGGAAGGCTAGAATTCATGTATGCTCCTTCTTGTTAGTACTGTACAACCGTTTCCTTTTCAGTAGGTTGCATTCGCAATCATGTGTCTGTTCTGTATTTGCTGACATGACATGTTGCTTCTTGAAGAAATGGGGGCATGTGCATGCATGACGAGGCGACTGTACACTACATCGACATGATAGATCAGACTACACTGGGCCACAAGTTCATCAAGGAGGAGTTCGGTCAGATTCCAAGGATTGGCTGGCAGATTGACCCATTTGGTCACTCTGCAGTTCAGGCGTATCTCCTCGGTGCACTAGTAATTCACTGTGTCCATTTACGTCATACTTTCAGGTTTCGTGTGGCTTTGGCGCTTGCACAGAGGGAAGCTAAACCAAAGTTCCTTACACACTCGAATCCCTTGTACTCTCCATTTGCATGATAAGATGAACTTCGCACTCGAGATGACAACTTCTGCACCATTATGATAGTAAACTAGGCATCTCATCATAGCTATTATGAACTTCCTCAACGCAACGAATGTCAAAAAAAAAAACTTCCTCAACGCAGTAATACCTAAATTTTTGAGTAAATACATGTACTTGTAGTACTTCATCTCAAAAGGTTAGGTGGACCACAGATCTGATCCAAATCTATATAAAAGCAATTGGGAGATTCTTTTCTGTTGTCTTTTTTGTTTTTCCTGTACTAGTTTTGTTCTCTTAAAGGATTCCCTCGATACAGCACAATTTTCTTCCATACCTTACAGGATTGGATCCAGGGGCCAGGGCTACTCTGCTCTGCATAAGGAACATTTGAGTTTGACCCAATTTGTTTCATTTCAGGTTGGATTTGATGCTTTGTATTTTTCGCGGATCGATTACCAAGATCGTGAGATACGGAAGGGAACAAAAGAACTTGAGGTTGTATGGAGAAGCTCCAAGACTTTCGGATCATCAGCTGATGTAAGTAACACTTTTTTCTATAGTAAATTTCATAAATAACTTTGATGTTCTTAAATTTTTGTAAGCCATGTTTCGTTCAAAATATTGGAAATATCACCATTTTATTTCAGATCTTTTCTGGCATCTTCCCAATAAACTATGAACCACCACCAGGTGACTTTTATTTTGAAGTTGACGATGAATCCCCCGTTGTCCAGGTAAATGAATGAGAAATTAAGTTATTACATTATATTCAACACCAGAGGCAAACTTCGCCGCTTTTGTCAATGCAGGATGATCCCCTACTTTTTGATTACAATGTTGAACAAAGGGTGAATGATTTTGTTGCTGCAGCTCTGGTACAGGTACAAATAGGGTTTTAAATGCTCATACAGTTACGTTGATGCACATATTGCCAGTTATCTACTCATATGCTAGAGTACATTGCATGAAAATTGATGCTGTCTCTTGCCTACTACAAACTTCTTACTTAATTCCAATAGCCAGTCAGGTGTTGCGGTATGAAGCTTATATCTGAAACTGAAAATGGAGCTTTGTTCTGTGAAATGCTACTTAGACCTGTTTGAATTTCATGCTAATAAATTATCATCTTAACCGTCCCATTTCATACTTAAAGTTATTCCATTCAGCTGTCCAGGTGATTATCCCGACATGAATTCGTTCCTTCTTTTTTTTGTAGGCAAATATCACAAGGACAAACCATATCATGTTTACAATGGGAACAGACTTCAAATATCAATACTCTGAAAGTTGGTTCAGACAGATGGACAAATTAATTCACTATGTGAACAAGGTAAAGGATGGGTCTGTAATTCGAAAATTTGACTCTTTCTGTATTTAGTTCCATCATAAAGTTCTTCCTGAAAAGGCGGCATCCCCAGCCTCTGCATCGATTGATGCATGCACGCGGTTTATTTGGAAATTTCAATCGTTACATAAATAAATCACAACACTACATAATCATATCTTTTAAGTTTTCACCATGATATTTGTTTCAGTTATGTATCATGCAATGTATTTAAAATATGTCAAACTTGTCACACTACTACATGTCCATGTATTCATCATGGGATGTGTTACATTTTCTTCCTTGCGTAATTTAATTGAATGTTTTAAAGGGGATATCCCTGGCCACAACATTGCTCGATGCACACAACCATATTTGTTAAGAAGTTATCCTCCAAAGTTTTCTATAGTGTAAAGAACGGATAGAATGCTTAAACAAAACAACATAAAGTAAATGGCACCCATATGCATCACTTGTTAAGCCGTCATCCATATTGGTTCGACATATCCCGTACTACCATCTCCAAACGGTTGCACGTAAAGTTCAGGGATCGACCTTGCGCCTCCCCTGGGTGAAGACAAGACCACGTAGGGAGGCAGTGGGTAGCCTTCTCGATGATCTACGAAAAATGGGAAACTCTTGTCTTGTTCAAAACAACATCGTTTCGACCTTCCATAAAGCCCAACTTAAAGGCATACTCCCACCGTATTCGAGCATTAAGCTTTTTATTTACCCCATTCAACCAATTCCCAAACAAAAAATTATATTATCCGGAGAGGGTAGGTTAAAAGCCACATGAATAGTCCACCAAACAAGGTGGGCTAGTGGACATGCGATAAAGAGGTGCTGAACTGTTTCCTCTTCATCACTGGAACAAAACTCCTGACTCCCAATCTAAGTGTAATTTCACCGGGTTATCCTTTAATATAAATACTCGTCTATATGAAAGCCATATGAAGATTCTTATTTTAATTGATACTTTGAGCTTCTACATATATAACATAAGGAAAATGATGTTTCCATTAAGGTCTGCATTCATCATTTGACTTCGAAAGAGTCAGAATTAGTCAAATTCCATATGAGTTCCTGAGTTAAGTTGACCCTCTCCAAACTCTGGGCCAAATGTAACCATTTTTTTTTTCTCAGTTAGGGTCCATTTGAAGCTGATGTTCAATGGAACCGTATACATATTATTGGCTACAGAAGCTTGTTTTTGTTGCACAATGTTGTATAAAAACGATACTTCTCAGAAAGAGGCATGTCACGTTTTTCGATAAAGTGAATATACTAATATCAAGAAAAAAATATCAAGTACACCCAGCCTACCAACTCAATATCAAGAGCAAATCAAGATACCGAGGATGCACACAGCCCAATTATAAAAAAAAAGTTACATCCAAGTGTCAACCTGAAGTGACATCAACCACCACCCAAAAAAACACATGAGCCGTGAGAAATATCCTCCAAAAGCAACGCCTCCCAGAAAGAAACAACACATAAGCGTAGCTGTTGCCCGATCCAATCACAAAGGATCAGATCATGGTTTTCACCTTGGAGAGGCATGTCACATAACCACGTGTCTTTCCAAATAAGAGTCTTCGTCTCATTTCCTACTGAAAAGGTGCCCCTACTTAAAAACTCCTCTTTGGATCCAATGAGGCCTTTCCAGAAAGGAGAATTTGTAGGTTTGGCTTACAGCGTCTTGGACTGAAGGTCTTTATTACGTAGCAACTCTTCCCACACACCCTCACTTTATTTTGAGCATTTTAAAGTGGAAAATGTGTAAAATATATCTAAAATATTATTAGCACGTTATAACTCACCATACTTGTTCTTTGACCAATACCTCAGGATGGACGTATCAATGCCCTGTATTCCACACCTTCCATTTACACTGACGCCAAATTTGCTGCAAGTGAGGCATGGCCTCTCAAGACAGATGATTTTTTCCCGTACGTTCTATTTTTATTCATAGTTGGCACGACTGACTTTTTTATTATTCTTTTGCATTCATATGACTGTATTTGTTCCACCAGATATGCAGATAAACCCAATTCATACTGGACAGGTTACTTCACAAGCAGACCTGGCTTAAAACAATTTGTCCGTTCGATGAGTGGATATTACTTGGTAGTATTAACTCCCTCTTTCACTATGTTTTCCTCCAGATATAAAAATGACTACTTTGTTGTTCACTTTGTAGATTTCTTATGTTTACAGGTCAATATATTTTCACCTTTCAGGCAGTTAGGCAGCTGGAATTTTTCAAAGGGAGAAACAACTCAGGTGTCACGACAGATAGTCTAGCTGATGCTCTAGCTCTTTCTCAACATCATGATGCTGTTACAGGAACAGAGAAGCAACATGTTGCAGATGATTATGCAAAGAGATTATCAATTGGCTATAAGAAAGTAACGTTCTCGAAGAAATTGTTGTAACTTATATCTGATGTTTTCATCTGGGTTATGATGGACCCATATGGTTTGATTTTTTCCAGGCCGAGGAGCTGGTCACTACTTCTCTTGCTTGTTTGAGTGAATCGGGCTCAAAATCTCACTGCTCATCCCCCACAACAAACTTTTTACAGGTAAGTTTATAGGTTTTATTTTTAAATATTTTTTCTTATTATTAAAAAATGATTTGGTATTTCTTTTTTTCAGTGTCCTCTCCTAAACATTACATACTGCCCTGCTTCCGAGATGAACTTCTCTCAGGGCAGAAGCCTTGTGAGTTCTGTCCTCAACTTACGCATGAGTCCTTTTAAGATGAAATTTGTATAGTTTTTCAATTAATTCTTATAATACTTAGAAATCTAATCCATATACATCGATTGTTATATTTTCAACATTTGTGCACAGGTTGTTCTTGTATACAACTCTCTTGGGTGGAAACGAGAGGATGTCCTTCGCATACCAGTATGCACTTTTTGTTTCCGGGAATACAGCATACTTTTGTAGTTCTCTTATTGCCCATCACACATCCGTCCATTTCATATATGCATAACATATTGTTCAGTTAATGAATCAGACCAGTGCCATGAAACTGCTCCAATTTAGAATGAAACTGAATGTGCCCATTTACGGAATCAACAGGTTATGAGCGACTCGGTTGTTGTTCATGATTCTGAGGGAAGAGAAATTGAATCGCAAATTCTGCCCATAGCTAATTCCTCCTTGAGCATACGGGACAAATATACGAAGGCTTACTTGGGTACATCGCCTGCTGCAAAACCAAAATTTTGGCTTGCTTTTCCTGCTTCTGTACCACCACTTGGTTTCAACACTTATTTTGTCTCAAGCGGGAAGAGATCAGGTGAATTAATGTCTTCCTTCTTGATACGCACCAATTTAGGAAGGATTACTCAAAAGCTTGACATTTTTCTTGTGTGTATACATTCCAGAATCCGTCTCTTCGACGTCCACTCTATACTCTCAGGGAAATAAAAGTAGCAACCATCAAGTTGGGCAAGGGAGTTTGAAACTTCAATACAATGCAGTTGGAGCATCATCGGTGTATTCTGATAGCAAGAGTCGGGTGGGTAATTTGCCAAAGTCGAGTACTATTCTCAATCTGGAACGATTTATCTCTTGCCTTGCTTTTATTACTTCTATATAAGTAAAAATTGATATAAATAGAAATTGAATACTCACAAGATTACCCCAAGTTATCTAAATTTTGTATTTGCATGTATCAAATTTTACTTTTACTTTTTCTTGTGATCTCGAATCACTCCTACTCAAATACCATTAATACATTTCAAGGTTGAAGCAAATTTCGAGCAGAAGTACAAGTATTACATAGGAGATGATGGAAGTGGAAGTGATCCACAGGTGCAAGAGGGATTCTACAATTACTTTCATTTCCCCCCAAAAGTAGCAAGTATTTTACTTGTGGTTGTCTTTTTTTTCCTGGACTGTAGAATTCTGGAGCATACATATTTCGCCCTAAGGATACCGTTCCTATCAAAACTGGTGGTCATGTATGATGAAGGGATCAAAGCATCTCTAGAATAACATATACATCACCAGCATCTATTAAGATTCTTAAAAAGGATGTATCAACAATATTACTTGAATTTGTGTTTCCACTGCAAGGTTCCTGTCACAATTCTGTGTGGGCCCATTTGGATGAAGTTCATAAGCAAATCAATTCATGGATATATCAGGTTCTTAATGTGAAATTTTCCAGTCTCAAGTGTAATGACCACTCCGTAGCTTTTAGTTGCTTCTTTATTGTTCCATATGTGAAGGTTCTAGAGTGAAAATGACCCATTTGCTTGCGATGGTATTCATTATGAATATTCGTAATGTTCAGTGTATAAGTGGATTGTCTGGCCCTTTCCATCAGATCGGTCTTTTGGAATAGTGGTCAGCGCACGAAGCTTGACATGGTATCAGAGTCAAGGTCTCTAGTTCGAGTCCTGTTTGGCGCAATTTTCCTAAAAATTGCTGATGCCCCCTCCTTCCACGTACAAGGCCTCTTTCTCTTGATGCACCTACCTCTGAGTTTACACATGTTGTCCTCTCTCTTCCCATCACAAGTGAGGAGGGGTGTTGAGTGTATAAGTGGATTGTCTCGCCCTTTCCATCAGATCGGTCATTTGGAATATTGGCCAGCGCATGAAGCTTGACACGTACAACTTGGACTCACAATTTTTTACTACTATTCATCCGACTCTTCTCATAACATGTGAAATTCATCTATGATTAGATCAGAGAAATACATATATAGATGTATATGGTGAATTAAAAATCTGGCATGTGTGAATGTAGTGGGAGATTAATAGTACTTAAAGTATAGAGTTTATTCTACTCTTTCAATCCTTGTAATCGATGTAATCATTGTTTTTTTGGTGAATTGGCATTTTTGTGGTATCATAGCTTTTCTTTCATTTGCACAGATCACTAGAGTTTACAAGGGAAAGGACTATGTGGAAACTGAATTCATAGTGAGTGCTCGATCAGTAAAATGCACCATTGGTTTCCTATTCAAGGGTTTCATATTTCCATCATAATTTGTTCCTCACATTTCTTTTTTCACATTACATGTTTTATCATTTTATGAATATTTGTTCTTATGCATAGATTGGACCAATACCAGTAGACGATGGAAATGGAAAAGAACTATCAACTGAAATAATTACAGACATGGCTACAAACAGAACATTTTATACCGATTCCAGTGGCCGTGATTTCATCAAAAGGGTATGTTGCACTGGAATCTTATCCCTTCTGCAACCAACCATATTTATTGTCCTTCCCATACATATATTTAGTTGACATAGTAGTCAATGATTCCGCGTGCTACTTTACTCAAAATCTTCAGAGAGCATGATCAAGTGGAAAATAAGTGTTATGTGGTGCGCGTTTATGCCATACTTTATAGAAATATGTTAACTATTTTCTTCCAGGTACGAGATTATCGCTCGGACTGGAAGCTCGAAGTGCACCAGCCTATTGCTGTAAACTATTATCCTGTAAGCTATTGATTTTGTATAACATCCCGTAAGCTATTATTTTCTTTGTTATATTTTCAGTAAGGAAGCTTAGCATCATTAACAAAATGACTTATTTCATCCTTTTTCCATCATTCAGTTAATTATTGAAAGCGGTAGTTCACCTGGCATGTTTGACTTAGTTTGTTACACTGTTTTCTTGATCGGTTTTTGTGGTCATTTCTTAGAGGATGTTTTGGGTTATTTTGAACACGATGTTTTTGGTTACTGGTTCGGCTCGAAGATGGCAGCAAACATTTAATGCCAGCTAAATCAACTCTCTTCATGTGGTGTCATTGGTAGCTTTTTCTTCATCGCATAGAAAGAACATTTCAGATTCTTTCATAGTTTTTTCAGACAAAAATATTTTTTGCTCTACAGTTTCATTTGCAGATTGTGTTGCCGCTGATTTATACACAGATTGGTCATACTGTATCCATTTCAGGTTAATCTTGGCATTTATGTGGAAGATGGCAGCAAAGAGTTGTCTGTACTTGTAGACAGGTCTGTTGGAGGTTCGAGCATAAAGGATGGACAAATAGAGTTAATGCTACACAGGTACAGCGTCAACCGTCAAGGAGCACGGCTGTGTAGTATTTTGTTGCTTCTTTCATACTTTAGCATTTCCCCCTTCTCTACCTACGCTTGCTTAAGTCCTTCTTACACCCTGTGTAGGAGGCTAGTCAATGATGATGGCCGTGGTGTTGCGGAAGCATTAGATGAACCTGTCTGTGTCGATAATCAATGTGAAGGATTAGTTGTAAGTAAAAGGAGATACGTTCCGGATATCTCAAAACTCGTTGTTCACTACTGAAATCATGTCTACAGCAGACGAATCCATACCAGTGTTTGTGACGAAAAGGCATTGTTGAAGATGATACTTCGATTCACAGCTTGATAAGGAGAAAATGTCAATGGCATGAACTAATATCAGTATTTATAACCTATTGGCTTGGTCCACCTTAATCTAATTCTTTTTGGCTTGGACAACTCTTGTCATAGAGGAAGCAATTAGCATCTATTACCAAATCCTGTTTGCATATATATCTGATTTGGCATTACAGAAATCATATTTAAAGCAACATATTATGATATTGACAGATTCAAGGAAAATACTATATCAAAATTGACCCACTGGGAGAAGGAGCTCGGTGGCGTCGGACATTTGGTCAGGAAATATACTCCCCTCTTCTTCTTGCTTTCTCAGACCAGGTAAAGTATGAAATTTGTTGTACTCATGGTTGAGCAAGTTGTTAGTCTCATAGTTTCTATAGCAGGTTATTTTCGTGTTGAATATTCCCCTACTCATTTATTCAGGATGGAGAAAAATGGGAGAATTCTCATGTTCCGAAATTCTCGGCAATGGATCCGACTTACAGCTTACCTGATAATGTTGCATTGCTTACCCTTCAGGTATGTCCTTCCTAGGAGAATGGACCATTGGTCTCAAATCTTCCTTAAAATGTAAACATGATGCTCATTCTAGAAAATAATTAATTATAGTACATGGCTAGTATGAATGATGTTTCACCCTATCTCCTTTATATGAACAGGATACAGCCAAAAAAAAAACAGGATACATCATAAATTAATATTTTGTGTGAACCAGAACTTTGCCAAAACATTTGTATTGACTGACCAAAACATTGCTGATTGTAGTGTAGTATTTTCTATTTAGTTCGATATTTCTGCATTTGTGCCAGGTATTCTTTATCCTGAAATTTTTGAAGAAAATGCTATGATTCATTTCTGCTGGTGAAAATAGTTTATCATTGTACAGGAACTTGAAGATGCAAGTGTTCTGCTTCGGTTGGCCCACCTGTATGAGGTATCAGACTCGTTTCTTGTACCTTCTCCTGCTCCAGCAAAGATCATATTTTCGTTTGTAATTCTTGTCCCATGCATATAGGCTGGAGAGCATAAGGATCTTTCCGCTCTGGCGAGTGTTGACCTCAAAAGAGTATTCCGATACAAAAAGGTTTCCTTCATTAAACTTGTTTACATTTACAGTTGTATCTTAATCTTCATGAATGTTCTCATTCTCATCCAATCCCAATACTCCAGATTGGAAAGATCGTTGAAACAAACCTATCGGCGAACCAAGAGCGGGCTGCCATGGAGAAGAAGAGGCTAAAATGGAAGGTGAAAGCGCCTATCCCCAACGAAAATGTGATCCGTGGAGGGCCTCTAGATCCTTCGAAGCTCCTCGTCCAGCTCGGCCCCATGGAGATCCGCACATTCATTATCAGCTTCGACCAGCGATGAACTAAGATCCGAGCTTCTGCGAGAGGCAACATACTGTAGAGCAGTAATCTTCTTAGTTTGACTCGAATGTTGTAATGTTAACCTTGAGTCGTGTTGCGAGACTGTCATTTCGCAAAATCGATTTTCTTAAGAGAGCATATGCACAACTAGCGTCTTCTTTTTCAATATAGACAGAAGACCCTAGCAGCTCTCGCGTCTCTCCCGCGAGCGACCGAGAGCTCCTGGCGGCGCCGCCTCTAGCCCCTCCCCCACCCTCTCCCCTCCTCCTCGCCGCCGCCGGAGGGCGTCGCCGGGCTAAGACCGTGCGGCGGCGGCGGGGCCTTTCTTCTCCCTCGCGCGACGCGGGCCGTGGCGGCTGGGTGGGGGCGTGGCGCTGGCGTAGGGTGCGACGACGCGGCTGCTCGTCGGCGGCACGGAGGCTACGTGGTCTAGGCGTGCTCGTGGCGGCGCTGTGGCCGTCCAGCGCGGGGTTGGTGAAGGCGACGCGAGCTCGGACTCGTGCACGGCTGAGCGGAGCAGAGGAGGTGACGACGGCACGACGAGCAGGCACAGCGGCGGCTCCGTGGTGGTGGCGGTGTCCAGAACTCTTGGAGGGAGGCACGGCGGCGGCGCCGGCTCGGGCCTGATCTGGGCCCATTTGAGCCCAATCTATGTAGAGCGGGCCGCATCATGAGTCCGCGTTGCTGCCTCGTCTGGTCTGCTTGGAGGTCTCCCGGGAGTGGCTGGTAGGGTGGTGGGCCGCCTCGGTCCATATCAGATGACGCGGTAGCCATGGGGTTGATATCGGTTGTTTTGGGGTGGAGGCCCTCTTACTCGTCTCGTTCTTTTCAGCGTTGCGCGGAGCTCGGAAGCCGGGGCGGCGGCCCTGGACGGTGGGTGTCTTTTGGTTGGCGGGCGTGCCAGGAACTCATACCTCGGCCACAGGGTGGCTGGTGTGCGCCTTCCGGTGACATTGGCTTGGGTGTCGCTTGTCGATGCTTGGTGCCCCGTGTAGAAGGCGGGGAGAGTTTGCCGGGGGGAAACCCTTGACCGAGGTCTTCTCGGGATGCGACGGCGACGTCCACGGACACCGTTTCCTTTTTGAAGGCATCGTAGCGGCTTCTCTTGGTCCTTCTTCGCTCCGGATGAAATCCAAGGTCCTCGGACTGGGCGATGGCGGCGTGGTGGCGTCGTGTGCTTCTGAAGACATCGCCTTGGAGTTTAAGGCGGGTTGCTTTCCGGAGGTGTTGTGGCGACGGTTTCGGCGTTGAGCTCCCTCAGGCAAAGCTTGTACCTTGTTCTGCAACTCGTTTTCTCTGTGTGTAGTGCTTTGTTTTAACCTGGGTTCAGCACCATGTACTATGTCGTCGTTCGTGGCGTTATTAATTTAACATCGTGCCTTTTGTCCTTGTATCTAAAAAAAGAGTACAACTACATGGGCATAATGGGTTTTTATATGGTGGCGGAATCCCGCTGGAATCATGCTTCTAGTTATTTTGTGATCTCTTGTTCAACTAGAATTCACGAAATGAACTAGAAGCTACACATATAATACACCTAAATTATAACTAATACTCTTAACACGCTCTTCAAACTCCAGGTCGATCTAAATAAGTCATTAAATTTGAAAATAGTCTATGTTGTCCACTAGTCCGAGCCTTCGCTAAAAATACCACTTGAGATTCCGATGGAACATATTGAAAATAAATAGTTGATGGTTGGCGGTGAGCGTGATACCAATCTATTTGGTTAATTCATGTTTAACTGCATCATTGGCAATCTACAGCAGTAGTATCACAATGTAGCAAGTGGGTGCATCATGTCACACCAAGATCAGCAAGTAGCCTAATCCATACAATCTCTGACGTGGTAGTGGCAGGGACACAAGGCTCTTCCTAAAAAGGAGGAGGTGGTGGAAATGGGGAAATTTTCTCCAAACTGCATGTCGTTTGTTTGAGGATCATATACTGGTGGCTATAAACTAGAGTGCTTTCCTTTCTGCGCGATCGATTCTGGTTTTTCCAAGCTGGTCTTTGCCCGGGCTTTTGACTCGGGTTCTCTAGCCATTTATCTTGGAGGTGCCTAGGGTACGTGGATTTGGAGAAACGGTGGTGTGGATCGTCTCTATCGTATCATCCATGAGCTCCAAATTTTTTTCAATGGCCATGCATGCCTCGGAGAGGGTGTGCCATAGGCGTGGGTTGCGACAGGGCGATACGCCGTTGCCCCTGATATTTTTACACATTATGGAAATTCTGGCTAACCTTTTCGCGACTGCGGAATGCAGTGACCTCCTCCACTCCTTCCATCTGGTTGGGTTCAAGTACCGCCTCTCGTTGTTTGCGGATGTTGTGGCCTCGTTGATAAAACTTCTGGATGAGGATATATGTATCACTATTGGGCTTTTGAGCTGTTCAAAGATGCCTCGAGTATGCAGGTTAATGTCGCAAAAAGAGCACGACTACTTTAACTAGATGTGATGAAGCAATTGTGGAGGCTGTGTCGCATATGCTGCCTTGCACCTTGGTGGGTTTTTGATGTATCCGTCTCGCCCCTACGCGTACCGCTAAGCAGTGTCTCTAGGCCTAGGAAAGTTGGTAAGCATTTGCCGACGTGGATAGGCTCCCTTTTGTCTGCCAGGTAGATCGGTTCTTATCACTGCCATGCATATTTCCTTGTTGATGGAGTTTGAGAAAAGTGTGTCGGGGATTCTTGTGGTGTGGGAAAGCCAAGGGAGGCTGCTGCCCAATTGCCTGGAAACAGGTTTGCCTCCCAAATCGGTTGGGCGGTCTAGGCATTCGCAACCTACACATCCGCAATGATGCCTTGCACATGAAGTCTCTTGGTTCTCTACATGGAACACATATCGATAAACCATGGTTGGGGCTGGTCGTGTCGTGATCTCCTAGTTGCAAAGGCATGTTCGAGGTCTCGATCAAGATCGTCCTTGACAACCGGGCAACTGCTTGTTGTGGGCCGATAAGTGGATTAGCAACCGCAATGTGGCCATGCCCATGCTGGCGCCCGACTTGATCAATTTCGTGGAACCAAAAATTGTGCCTCCTGGTCGGTGGCAACTGGCCTTGCTTCCAATGCATGGGTCTTTGATATTTCTGGTGGACTTTCTATGGTACCTCTTGCGCAATACCTCACACCCTCTGGAACTTGCTACAATAGGTCCATCTCTCGGATTATGTGGATCGCTTTGAGTTTATTTGGACCGCCAAGAAGTACTTCTTGGCCCGTTCTGCCTATTTAACTTTCTTTCATGGCCAGACCCTTTGGCCTCTCTATGTGCCAATTAGGAAGTGCAAAATATATCCGTTGAAATTCAAGTTCTTTCGCTTGGAAGTTGGTGATGAATAGATGTTGGACTGGCAAGCGGAGGAAAAGGCATGGGCTCACCAATGACAATGTAGGGTTTTGGCTGCAGTTCGGCCACCTCCAGGCACAAGGCTGCCCCCTCATTCCTCTCCGCTGGAGAAGCAAGCGTGGGGATGGCTTCTGCCGACCCCGCGTTGTCTCTCCCGTCCTCGCTGGCCACGGCTCCGTCGTCCGCCGCGCTGCCGACCTGTGTCCAGACCTGCAACCTGTCGGCGCCTCCTGAAGCCCCAGCCTCTGAGCTGGCCGCAGGCGGCACGCCGCCAGCCCGGTCTGCTGCTTGCTCTGGCCTAGATGGAGAGCTCGTGTCTGACGAGGATGGCGAATTGGAGGTGGACCCCCTAACGCCGCAGGCTGCTCCGACTCTGCCAGCTCCGTCTGCCACGCCGCAGCCTCCTTGTTGGGCATCCCTTGCCGACGACGACGAGGACGACGAAGAGGAGTTGGCCCCCAAGACGCCGCCGCATCTCCACTGCGCCAAGGCCATGTGCCTCGCTTCGTCCGGCTGCCCGAGCTTGCAGAATGAGGCCGGTGAACACGGGGGATGGAAGGAGGTGCTGCCGCGGCACAGCCTGCGCCGTCCGGCGATGCTAGTCCCGCCGAAGGCTCCACGCCCCATCCCTGCTTGGCTTGCGGGAAGATGTTGTAGATGTCTCGCTCGTGGACATCGTGCAGCTGACTGTAGAGATCCCTTCAGGTGCTCTCGGTGCCTTGAGAACCATCACCGGGCACGCGACTGCCGCAACGCATGGCGTCCGCTCAGCTGGTTGGAAAGCCATGCCGTGTCGTCGCCACCCCAACCTGCCGTCGAGCTTTGTCAAGCTCCAACTCTTGGTAGTCGCTCAAGGGACAAGCCTGGCAGCCGCTCGCCTCCGAGCCCTCCTCGTCGACCTCAGGGCTCATCGGCTGCGGTTGTTGCTCCTCTGGATGCACCCAGCCGCCAGTCTGGGCTGGGGGAAGCTGCTGCTCATGCTGACAGTCCGGTGGCAGGTTTGAGGCCTCTCCTCGCAGCTCAAGCTGAGGCTCTGAGCACTGAGCTACAGGCCATGTTCACAGCTCGATTGGAGGAGGTGTTCCTGCCCCTTCGCGAGTTGGTCGCTGCTGTGCAGGCTTGGTCTGAGCAAGTCTCGGGCCTTTGGGAGCTGATGGAGGCAATTGGTGGAAGGCTTGCTTTGGTCGAGGTTGTCGATTCAGCAGCGCTCGACGTGACCAATGGCAGCCCTGCTTGTGCGGCAGATGGGGTGTCTGATGGTGTGATTCCGCAGTCTATGGATGACTCTCCTGATTCAAACTTGGTCCTACCGGAGATGGTGCTTCAAGACGTGGTGGAGCAAGGCAAGGTTGATGAAGTTGGGGCTTCTTACAGGAGCTTGGAGCTGACTGAGGTGGATTTGCTTGCTAGATCAGTTGGTGAGGTGCCCGTAGAGCTGGCTGGTTGCGAGGTTGAGCGTTTTGGGTCCTACTCTCCCAAAGGTGTGAGCCTTCCCGCGTCGGCGCTTGCCCTGGATTCCACCTTCACGCCTTTTGTTGCTTTGGAGCACGTATCCCCTGGGATGCAGGGGCCCTCGATGAAGGATCTTGGAGCGGAGAATCCTTTGGCATTGGAGGAGTTGGGAGCTCCGATACCCTTAGCCCGGAGGAGAAGATCGCGAAGGTGATGGCTCAGTTTGAAGTGATTGAGCCACAGGAGAAGACCTTGCCTTCTTCGATGATGGAGCTCTGTCGTGAGATTACTGACATGCCCAAGGCCAAGCAACTTCGGATAGATGTTCCCTCTTTCACCGGGCGACGAAGCATCCGGTTGGACATGAAGAACAAACCGTGTGTCATTCCAGTTGCCAACCGCGCCGAGTTCAGATTGGCAGAGTCTTTCGGAGAACTTCCGAAGGGACTTGTATTGAAGAAAGGCTCCGAGGAAGATGTGCAAGACAAGATGAAGCCTTATCTTCGTTTGTGCAAGCAGCCAGCTTCGCCGACGGCGCTCCAGGCAATTCGTGAGATGGTACAAGTTAATGGTTAGTGGCTGCACTCATATTGCTAGGCGCAAGCTCTCCCTTTGTCGGGTGAGAGATCTTCGGGTGGTGTTGTTTGATGTTGCCGATTACAAGGTGTCCCCGGTGGAATTGGGCCTAGGGAGTCTTGTTTCCGGCTCCGATGATGTGCCATAATTCCTTTTATTGTTTGTTGCGTGGTTTTCACCGGTTCCCGTAATTAACCGTGTATTGTATGGGTTTGGGTCCGGTTTCCCCTTCTAAACTGGATCAATTCTTCCTTCTAATAATGAAATGGCAGAGCTCCTGCCGGTTACGGTCAAAAAACAATGTAGGGTTTTTGTGAGAATTCATGATTTCTTGTGGCCGGTTGACTGGGGAGTGAGTTTGTTGTGGACGGCTGTAAAACTTTATGTGTTCTATCTTCCAACATATAAGAACTCGTGCTCTCTCACGTGTTCTTGAAAAAAGAGGACAAAAGGCTCAGCCTCAGCATTAGAAGGAAACACTATTGTTTGTCCTTCTTTCGTGCACTTAGAGAAGTGCCAACAAAGAGATAGTAGTAAGTGACAGAGCGACGATCCATAGTGAATTCATAGTAAGCATGCAGCTGACTAAAGCGAGGATAGTCCAAGCGGCGAGATGATAGCCCCTCAGGTACCATCGAAGCACATAAAGTAAGTGGTGAACTGAGGTAGGATCACTAACAAACTGATTAGAAATAAGAACAACATGAGCAATGTCAGCTTTGGACCCGCAAAATGAGGATAGCGAGAAGGAACCTTCCATTCTAAGGACATAACTACCATGGAGCTTCATGGAGGCTGCATTAGTGCGATTACCGGTAAGAGATGGGCGGGAGACCAAATCGAAAGTGTAACTGTAGAGATGCTGAGAGAGACAATATGATCAACTCAAATGCTAAAAATAATTAAACGACCCCAAATTTGACATCTTGAATTGCTCGCTTAGCCTTTTGCTAACGAAAGCAATGCATTTCAAATCATCAACATGTAGCCACCGGCGGATCCATGTGGAGCCTCCGGGTGCACAAGACACCGGGAAAAAGTTGATTTCTTTGTAAAATTGCTATTTTTCACCATATGTGCCACCTGTAAAACAAAAAAAATTATAGCTGGGTACCACCGTGCACCCCTATCTTCAACTCTCTAGCTCCGCCACTACATGTATCACGAACAAAGTACAACCATGTTTGGATGTACAAACCAAAAAGTGCATGATCATATTCTTTAGGGCAAATCAACAGTTTGAATAACAAAACTGAAACGCTTGTACCAAACACGACGGGCTTGCGATCCGAGCTGAGCGAACTTTTCCCCGCATGGGAGCAAATCTTATTATCGTATTTGTTCAGTTTGACCAAATGAACCATCATATTAAACATTAATAGTTTAATAGTGAAGATAATCTGCTTATAGTCAGTTCAAAAGTTCAATTTGGACTCCTTTTACCCAAAACCATATTTTGAAATGTAGAAAAAAAATCAAAAAAACTATGAGCATACGTCTTCATATTCTATGTGTCCATTTGTATTAAAAAGACAAAAAGATGTCACGTGAAAAGGCTTATTTTAACACCAAAGTTTATATTTTTATGTAGACCATATTTTTTTGATTTTTCGTCAAACAACTTTGTGAACACAAAATATGCAAAGATGCACATGCAGATTTGTTTTTGATTTTTTAAACATTTAAAAATGATTTTCAAATGTGCATTAAATATAGGATGCATTTGCACCCAGAGCCAAAACTCTTGGTCTTCTAAGTTAAATATGTTGGGGTTTGTACAAAGCAAAAGAGAAGCGTTTCGTACTTAACAATCTGCGTAGTAAAAAAATCTGAGTCAAGAAAGTTGGGTTTTCCTATGAAACAAAAGATGAGTATAGACTCAGCAATATGAGTTATGTTTGATGTCTTTAATATAGCACTTTCACAAAATTTGACTTATCCATAAATTAAGCAAGTGGCTGGCGCGGGCCCTTTAAAATGCAAAGACAACAACACAAATCAATAATCGACGCAGAAGCCGACGTGGCAGAGCGAGCAGGTTGCGCAACCACCTGCAACCACGCTCCGCCAGGTGGACCCCGCTCCCGCTGCTCTTAGCTACTCGACATCGCCGGCGGGGGCTCGCTGTCACTCTCGCAACCCGACGACCGCCACCGCTCCTCCCCTCGCGCCCTTCTACAAGCTTTTTCTGGTGGCCGCCGCCGCCGCCATGGGTTCCTTCCGGCTGGCCCTTCTCCTCGCCGCCGCCGTCTTCCTCGTCGCCGGCGGTGGCGCCGAGGGGGTGTACATCCCCTACAACACGTCGGCGGGGGTGGTGAAGGGGAAGCTCAACGTGCACCTGGTTCCCCACACGCACGACGACGTCGGCTGGCTCAAGACCGTCGACCAGTACTACGTCGGATCAAACAACTCCATCCAGGTTTGGGATTCCCCCCTCTTTTCTATAGATTTGTCATTTGTTACCCACCCTCTATTGCTCTACCTTTGCGATGGGTCATTTGGTGTTACCTTAAGTTCTGTAATGTCACATTTCTGGTTTTCATCAACTTTGGATGTCGTTAAACCAGAATTTGGGAATTTTTGGTCGTAGGGCGCGTGCGTTCAGAACGTGCTGGATTCGCTTGTGCCGGCACTGCTCAAGGACGAGAACCGCAAGTTCATCTACGTCGAACAGGTAAGCAAGTTTCCACCTGATCTGCGCAGCGCTCGAAAATATGGAATCCGAGAAGCTTGCACCTCTGGTTGGAAGGTTCCATAGATAGCAAAGCACAGTTACCTTTTCTAGTTTTCTTACTTGTACAACCATTTCGGGTTTGTCGGAGTAAAATTCGAAGTTAGATCAGCAACTGTTGCAACCATATGGACGGTGCTGTTCCAAATGATGTCTGTTTTCTTTATCGAGCAATCGTTGTTGTATGGCTGCAGGCGTTCTTCCGAAGATGGTGGAGGAACCAAAACGACATTATTAAGGATACGGTGAAGGGGCTAATCAGCTCTGGACGGTTGGAATTCATGTATGCTTAGGCTTCTTTCCAGACTCTCCTTTTTAGGTTGCATTGGCATTCATGTCCCTGTTCTATATTTGATGGCATATAACTGTTTGTAATGCTGAAGAAACGGGGGCATGTGCATGCATGATGAGGCGACTGTACACTACATCGACATGATAGATCAGACTACACTGGGACACAGATTCATCAAGAAGGAGTTTGGTCAGATTCCAAGGATTGGTTGGCAGATTGATCCATTTGGTCACTCTGCAGTTCAGGCTTATCTCCTCGGCGCAGAGGTATTTCATTCTATCCATTTATGTCATACTTTCAGTAAAACCTAAGTCAAAGTTCATTATATGGTGCATCGATACTACTGCATTTCTCATCCTGTATGATAGGGTGAATTCATACTTAGGATGATAGTTCTTTTTGTTCCATTATAGTACTAACCAGTCATCACCTGGTTATAGTACTAACCATAGCTGTTATGAACTACCTGAACACTGAGAGATATAGTACTCTTAGTACATGTACTTGCATAGATCATGCATAACTTGAATCCCAAGAGCAATGCTCTCAAGACTCAAGAGTGATGTGATTAACAACACTTTGTGACCATCGATTTGTTTTAAAATATAAAGGACTCAGTTGCTTTGGTGTATTTACAGTTATGACTGCAGTGTTTTCACAAACATATCAGACTTAACAACAAAGAGATGACTGAGTAAAAATTTAGATAAGAAAAGGGACTCACGTCCTATTGGGACATAAATCCTATCGGGACTAGTAGAGTATGATTATTGATTCCTATGCTAATTGTAATTTCATAAAGACTTCTACTTTTATTCAAGAAGTCGGAGAACAAGACTTGGCCTATATATAACACTGAGGTATGGCCATAGCGATCTGAGGGATCAACATCTCAGCCAAAGATAGATATAAGTAACCAATAATTAATAATTATGGTATTCGTTAAGCTCTAGATTCATGTATGGGGCAGGACCCTAGGCTAATATTTGGGAGGTTGAGTGAAAACTCCTTGTGCTCATTCGAGGATATACTTCAAGAATGTTGATCCAATTTCCCAAATCATTTCTCTCTTGTGATGCTTGTTTCTCTGTTCTCTACAAGCTCATCTTTTCTGCTCTCGATAAAATACCATCGTGTTCCATATATTTCACAACCTTATATTACAGGCTACTGTGCATATGGAGTATAACAGTGTAACCTAATTTATATCTTTCAGGTAGGATTTGATGCTTTTTATTTTTTCCGGATTGATTACCAAGATCGTGACACAAGGAAGGGGACAAAAGAACTTGAGGTTGTATGGAGGGGCTCTAAGACCTTTGGCTCATCAGCTGATGTAAGTAGCATTTTCCTGTCCCACAAATGTAAGTGCTTTAAATCACTCTTATGAGGGCGTTTGAGGATCTTGTCCAGACCTCCAACGGGATGCACCCAGGGGTCATAGTAATAGTTATCGCTGGGGTGTGCGCACCTCATGAGGTGGCATGTTACAAATAAAAACATGACCTTTTGCCTCTATATATTTTGATTCTATATTCTTAATGAATAGGCAGCACTAATGCAAGGTTTCTCGTACAACAGCCACTTTGATAGTTCCGAAATGTTGGTACAATATGTTTCATAGTAATGGTGAAAATCTGATAATTTTCTTTCAGATTTTTGCTGGCATCTTCCCAAAAAATTATGAACCACCACCTGGTGACTTTTATTTTGAAGTTGATGCTGAATCCCCTGTCGTCCAGGTAACTTGTTGACAACTTCAGTTATCCAATACCAGGGACGAACCAAATTTTCATTACTTTTGTCTATGCAGGATGACCCCCTCCTTTTTGATTACAATGTTGAACAACGGGTGAATGATTTTGTCGCTGCAGCTCTGGCGCAGGTACATTAGCGTCTCATATGTTCTTACTTCTGTGCTGACGTATAGCTTCGCTCAGTTGTATTATATATGTTGGATGCAAATCCATTAGTGTAATACAAAGTTATTGAATTAGAATTGCGGTCTGGGTTGCAGTCACAATTCATATCTGACGTCCAGATGTAGCTTTGTTTTTTTGTTACTTTGGCCATCACATTTTATGCCGAAAAGCTATTATTAGACCACAATATTTCATACTTGAAGACTTAAAGTTGTTCTTCTATTTAGTAGTACAAATTATCATCCTAAGTTATACTCGTTTCTATCTTTGTTTGTTAGGCTAATATCACAAGGACAAATCATGTCATGTTTACGATGGGAACAGACTTCAAATATCAGTACGCAGAAAGTTGGTTCAGACAGATGGACAAACTAATTCATTATGTCAACAAGGTAAAGGATGAACCTGGAATTAGAAAACTTTGACTACTCTCTTTGATTCATAATATAAGTACTTCAATTTGTACGAGCCAAATAAATTTAGGTGTGACAATCAGGATAGATAGAAGTACCGACATGGACAATATCAAATTGATCTTGCTAGATTTTTCATGCCATATATTTTCACAAGATAGACTAATTAATTTTATTTGAAACAACATATTAAGTAAAAATGTCAATGTGTCACTTTGAGGGCCGTGTCAATGTGCTAAACTACTTGTATTGTTAATCAGAGGGAGTATTTCTTTAGTAACTTGTTAGTTTTGTTTCAGTTATGGATCATGCAATACATTGAAATGTTTCAATCTTCTTGCACCAATATATATACGAACGTATAGTGGAATGACTTCTATTTTTTCTTGTGTCATTAAACTAATGACAAATGCTTAAGCAAGTGTTCCCTGCTTTCCTTTTCTTACTATTGATGCAAGCTGATTTTTTCTTGAGCATTTTAAAGTGAAAAATAGGTAGACAGTGCTGACATTTCATCTAAAATATGTATTGAAGCATTAGAACTCACCATGTTTGTTCTGTTTGACCATTCCTCAGGATGACCGTGTCAATGCTCTGTACTCCACACCTTCCATTTACACTGATGCAAAATTTGCCGCAAATGAGCCATGGCCTCTCAAGACAAATGATTTCTTTCCGTATGTTCTATCTTATGTTCTTGCACCACTATCTTAGCTCCTGTAGTTTTGTTCCTATAACATTCAGAGGCCTGTATTTCTTTGATCAGATATGCAGATAACCCGAATGCATACTGGACAGGTTACTTCACAAGCAGACCTGCCTTGAAACAATATGTCCGCTTGATGAGTGGATATTACTTGGTAGCTTTATCCCCCCTTTCCATATGGTGTCCTCCAGATGTCCAAAATAAATAAAATAATATGCTATACAGCTTGGTCACTTGGTAGTGCTCATAAAGTCTTAAGTCATATGTGTAAAGGACAAAATGTTTTCTCTTTCAGGCAGCTAGGCAGCTGGAATTTTTCAGTGGCAGAAGCAACTCAGGTGTCACAACAGATAGTTTAGGTGATGCTCTAGCTCTTGCGCAGCACCACGATGCTGTTACAGGAACAGAGAAGCAACACGTTGCAAATGATTATGCGAAGAGATTATCAATTGGCTATAAGAAAGTAACTTCTCAATTTTTTTTGTTGTAATTCATATTTGATGTTTTATTTGAGATTTGATAGGCTGATTTGGTTTGATTATTCCCCAGGCCGAGGAGCTGGTTTCGACTTCTCTCGCTTGCTTGAGTGAGTCAGGCTCAAAATCTCACTGTTCATCCCTAACAACAAATTTTGCACAGGTCAGTTTGTGTTTTTCCTTTAGTAACATTTTCTTACTAGTTAAAAATGACTTAGCATTTACTTTTGCAGTGTCCTCTCCTAAACATTACATATTGCCCCCCTTCCGAGATGAACTTTTCTCAAGGCAAAAGCTTGGTGAGTTCTGGTCTCAACTTATGTTTATGTATGACTCTTTTTAAGATGATATTTGTTTAGCTTTTCAATTAGTCCCCGATACTTTCTTGGAGAGTAAACATGTATAACATCTGTCATTTTCTTTTCAACATTTCTGTTACAGGTTGTTCTTGTGTACAACTCTCTTGGATGGAAACGAGAGGATATCCTTCGCATACCAGTATGCAATTTTTGTTCCTAAAAAACAACATATTTTGTTGGATTTTTATTGCTAATCCATTATGTCATTGTAAAAGTTGTGTTTAATGAATATCGCCACAACCATGGACCTGCTCCAGTTTATACTGAAAGTAAATGTGCCCATAATTTACAGGTTATGAGTGACTCAATTGTTGTTCATGATTCTGACGGAAGAGAAGTTGAATCGCAACTTCTGCCTATAGCTAATGCCTCTTTGTACATACGGGACAAACATGTCAAGGCTTATTTGGGCACATTGCCTGCTGCAAAGCCCAAGTTTTGGATTGCTTTTCCTGTTTCTGTACCTCCACTTGGTTTCAACACATATTTTGTCTCATTTGGAAAGAGATCAGGTGAGTTCATGTATTTTGTCTTGATGTGTACCAAATTAGAAAGAATTTATCAAAAAGTTTGACAATTTTCCTATTGCACTTCCAGCAATTGTCTCTACGACATCCACTCTACAATCTCATGGAAGTGAAGATAGCAATCTGCAAGTTGGGCAAGGGCGTTTGAAACTTCAGTATGATGCAGCTGGAAAACTATCCATGTACTCTGATAGCAGGACCCAGGTTATTTGCCAATGCGTTGCATTCTTTTCAATCTGGAATGGTTTTACCTCTTGCCTTGCTTTCATCTTAAATAAATGAAGATGTATTCTCATAAGATTGCCCAGGTGTATCTCTAGCAGATCATACGTGCATTTTAGTATTGGATATCGACTTTTGCTTTTAGTTTTGCTTGTAATCTAGCATTACTTGTACTCAAATGCCATTAACTTATTTCAAGGTGGAAGCAAATTTCGAGCAAAAGTACAAGTATTACGTAGGACAAGATGGAAACGGAAGTGATCCTCAGGTGCACTAGGGATTCTACAAGTAATCCATTTTACCCCAAAAGTAGCAGTTACTTTTGCTGGCATTTATTTGCTTTTCCTGGACTGTAGGCTTCTGGAGCATACATATTTCGCCCTAATGGTACTGTTCCTATCAACACTGATGGTCAGGTATGAAGAAGGGATCAAACATGAAAATATCTTTATAATAATGTGGATTGCAGCATCTGCCAAGATATCGTTAAAAGATGCATTATCGGTCTTACATGAATTTTGTTTCCTACTTCAAGGTTCCTCCCAGAATTCTGCGTGGACCTATATTGGATGAAGTACATCGGCAGATTAATTCATGGATATATCAGGTTATTCATATGAAAACTGTTTTTCTGAATTACCACCATGTAGTATTTTATTTGCTTCCTGTTTGTTCCAGATCTTAGGGTTCTCAACAAATTTTTAGGCCACATTTCTATTTCTGTAGCAACAATGAGAATGATCTCTTTGATTGCTATCCGTTCTGAATTAGCATACGCCTTGACTCATAGACTTATTATTCTTCTCTCAACATCTCTTGCATCCACGTTCTTTTTTAGAAGAACATCCACGATTTTCACATATGATTAGATGTGAGGACCTATGCATGTCTTCTGGTGAAATGGCATATGTGGAAGAAATGCCAGGTTTATAGTAAACAAATATATATATTATTATGTTTTTTCATTCTGGGTCCCTTGTCAATCGACAAGTAGTTACTTTTTGTATCTTGATAATTGACATAGTTTTTTTTAATCTTTGTACAGATCACCAGGGTTTACAAGGGAAAAGATTATGTGGAAACCGAATTTATCGTGAGTACTCTGTCAATAAAATGCACCTTGTATTGGTTTCTGCGTTTAGGTCTTCACATTTTGCATTATAATTTGTTCGTCTCATTTCTTTTCCTCCTATTACAGATTTCTAACATCTCATGAGTAATTGCTCTTGTTCATAGGTTAGACCGATACCAGTAGACGATGGGAATGGAAAAGAACTATCAACTGAAATCATTACAAGCATGGCAACAAACAAAACATTTTATACTGATTCCAGTGGACGTGATTTCATCAAAAGGGTATGATGCACTGGAACTTTACTTTTTCCATACAAAACATATCTATTGTCCTTCCAATAAAGGTACTGTGAGCATGAAAAATAGTTCAAAAATAATTGTGTCAGTGATTCCTGTGCCAATTTTGAAAGGGGAAGAAACTAAACAATGCCATATAGGATAACTGCAATTCAAAATTAGTGTTGTATAGTCATACTTACGTTAGTATTAGTATATAAGGTACCCTTTTTTCTTCCAGGTACGGGATTATCGCTCGGAATGGAAGATCGAAGTGAACCAACCTATTGCTGGAAACTATTATCCGGTGAGCTCTTTGTTTACTATGTTATATTTATATGAGGAAGTTTAGTATCATTAAGAATTAGCTTCTTTCATCCTTTCCTGGTATTGAGTCAATATCTGAAGTGACCAGGAGTTCAGTTCCGCGGAAAACAAAACAAAAACATCAGTGTACATCCCAAGTGTTTGGGAGAATGGCGCGCAGACCCAAAGCACCGGCTCTAGCCCAGAGTGCAGCTTCCTCCTTGATCTTGGTCACCAAGACGTCGGTTGATGGGGTTGCAGCGTTGAACACGCAGTCATTGCGATGTTTCCACGTCATCCAAGGAATCAACAGCGCCGCGGAAGCAAGCCCTTTGTGCATCTGCTTCGCCATGCTCTGACGTGCCTTGGTCCACCATTCCGTCAGGTTTTCCTCGCCATCAGGTACATGGCATGTGAGACGAAGCCATGATAGGATCGCAAACCACACCTGCTTGGAGAAGGAGCATCCCAAGAGCAGGTGTTGGATTGTTTCCGGTGCCTGGTCACAAAGCGGGCAGCAAGGAGGGTGTGGCAGTCCCCGGCGAGCGAGTCGGTCAGCTGTCCAGCAGCGCCCAAGATTGGCGAGCCAATGGAAGAACTTCACGCGCGGTGGTGCCCATGCCTTCCAAGTTAGCTTCCATGCCGGGCAGGAGGTCGAGCCATTGAAGGTGGCGAGGTAGGCTGACTTGGCGGTGTAAGTGCCTGTCGCAGTCAGCCGCCAATGTAGGCGATCAGGCTCGGTTGTGAGGATGACGCGCTCGATCGCGTGCCACAACATCAAGTATTGCCCGATTTCATGAATGCCCAATGTGCCTTGTATGTCCGTCGCCCAACTGTGGTCGAGTAGGCCGTCTGCCACCGTCCTGGACTTGCGTCGTCGTTTGTTGATCACAGCGTAAAGCTGGGGCGCGATTTCAGATATGGCGCGCCCATGAAGCCATCGATCTTCCCAGAAGCGCGCTCGCTGTCCATTGCCCAGAATTGTGACCGTGGACGCAAAGAAGAAGGCCTGTTCCTCTTGCGTGAACTGGAGGTCAAGTCCACTCCATGCTCTGCCGTCGTCCATCTTGCTGAACCAAAGCCAGCGGATGCGCAAGGCGAGGCCAGTGCGCTGTAGGTCCCGAACTCCCAGCCCGCCAAGCTGGGTGGGGCGGCAGACTCTCCGCCAATTGACGTGGCAGTGGCCGCCATTGGCGTCGGCGCGTGCAGCCCAAACGAATCCTCTATGAATCTTCTCTAGAAGCTTGAGGACCTTCTTTGGCGGCGCGAGTACGAGCAGCTGGTGTATGGGAATCGCGCTCAAGATCGCTTTGACGAAAGCAAGGCGACCGGCGCGATCCATTAGATGAGCCTTCCAAGTGGGTAGCTTCCCGGCCGTTTTCTCCACCACAAATTGCAGCTGGGCGGCAGTGGGGCGTCGTATCGTCAGTGGGATGCCCAGGTAGGTGATCGGGAGATCAACTAGGGGGCAACCCAGGTTGGCGATGGCGGGCGCCGCCGCTTCGGCGTCACATCTGATCAGCGTGGTGGTGCTCTTCTGGAAGTTGACACGCAAGCCTGATGCGCGTCCAAAGAGCTGCAAGATTTCTCTCACAGCCAGTGTATCCTCCGGTGACGAGTGGCAGAACAAGATCACGTCGTCGGCATAGAGCGAGATGACGGGGATATCACGGCGCGGGTGTAGCTGCTGGAGGACGTTGAGCTCGATCGCATGGCGGAATAGGCGCCCCAGCGTGTCCACGGCGAGCACGAAAAGCTGCGGTGACAGCGGGTCGCCCTGGCGGAGTCCGCGGCGATGCCAAATTGGCGGTCCCGGCACGCCATTCAGGAGGACTCGTGTGTTTGCCGATGAGTGTAACACGGCAAGCCACCCGAGAAACCTGTCACTGAACCCGTATCGTCGTAGCACCTCGTATAGGAACGGCCATGAGACCGAATCGAAGGCCTTCGCCAAGTCCAGCTTCAGCCACACTCGAGGTGCACCCAGTTGGTGTAGTAACCGCGCAGACTGTCGCACGAGCACAAAGTTGTCGTGTAAACTGCGGCCAGGGATGAACGCGTTCTGTATGGGACTGACGAGGTCGTTGAGGCGTGGCGCGAGGCGGAGGGAGAGCACCTTGGCGAAGATCTTGGCCACCAGGTGAATCAGGCTGATTGGCCTGTAGTCACTGAGAGTGGCCGCGTCGGCACGTTTCGGAATCAGCGTGAGCAACGCCTGGTTGAGGCGGCTGAAACCACGCCCACGGAGCTCGTAAAGCTGCTGAAAAGCATCCACGAAGTCCTTCACGATCGGCCAGCAGGAGCGGAGGAATTCCGCCGTGAAGCCATCAGGCCCGGGCGATTTCCGCGCCGGTAGGCGCTTCACCGCTTGCCAAATCTCGTCTTCTCCAAAGGGGGCATCGAGGGCATCTAGGTCCGAGGGCTCAATGAGGTGCTGCAGGTTGATGTCACACTCGCGCGGCAGGTCGGTCCCAAGGAGGGAGTCGAAATGCGCGAATGCCGCCGTGGCCATGTCATCCGCGTCAGTGAGCACGGCGCCGTCGACCGTCAGGTTATGGATCCTCGTTTTCTGCTTACGGTAGGTGCATTGTTGGTGGAAGAAGGATGTATTCGCGTCGCCGTCCTTGAGGAACGCAATGCGCGCGCGCTGTCTGGCCAGCGTCCGCTCGACCGAAGCAAGCCCGAGGTAGGACAGCTTGATCTGGCGGCGCAGCCAGTCCTCGTGTGGCGTCAACTGCCGAAGCTCTTGGGCCGTGTCGAAGCGCAGCAGCAGCTCACGGGAAATCGCGAGCTTGTCGCGGATGGTGCCTACGGTGCGCGCACTCCAGCTCGTGAGCTTGCTCGCCGTGACCTGCATGCGACGCATGATGCGTCGGAACGGTCCATGTCGTCCACCGAGTTCCAGGCTGCCGCAACCACGTCTTGGTATCCATCAATGCGTGTCCAGTAGTCCTCGAAATGGAACCGACGCTGAACGTGTGGCACCGGTGAGCAGTCGAGGATGAGCGGGCTGTGGTCTGAGACAACAGAGGTGAGGCAATGGAGGTGTGCTTCGCCGTGTTGTTCCTCCCAATCCGTGGTGCAGAGAACACGATCTAGGAGAACCAGCGTCGGCGGGTTTTGCTCATTGGACCATGTATAGCGTCGACCGTTGAGGTAGACTTCTTTGAGAGCCAAATCGTTAATGACGCGCCGAAAGCGGCCCATCATCCGTCGATTAAGGTTCCCATTGTTCTTATCCTCGTCACGGTAAATCAAGTTGAAATCACCGCATATCATCCATGGCCCAGGGCAATTGGCCCGTGTGTCGCGAAGTTCCTGGAGGAACGCGACCTTGTCATCATCTTGCTGCGGGCCGTAGACAACAGTGAGCCACCAAGGGGTGTTGGCGCTAGATGGTGTCGACACCCGGGCAGTCAGTGTGTTTGTCATGAATGTCTGACTGTTGATCGTCACCTCTCTACTCTTCCACGCTAGTAAGATGCCACCACGCGTGCCAATGGCTGGCAAGTACACATAGTCATCATAATCCGAGCCAAGTGCTTCAAGGATAGTTGACAGGTAGATCGCCTCCATCTTTGTTTCCTGGAAGCAGATTATGGATTTTCCATTGAGTTATGCTTATTTTTGCTTGTTGGTATTGGAAGAGTTTTGTGCTACTTTGTACTTGATATATTTTAGATTTATTCTTTCTACCGGAAGATGGCAACAAGCATTTAGTGACAGCTAAAGAAGCTCTTTGCATCTGGTGAACATTAGGAAGTTGCTCTTTAAAAAAATAGCATAAGAAGTTAATATTTAGAAAACTTTGTTACGTGAGGGGTTATTGGTGATTACAAAAAGGCCGGCAATTTAACATACTCAAGAGTCGTATTAGCCATTTTTTTTGTCAATATATGAAGAAAGTAGGATTTGTATGAGGTCGAATCGTGGAGAATCCACACATGCATGATAATTGAGTCGCGAGTCGCAAGTGAGTCGCCAACCGACTCGCTGTATAGTCGAGCAAAGTCGCTGTATAGTCGCGGCAAGTCGCTGTATAGTCGCGAGTCGCCGTGATTTTTGAGAAACGACTCGCTGTATAGTCGGCGACTATACAGCGACTATTCGGCGACTCAAATACCATGCACACATGCAAATTATTCTGGGCATTGGGACTGATGTATAAACCAATTTATAATTCTGCATTTATTTTCAGGTTAATCTTGGAATTTATGTGGAAGATGGCAGCAAAGAGTTGTCTGTACTTGTAGATAGGTCTGTTGGAGGTTCGAGCATAAAGGATGGACAGATAGAGCTAATGCTACACAGGTACATGTGAAGGAGCATGGTTGCACAGTTTGTTGGGGCATCTGTTTTGACTCGTAGGTGTAGATACACCCACTATAAAAAAATCGTAAAATGTCAAAAAAGACGAACAAAAATTTCAGGTGTACATATGGATATTTAGTGTTAGCACAGAAAGTTCCATGAAAAAAGAACATTTTTTGCGGGCTGTCTAAAAAGACAAATTTTGGTGCTACAGAATAACTTTCCACGAGACATTTTTTTTTGCCTTTTTTGTTCAGGTCACAAAAAAGTCATATTTTTCGTAATTGCTTTTGTGCAGACATAGAATATCCGGATTTAGAAGTCATATTTTTTTAAATTTTAAAATGCATTTGTCATTATGGGTGCATGTAGTACTATGAGTCAAAACATCATGTCCAGTTTGTTGCTTCTTTCATGATTTAGAAGTTTTCTTTTTCTACCTCGGTTAGGTTATATCTTTCTTACTCCTTGTGTAGGAGGCTACTCCATGACGATGGCCGTGGTGTTGATGAATCATTAAATGAGACAGTCTGTTTCAATAATCAATGTGAAGGACTAGTTGTAAGTAAAAGGAACTATCTTTCAGACATGTGCTTTGTATAGAAATCAAACCAGTTAGCAACTGAAATTTAATCTTATCAGCAACATATGCATTAAATTCTTTCTGGTGAGGATACATCGTTGAAGAGGACACTTGTATTGCTAGCTTGATAAGGACAATAAACTATGGTATTAAAGTAATATGGATGTTTATAACTATTGGCTTGGTCAACTCTTGTTATAGAGGAAGCAATTTACTTACGTATGACCATATCCTATCGACATATTTTTTGAAGATGTATTTTCTCTGGCATAGCAGATCAATTTTCTCTATTATTTGCAAGCACACCATCTTGCGCAGAAGCATTACTGAAAACAACTTATTACGATACGAACAGATTGAAGGAAAATATTATCTCAAAATTGACCCACAAGGAGAAGGGGCTAGGTGGCGTCGTACATTTGGTCAGGAACTATACTCCCCGCTTCTTCTTGCGTTCTCAGAGCAGGTACAGTATGGGATCTGTTGCATAATTTGCATCAAGGCAATACACTCGAAGAGCTCACACCCGGCCTCTACGTAGCTAGGATGCACACACCCACAATTTGTTGCACTCATGATTGATCTGACAGCTATTCTCAATTGAACATTCCCCTACTTGTTTTTCCAGGATGGAGGCAATTGGGTGAATTCGCATGTTCCATCATTCTCTGCAATGGATCCAACTTACAGCTTACCCGAAAATGTTGCATTGCTTACCCTTCAGGTATGCCCAGTCTATGGAGAATGGACCATAGTTGTCATATCCCCTTAATAAGTAATTTTTTTTAAATTATGCATGTCTATCCACCATTGACTACATCGAAAGTTTTCACACCTTTTCGCTACTAAGGTTCAAAACTTACACATGAACTAAACGAGGAGTAATAAGATACAAATCACTGAAAACTTAGGAAGTACATAGCCTACTACAGTAGTGCCACCTATGTTGGGACATAAATTCCCTGACAACAACTTCCAGTCTCTTGCTTCCTTCCAACATGAACTGCTGCTAGAATGTGCAGAAATTTCCTTTCTTTTTGTCATAGATAACATCATTTAGACAGTCATATCGACCGACATAAA
This sequence comes from Poa pratensis, assembly GCA_947311845.1. Taxonomy (NCBI): domain Eukaryota; kingdom Viridiplantae; phylum Streptophyta; class Magnoliopsida; order Poales; family Poaceae; genus Poa; species Poa pratensis. Next base: position 18,914,446 of record CAMZMU010000045.1, read on the forward strand.
GTGCTAACTCCCAGAAGAACCCAAATCCTTGCAATAGGGTTCCTTTGATTCAAAGAGTTTGATAATATTTGGATCCTTAAAACTGAGAGTTCCACTAATGATGTTTTGGCAAGTTGTGAATCTAAAAATGTCTTGCCAAGCTTTGTTTTTTGAGTTGTATTATGGAACTCTCGGTTTTCACTAGTTAATGAGCTTATGAGGAATAGTATGATGTCAAGACAAGTTCAAAGCAAAATGTGTCGATACCATGCAAAGCGTGAGAAATGAAAAGAAGCGGAGTTGAATAATCTCTTCTTACAAATTGATATTTCCTTGGCACCTTCTTTTAGACATGCTGTCTTAGTGAGGAATGAAGATAATGCCCTAACATATACCAAAGAAATCTTGAGTGGGATCTTCTCTAGCTGAGCAGTATACTAAATTTCTAATTTGTGTGAACCAGAATCCAAGTTTTGGTAGGGGCTGGGCAAGAGATTAGTGATCTGTTAACTATTTGAGCAGTTTACTTTTTTTCTTTGCAATATTGTGCAATCCTGGTTGTAGTGGCTACAAGTAACATCAGCCAGTTGGCTTCAACAAATGCATCTATGTGCTCATGTAGGTATATATCACATAAAATTGATGTCAATCCTATCTTGATTGATTTGCGGTGACAATCATTACAAACAAATCGTTTTATAAGTTCTGCGTGGTGAATGGTTGTGCATGGCCGGTATTGGTTTTTCAACCATAGGCATCTCAGAATTCATGAAGCCATTCTATTCGGACATTGTCTAATTTTTGTGTTTTGCTTCCATTGTTTACCTTGTTATAATGATCTGTTTGCAAGACTTCCACGAAACAACACCACCACCAAGAGTGAATTCGTATCCACAGTTTGAATCATTATACACTTCAAGTACTCTGGGATACCCGGTATAATGAATTTCATAGCTCATCATTCCTTTTCGGTAGCGGATCACTCTGCCAAGAGCATGCCAACGATTATCTCCCGGATTGGCTACAAACCGGCAAAGTTTTCCCATAGCTAGCTAGATGTCAGGCCTCGCGGCGCAAGCTAAGTACATGAGCAATCCAATGATTTGAGAGTATCTCAATTGATCTCTAGTGTTCTTATGATTCGTCCGAAACTTCACACTAGGATCATATGGTGTGGGAAAGGGTTGCATTCGGCATAGCCAACTTTTCTCAACACCTTTTCCACATAGTGGGATTGCACAATATATAGTAATTCCACCATTTCCATCTCTCAACTAGTTGATGTTCTGAATAACATTAGCTTCTACCAAATCTTTGATCTCAAAACTCCGAGATAAGAATGTTTTTACCTCAATCACTTTGAGGCTTGTCCCATATATTAATATCATCCACATACAAACATATATAGGACAACTCCCTCACCCCCACCATGGTGATAATAAACACATTTGTTGGCATCGTTTACAAGAAATGCCACAGATGTTAACGTTCTTTGAAAGTTGTCATGCCATTGTTTGGTAGCTTGTTTGAGGCCATACAAAGATTTCCGCAACTTACAAACCTTTCTTTCCAACCTTCAAGTACATACCCGTCAGCTTGTTCCATGGTAAATTTTCTCATCCAACTCTCCATTTAGTAAAGTCGTCCTAACGTCCATTTGATGGACAACAAGACCGTATGAGGCAGCCAATGAAAATAGTACTCAAATAGTGGTTAGTCTCGCGACTTGTTGAGTAAGTATCAAAGAAATCTTCGCCTTCTTTTTGGGTGTAGCCCTTGGCCACAAGCCGAGCTTTGTCCTTTTCAATATTACCATCAGCTCTCAACTTCTTTGTAAATACCCATTTATATCTTACAGGTTTGCACCCATAAGTACGATCAGTGATTTCCCTTCCATTTGCCAAAATGAAATACATTTCACTCTAAACCGCTTTCTTCCAATAGTCTGCATCCGGGGATGCAAACATTTCTGAAATGGTACGAGGTACATAATGAAATCATTACGAAAAGACTTTGTAGTCCTTTGTCTCTTCTTGTGGGAGCTTCATTGTCATTCTCCTCTAAACTCTCACTATAAGATTGTTTGTAAGACTCCATAAAAGTCACAAGTTCAGAAAATGTCACGGATTCTTTACTAGTACATGACATGAAGTCAATGTAGCCTCCCCTCCACCATAAGAGTCTTTTTTTTCATTCTTCAAATGGGGTAATCTCTTTATTCTTTCTCGGAACTCGGTTTAGGACATGACATGAAGTCAATGTAGCCTGCCCTCCACCATTCCTTGGATAAACCAACAGTGTCTAACATGACGTTGACTAAATCTGTTAGAGTGCGGTTTGTCCTCTGAGCAAACCCATTGGATTAAGGGGAATTGTGAGGCATCCTCCCATGGATTGTACCATGTTCCGAAAGAATGAAATGAAATCATTAAAAAAGTACTCTCCACCACGATCAGACCGAATCCTTTTGATCTTTCTTTCTAGTTGATTTTCAACTTTTGCCTTTTAGATTTAAAGAAAATCAAGAGCCTCATCTTTAGTTCTCAGGAGGTATACATAAAAGTACCTAGTGGAATCATCAATCAAATTCACGAAATATTTATTTCAACCAGTTGTCAACACCATTCATCTCACATAGATCCGAACGTATGAGCTCTAACGGTACCAAATTTCTTTCCTCCGCGGCTTTGTGAGTCTTGCAAGATTGTTTTGCTTGCACACAAGAATGGAACTTATAGCTTTTGACTAAGGTGAATTTTGGAATTAACCTCATACTTGCAAGCTGCGTCATGCAACTGTAATTAATATGAAAAAGTCATGAATGATACACATTACTCTCATTACCAGCGGTGCATACAAGGATCAAAACATTATCACACAAGTCTTCCAATGAGAAAGAGAACATGCCTACGTACTCATAACCTTTTCCAACAAAAATCGCATACTTAGAAAGTTCAACTTTATTGGACTCAAAGACCAACGTAAACCCATCTTTTAGAAGACGAGAGCCGCTAACAAGATTCTTCTTGATAGAAGAAACATGTTGCACGATCTTTCCTAAAGTAAATTTTAGATCTACCGCACCAACACGACGAACATAAGCATGTGTAGTCCATTCCCACCATGAGGGTGGAACCTCGTTGAGACTGATATGGATTAAACAAGGAGATATCAACACACACATGAATATTATTAGCACCCGTATCAATCCACCAATTTGTGGACTGAAATACTGAGAGAACAGTACCGTACCCATAAATTTGTTTTCTAGTATTGCTAATAACCATGCTGAGAGACTTGGAGCTCTCTCCAAGCCGATCCTTCTTTCCTTTGCATTGTGTGCAGCGATGGGCCCAATGCCCATCGTCTCCACACACTAGTCATTGTTCGATGAGGAACTCTGTTGAAATGTCCACACTTCATAAATCCTGCATAAAGTGCCAACGCTGTCTGATCTCTGAAGCTTGGATTTGTTCAAGATTGTAGCATTTTACTGCATGTGGATGTCGCTCGCTCCCCTGTTGCTAAACAAAACATACTGTAGTATGATTAATAGAGTTACAAAACTGAAATGCAGCTGTAACTTGCAAGGCAGTTTGGAAAAAAAAAATATGGGGTTTAAGTTGATTAGTGTAAAGGATGAATTACAATATCCTCTGACCTATTGGAATCTAAATTTCTGCAAAGTGGTTTCAGCTTGCAACATAAGAAAAAGAACGGTTGGAACATTCCAATTGAAATATTGTGGCATGTGCACAACGAAGAGATTTTGATATCTTGTTCCCGAGTAACCCCACTTTTTTATAGTACAACTAAAATAATGTTTGACTAAATATCATATCTGCTGACACGAGCTTTTCAATAAATAAAATCAATGACCTATACTTGTATGAAGTAAAACTCCAATACCTGCAATTATGATAGTCTATCTCTTCATGCAAGCTGTCCACTCATTATTTTTCTAGGCCATTGATTTTATTTATTGACGACTTTAACTAGTGTCATGCAACATCAACATTCGTTAATCTAGACGACTTTTAACTGGTCTAATATATGATAATTTCATGTCGATTAAATCTAGTGTGCATGTCTCACGTGTTATATTCCCTTTCAGATGTTTCTAAATAGATTCCCGCCGCAACATGCAGAGTATCATTCTAGTTTTTTAGAAGACTTGATAATCAATTTTGTTTCCATCACATGTAGGTCTACAAAACAACCGAGTGTAGTTTGCCGGTCGAACTGGAGGAGGAAATAAGATGTATTTTAGAGAGATGTCGGGGCCTTCCACTTCTATATCCACAATAGGAGGTCTTCTAGCCAACAGGCCCAAGACAAGAATGGAATGGATGAAGTTGCATGAACACTTCGGAGCAGAGCTGGAGTCTGATCTCCGAAACATCACAAATGTAATTGTCTCAAGTTATGATGGCTTGCCGTATCACTTGAAATCAATCTTCCTGTACCTCTGTATCTTCCCTCAAAACCGTGATATCAGATGCAATCGCTTGTTGAGGCGATGGATGGCAGAGGGCTATATAGCAAAGAACCGTGATATGCCTGTGGAGGAAGTAGCAGAGCGTTTCTACAAAGAGCTTATGAACAGAAGCATGATCCAACCTTCCAAGAAGAAGAAGATTCTACCTGGCTTTGGAGTTGGTCGTTGTACAATTCACAGCATGCTGCTGCAGATCATCCTGCCTAAGGCTGTTGAGGAAAACCAACTCTTTCTCATCGAGAAGCAATGCAATGGGGTTCCACAAAGCAAGATACGCCATCTGGTGGTGTCCAGATGGAAGAAGGAGAAGAAGATGGAAAATATAAACTTGTCCTATATTCGATCGTTGACGGTTTTTGGAGATTGCCCTGCTTCTCTCATATCTCCTAAAATGCGGCTGCTGCGCGTGCTGGACCTGGAAGACACAACCAATGTGAAGAACGAAGACCTTAGGCACATAGGAACTCTTCACCACCTAAGGTATCTTTCTTTGAGAGGAAAAAATATTTCAAAACTTCCATCTTCGTTGCAAAACCTTCGGTACTTAGAGACACTAGACATCCAAGGCACAAAAGTGACACAGCTCCCTCGTGGAATTGAAAAACTTGAGAAGCTACGTTATATTATTGCTGGTGTCAAGTTCTCGAGAGATCTACTGCAAAAGGTGGCACAAGTAGAGATGGATAACCAGAAGTACAGCCTGATGGGAAACATGGCAGCCTCTCTATGTTGCAACCGTAGTGATATTTCCAACAAGTATCAGCTCAGTGTAAAGGCCCCCAGAGGTATCGAGAAGCTAAGAAACTTGCATATGTTGGGTGCATTCAATGTTGGTCGGGGCCATGGTATGGCAAGGAGGCTCGAGCACCTTACGGACCTGCAAAGGCTAGGAGTAACAGTCACAGGTCTCAGTGAGAAAGGAAGCCAGGAGTTGTGTCAGTCAATAGGGAAGCTCAGTCGATTGCAAAAGCTTGAGGTGCGATCTCATTCCCTTGAGTTTCTTGACAAAATAGGTGAATCAGCATCACCAAAGCATCTAGCTTCACTGAAGCTACTTGGCAATCTATCCAAGTTGCCTAACTGGATCACTTCACTCAATGATCTGACCAAGGTGAAGCTGCTAGGGACAAAGCTGGAGCAAGGACAAGTTGATATCCTTGGAAACTTGCGCAGTGTGCCTTTTCTTGGCTTGTGGGAGAAATCCTACATAGGGGAGTCATTATGTTTCAGAACTGGTAAATTTCCAAAGCTCAAATTCCTTGACATTGATGGGCTAGAGAAGATTGAAATGGTGACGGTCGAGGAACCCGAGGTCAAATTCCTTGAAAATGATGGGCAAGATAAGAGTGAAATCAAGGTATACGCGGTGCCTGAGCTTCAGCGATTTTGGGTGCAAAACTGCAAAGCACTGCGTAACAGTGGTGATGCCTTGTATGGACTGCCACATCTGGTGAACCTGAATGAGCTTCTTGTCAAGCAGTGTGGCGAGAAGGAGAAACTGATCAGTCAGTGGCAGGTCAGTCTGCACAAGAAACGCCCTAAGTTCTTCATAGGCAAGATTATTGTCCCTACAAGCTCACAGCCAAGCACAAACCCGGCAGCCGGGCAATGAGGATCGAAGGCTTTTCATGAATACTATGGTTATTTTCTGTACGTAATTTATGTAAATTATCTGTTTGTTTTGTTTCATCTTGAGCTTAGAACTAAAATCCAGTAAATGAAGTGAAGTGTATTCCAATCAAGTTCCATACAGCTTCCAGCAAATGATACTGATTACTCCTGCGTACCATACTGGCAACCACGCTGGCAATCTTCGCGTGTAGTAGTTGTTTTTTAACGGATAGTGTTTGCTTATTTACTTGAACTGGAGATGTGAGTGACAATCTCTAGTTAACTACTCCCTCCGTTCGAAAAAGGATGTATAGTTCATCCTTTTTCGAACGGAGGGAGTACATACCAGACATGACCACCGATATTGAACTAAAATCGCACAATCAATTTCGAACAAGATACAACAAGAATTTTGCCCTTTCATGCTTCGTATACTGATGAATCATTTGTTAAAATTTAAATGTAATGCTTCAGCCAAACTTCTTCCAGAAACAGAACCAACATTCGATATTTGAAGGCTCAAATTGCCATGGTTCTCCATATAGGTGAAAGAAGACAACATTCTTCAATAAGTTATGTGAGTTGTCAGCCCAGCGATTGTAAACCTCCGTTTTTATTTGTTTCCTCATTCATACAGTAGGAGACTCCTATGATTTTCCTAAAAGCGGAAATTCTCCAACCAAAAATGTATTTTTCCTGTGTTTCAGTGATACCCTTGTAAGCCCAAGCTGATAAATAACACCGAATGCTCTAAAAGTAACCACAGTAGAACACAATATATAGAACTTGTAGGATCCATCAAACATTAGCCTTAAGGCTCCACCTGCCAACATAGTTGGCAGCAATATGACAACGGTATGTTTCACTCTGCTGTTAAGAATTGCAAGTGCTCACCCACAGAATTGCTAATTACTAATGATTAGAGGTGATGTCAATATATATACATAAGAGCTATTCTGTTACGGTATTCTCTATCAACAAAATTTATTAGACGAACTCTACTCATCTACTGGTCATCGATTGCATATGAGCTCTCTATCTTCTCTAGAGACAAGGGGGCTGAGAAATTTAACGGTGAGAACATGTCATCATAATTGGACTTGGGAGCAGGTCTGAACTCATATGGGCCACCCTTGGTTCCCCAAACCTGAAAATGATTGGGTGAATTGTCAATATAGTATTCTTTTTTCTGCCTCAATTTTTTTTGTCAATATAGTATTCTTTTTTCCAATGGCATAGCAAGTCAAGGAACCATGTTGTCCCAAATGTAGGAAACATACCTGGTTTCCATCATCGTCAAAACCCTTGTCCCAAATGTGTATTTCACCATTCTTGTGAATGGACAGATCGGATGTACAATATGCAGCACCGCTCTGTTAAAATTTAATCTTCAGATGAAATCAACAGCCAAACATTGCATAAGAGGATAAACCCTGAGTAGGGTTTGATATTGAATCCAAACAAGCAAATTCAAATTATTCTTGAGCAGAAAGAAGAATAAACATGTAGATTCAGAAAGGAGAATAAGTGGCTCACCCAACTGTTGGGAAAACCTCCAGGCGGCGTCGATCCTTCATATAAGCAGCGTTTCCCGCGCTCACATCGTGATAAGTGTATGGTAGTCAAATGCTCTGCGATATCCTGAACATCAGATAATAATATACGTAAGTGCAAGAACAGTTTCATGTGCCACAAGCTGCGATGTGTTAATGTAGACCAAGTAGAAATTTCACCCATTTTGTTTCTCCTATCAAACTACCATCAATGCAGTAGTTGAAGCTTTATAGGATGATGTTGGTACTTCAGATTATATTAGTATATGTGCACACACTGGCATTGTAAATTCGTAATATACAAAGCTTAAAGGTTTTCAGAACGCAATTTAAAAGGAAGCTTTAGTTACGATCAACACAGAAAAAATAAAGCATAAGTTCCAATCACAAGCCTCACACGAAAAAACTTCAAGAATGGACACTTCTTCCTACAGCAGAATTTTGTTCTAATGCACTGAAGCTACACGGAGCTATTATGACTCCGTACTGGTAGCATGGCTAAGGGCCTACCATCCAACTTAAGGTCCTAACATGTTACATTGGATCAAAATTAGCACCAAGAACTAAATCAACACATGATTCCATGTAGAGATATATCCTCTATCCATGCAGATGCCAAGTTCTGGTTCTAGTAGACGCACTAGCAGATCCAAATTTGGGTCAGCAGTGGCACTGGTAAGTGGTAAAGTTGTAACAAATCATTAAAAGGCTGCACATGAGTTGGCTCAAACATATGATCAGCTGGGTGGCAGACAGTTGCAGCTCAATGAATACACTCACAAACAAATTGTTGTGGATGAAAGCAAAATGCTATGACAAATTATAGCAATGTTTTAGTCAATGGTATAACAAACATTTGATAAACCATTGTTCAATCTGTAAAGTGTAATCACCAAGGCAACTACACAGTCCTTAATATTTTGTTTAAGCTCGACAATGGCAAACGCCTATATGACACTACAAACTAGGTAGATGAACAGAAATTGGAAGAGATTCTGGCACTCCCAGCAACCAGCGTGCAAAGCAAAATTCCTTACGTCAGATAAATAGAGGCAAAAGCAGTTCCAAGGTGCCAGTTCAAAAATGAAAAATATTTGGACCTTACGAAACACCCAAATTTGTTACCCATGATGTCACTGCACTAGAACGCGTAAGGAGCAAAAGTATTTCATGGATCCATGGGAAAGATGAAATAATAATTTACACCATAATTACAGAAGGGAAATTCCTCAGTGGGTGTTCTGAAAAGTATGGTTTGATCAGGAACAAAACATACCGCAATTACTTCCTCTGGCTGTGGCCTCTGATCTTTTGGACGGTCACAGAAATTCTTGTACTCTTCAACATCTCTAATTGCATAAGAACTCAACTGTCCCGTGAAAATAATACAAAATGTCTCAACAAAACATGGTTGAACTAAAGGTGCTTTGTGCGTTTTGCTAAAACCAAATATTATGATTTGTTGGGCTAAATATCATCCTAATATAAGCTATGGTTATACAATGGACAATGCACGAGGCTAAATAAAGTAGCAAAACTGTGATATTCTAACCAGATCATTCTATCATTCATCCAATCCTATATGTTGGATGACACCTTCAGGTTTCCAGGCAATTAACTAAAAATGTTTAAAATGATAAGAGAAGATGCAGAAATGAGCTCTTGTCATGTCACATGTGGATTATCGTTGATAAAATGCCTCTTCTATAGCTAAGTATTTCCTTCAGAAGATCTCATCCAGACGATGCCACAGCTTGTATTCGGAAGTGGGGGGATGAGCAAGTGATCTTCCTAGAGTACTATATAAAATCAGTATTTAAGTTTCACCACAACAGTTCAAGTGAGTCCCAGAGTGGGCAGTTGGTTTTTGGAAGTTTTTCAATGGTAAACGACTGCCAAATTTTAGGTTACCTCAACGTCACATTTCATCTCCTTTGGACATGGCTTTACCATGTAAAATCTCTGCAACAACCAAACATTCGTAGTTACTTACATACATATAAGAATGAACAAATCAACAAACTAAAGAACTAAAGTCAAACTTCATTGTTAAATCTTCTGAATAACATGCTACAAATGGGCCACTGCTAATGGCTAAAACATTGCTATATTTTTGAGTTGGCTCAAACATATAGAGTTTTAATATCCGTCATTAACAGCCTTGTTCTGTTGTTCAAAATGTATTATTCATTTTTGAGTTGCATCTTGTCAAATGAGTTAAACATATAAATATCAGAAGTATTCTGATAGCAGAATACTCCAACATTTTTTGCACTATCCAAATTGCCAGCAACATCTATAATGCTACAAACAGTCAAAGCAGGTATACCGAGAACAAAGGATGCAAAATGACCTAGACAAAACATTTACCTGCTTATAACTACCATAAAGATAGGTATTAGCAGAAACATGTAATGTACTAACATTTTAAAGGGTGTGCTTTGAATGCTCACTAAAAGAGTAGAATGAGGAAAATCTAAAAGAAAAGAGGATAATAATAAACTGGCATGAGAAGGTACACATAAGATGTTTATACATGTATAGTGGCAGATAATATAGTCTAAGCTTGCTTATCATATGTGTTTGAAGAGTTTAAGTTGGGAGAGGAACACATCAAGAATTGACAATAGCCAAATACGATATATATTCACATGAAGTAAGAACCTTCAACGTGAAAGAGTGAGACTGCTTAGATTTTCTTTAGATGAACTGTTTAGAAGTTACCATACTTGTCGGAAAGGTTTTTCCGGAGCTCTCCAAAATGCCTGCAAAGGAAAGTATCACACTAAATTTCGTGGAAATGTGCTATGAATTTGAAGGATGTCTAAGAACAATGGGCATACTTGCTCAAAGTAGAGCACCCCGGAACCATCCACCATCTCAGTTGCAGGGCATGTGAGCATTCTAAAAGAAAAGGAAGGCCAAGTAAATACAAGATGTCCTTCAAAATAAAGTTAGATGTTTAGATGACAAGAGGCAGATTAGCACATAGTTAATTAAGTATTTAACCTTGTGCCAAACAAAGTAACAAGTTTCAAAGGATTCCATAACAGAAATGAAACACGCATGCTTCTGAGTGTGTGAATGGAAGTTTATGCATCGTAAGTGCAGAATAGTTGCATTAATTCGACCATGTGATATTTAATCAGATAGTAATTTAAATTTTATTTTCAAATCATGTTTTGGAATCAAGTTTAGAAAAATGTATGCTAAGGTTCAGCTAGAACTTTATCAGTAAACAAAGTACCATCGAAAAGAGAAGTACCCTGACATCCTCCTGTGGATCAAGGTTTAATAAGTGGTCCTTTCGGTCACAGGGATAGAGAATAAATTTGAGAAAACAGTTTATCTTCAAGATATTTAGGCAACCAGTTTTGAACTTGCTATTCTGTTAGCATAAGTTCATAAAATATGTTGTTTGGATTGTGTAGAATAGAACTAGATTTCTGTAGGGCCTTCCTAACAGGGTTTTCATTACGATCACAACACAACACATTTTATTATTAATATTGAAACCAAGAGACAATGTTTGACTCTTGCTCTCGTTCAAGACGGACATGATGCTGAGACAATGGTCTACAGCTGCCACTTCAAGTTCTGCTAAAAAAATATCGTTGTAATTTAATTGTACACAACATTTACGTGAGCTGTGGACAGCAGCCAGAATGCTGGCAACATAGCTACGGTTGAGAACTGGATCCCCCAGTCAGTTTAGCACTACCCAACAACACGGAAAAATAAGGCAACTATCACCACAAGCTAATAAAAAAAAAATCCCCAACAATGCTCAACACCAAAGATCTCTGCATATAACAAATGTGAATTGTACCAATGCAACAGGAAATAATCACTTGTCATGCATGTTGGGAAAGCGCAATTGTAGCAGATTCCTAACAAAGTAGTAGGAAGTAACAACCGAGGAACACCACAAGCTGCTGCCGTTTCCCCCATCCACACCCAAAAGGAAGCAAAGTCCTGCGATTTGCAAATACCACCCGTCCGAGGACAACAACCCTAACAAAATAAACATCGCAAGATCTAATGTGCAAACGGAATGCTTATGGAAAGCATGGTTTTCACCTCAGGTTGAAGTAGTTTCCAGGATCCTTCCTCGCCTGCTCCCTCGAGAACTGCATAGGGAGCCAATCAAATGCAAATACACACCATGAAACGCATCAGGGCACAATTTTTGATACTTTCAGTAGCTCCGAATTGCAAAATCCTATGACGGCTTCAATTCCCCACATGATACGTCATGGGCGCCCGCTCTAACTATTACGAAGGCTGATTCAATACCTCGGGGCGGGTCTGGGGCGCTCACCTTCTCACCCGAGAGGGCGTCCGCCACGGCGCGGGCGTGGTCCCACCGGGTGGTGGAGCGGCGGAGCCGCCGGATCAGAAGGACACCGCCAAAGACGACGAGTGCCTTCAGCACTGCGCCACGGACTATCCCGCCGACTCCGCCACCGGTTCCACCGGGATTTTCCTCACCGGAGCCCATGGGGTGTTCCACGGCGAACTCGCGACCGCGACGGCCGAGGCGAGGTACGGAGGCGGAAGAGGAGGGGGAGAGAGAGAAAGAGAGAGAAATCACATATTTTGTGGGGGTAAGCTGGGAAAGTATTTCTGTGGACTGCAACAGTGCGTTCATCCACTCGAGCTATCGTCATTAACTGAAATACTGAAAAAATTATCTTTAACTAAAACATGTCTAGCTGCATTTGGCCGAAACATGTACAACATCTTATATTTTAACTAGCAAAATGCCCGTGCGTTGCAACGGGTGAAACACTAAACTGCTTAATATGTGTTGACAAAGCAGCGAGACATGAGAGGGACCGTAGGGAGGGCTACCGGTGACGACTAACATGTAGACAGCGCACGAGCGCCGTCCAAGTAGCGGACTCGTGTAGGTGGAGGGTGGCAGAATCCCGTTCCCGTCGTCGACGCGCAAGGTTCACAACCCAGTTGAGTATGTCCTCGTGGTCCGGTCGTTGTGCACGCTTTGTATGTTTCCTCGCCCGGGCCCCTTGATCCGCGTCGGCCATGAATAAACCCATCCAACAAGAAGTTTTCTCCATGGCGCCAAAACGGTAGCGACACAACACAAACATTCGACAATGAGATACAACAACGCGAGCATTTGCAATTTTTCTTTCAAACGGCACAAAGTTGATGTACCTTATTACATGAGAAAATAAGCTTTTATTTTTCATTATGAAACTACCTTTATTATGTAATTGTTCATTCATACTATTACAAGATGTGGTGCTTTTTGGTGACCTCTAAGAAAAACATTTTAGCTAGTTCTTTTCCAATTTGGATGCAAATGAACACATCCATGTCTTCATGCTAAAAGGAATGTATCACATAATGAGATTTAATTTTTAGAATAGCATGTCTTGCAGAGCGCTAGCGACAGCCTCTTCCCCCGCATGAATGCATAGAATCTCTAAAATATGAGTGTTGGATATACTGGCCATGTCGTACGCGTAGATACTTCGCCTTTTGCATTTTTATCCCTCGATCATCCATTCATCTCACTATTGTGCAATACCCAATATATAACCCTCTTGCTTGTACTTTCGTATCAGCCGGCAAAGAAGTTGTCTTCAGAAACAGTGAAACTGTGTCACTCCCTTGCGGATGCCCAGGTTGCAGCTGAAGCAGAGGTCGCTACCGCCCTGCAGCTTCTCACTCTTCACGGCTCCGCGCTTGTTCTAGCAGCGGCTGTCCCTCCTCATCTTGAAACAGCAGGCGGATGCAGAGGTCCAGGCACGTCGGCGCCCTGCTCTCCTCCCTCAGACGGCGACGGCAGAAGCTGTGGCTTCAGGGCGGCAAGCTAGTCAGGCCGACGGATGATCTCAAAGACGCTGCAGATTTCGAGTCGCGGCTATGCCGGAGAATGGGCCGATGTGACGGGACCGGCTAGGCGTGGGAACGGGCGCCACAGCGAGGGGTACGATCGGGCGGCGAGGAATTAGCGCCACGGCGAGGGGACCGGAGAGATTTTTGACAGAGAACTGCACCTAGCTGATGTACAGACGCTGATCTCGTCAGCAAGTGGAGCTCATCTGCAAGCGCTCTTCTTCTGCAGAAGACCAATTTCACAGCGTGGGAAATCTACTCGCCTAAACAAATCACGGTCATTTTTTTCCTTGTTTAGTGAGAACGACAGCCTAGGCCGCCTAGTTGATCCGGGATTCGGGGAGGGGATAAGCTGCGAGGTAGTGAACAGATCGAAACACAAATAGGAATGTAAACTGGATTGGTTCGAATGGTTATTCCTCATTGTGGTGTAGATGGTGATCCGACGAGTGCATGTGGAGTACATCCATTAAGTTGCAGTTCCCTGCCATCCTCAACAATCGAACCCAAGCCCACCGACCACCACTGGCGAGCTTGACCTCCCCCAAGCCCGGTCGCCCCGTCGCTGCAAAAGCTCCAGCCTCAATCTACGTCCGCCGCAGCTCCCTAAAACGCATCCGCCGCTACTACGTACCTATTCCCGCCGACGCAACCCCGACATCTACCGCTTCTGCTCCTTCCCGAGACCTGCCTCAACCCCAATTCCTCTCCAGCCTCGGCCCTCCTCATCGTCCCTTTCTCTGTTTCTCGAGAGGATATGGTCTTGTCTCCTGTCCAGGTCGGCCCTCACACGGCAGGACCCAGCTCCAGCATAGGGGGTCGAATCGGCCGCGGCTGGACCTTGGAGCAGGTCGACGCGGCGGGCGACGTGTGGTTCCGGAGGTGTCCAAGCATCGGGTTTGATGGGGCGAAGAAGAAAAGACTCCAGCCGGAGCGTCGCTGCCGCTCGGTTGATGACTCCCAAGTGCAGAAGATCAGTCGTAGTACCTTTCGATTAGAAAAGGTTGTCGAACCCACGAGGAGCTGAAGGTATTGGTTAGTAAGATTGATAAATAAAACAATAAAAGATGCAACTGTTTTTGGTATTTTTGGTTGTATAGTTGGAATGCTGAAAATAAATAGTAGCAAGTGAAATCTCTAAAAGAGACAAAGCCCAATCCTCTTATGTGGCAAGAGGACAAGCTCAAGTGATCTGTGACTTATATGTGAAAACGTTCCTGAGGGCGGCATGGATATAGCTAGACATAGAGATTTATTAAACAACACGTTGAATATCTTGTCAAGTTTTAATCTTGTTTGGACGAAGCCATTACTAGGTATAGCTAAATATATAAACTAAACCCCTTATGATGGATCATGTGGCCAAGTAAATGACTACACAAGAATTATTAAGACATAAGTCCCACCATAGCATTACACTCTAAGGTCCCCGATAATAATACCCTCATAATATAACTTCATGATTCGGTCTCAGGTTTACATGTACTCCCAAGTCTTCCCCAATTCATTACATTACGGTGTTCTCCTATGAGCCCATATAGGTGAAGTGTTGTGCAGTCGACGTTCGCACAACACCATCATAGAATCACATAAAAGATAAACACTAGACAAAATACCAACACATGTCATGTATAAATCATTACCAATTTATCCTATGCCCTCAGGAACATATGGGAACTACTCACAACGTGCAAACATGATAATATTCAGTGGCATAAGTGGTACAACACAATATGAAAATATAACTTCACCATCAAATAACGACAAGTACTCAATCACAAACATGAATAGTAGCACAAGATAAGTATCTAGGGTATAGCAACTCTCAAAATACGAGGGGAACGGAGTGGATCACGGAGATGATGATGGAGATGGTGCTGGTCTTGGTGATGGTGATGATGTAGAGGCCTCCTCCCACGCCAAGGAGGAGAGGTGATGACGATGACGATGATTTCCCCCTTCTCCGGAGCTCCGGAGCAGCAGGATCTGATCCCCCACGGAGGGAATCAGGAGTTCGCCGCCACCGCAGCCTCGGATGGTTTCTGGAAATAAGGGCGTAACTTTTCGGACGAGACGAAGGCGTCGCTAAAAAGCCCTGAGCGAGGAGGTGCCCGAGGCCGATTTAATGGGCCCCACGCAGCCAAAGAATCTGGCCGCGTGGGCCCACCTATTTTGGGCCTCGTGGCTCTCCTCTCTTCGATCTTCTTCCCTCTGCCATTCTTCCGATGAAAAACCGGCTGTGCAATTTTCCTTTTATTATTTGGGTCCCTGTAGCTCCCGAAACATTAAAAATAAGAAAAAGGAGGTTTTCTGCCTCCCAAAAATTAAATACCAAAAATAGGGACTTTGTATGAAAGTCACATAAATCATCTAAAACATGTAAAAAATGATAAAACAATGCCAATAACATTCTAATATGATAATATAAGTTGTATAAATGATGATATAAAATGCACGTATCAACTCCCCCAAGCTTAAACCTTTACTCGTCCGCGAGTAAGTAAGGACATAGATCATTACATGCATCAATGGACTTATGGTTGATAAATAAATACGAGCATTGTATCATCATCATATTCAGTTGCAATGTAAGATTAATGAACTAAAACTCATACACATGAGGGCAACATAAGTAGAAGCTCTAGCAATCACCTCTTACTTTCGAAAGCAAATAACCATTGTATGTTGGACAATCAAATCATATTATTTTTTACATGTTTTTGCTCTTTATGGCAAGCATTATACTATTTTATACTTTGCTGAAATTTAAAGACAAGATAAACTCTTATTGGATAACAAGTTGAAAGAAGACAAATGAAAAGACAGATATAAAATTAGGCATAGTCTTGTTTCAAAAGTCAGATATAATTTTAACTTGGATAGCATTGGCAGTAGCAAAAGTCTTGTTCTCTTTAACATCATTAGGAATAACTTTTAGTTTCAAAAGATCAACATCAAGAGAAAGGCTATCAACTTTAGAAGCAAGAACATCAATTTTACCAAGCTTTTCCTCAACAGTTTTATTAAAAGCGGTTTGTGTACTAATAAAATCCTTAAGCATGGCTTCAAGATCAGAGGGTACACTTCTATTATTGCTGTAGGAATTACCATAGGAATTGACATAACCATTACCACTATTAGAAGGATAAGGCTTGTAATTGTTATTACCAAAATTATTCCTATAAGCATTGTTGTTGAAATTGTTGTTTTTAATGAAGTTCACATCAACATGCTCTTCTTGAGCAACCAATGAAGCTAAAGGAACATTATTTGGATCAACATGAGATTTACCATTCACAAGCATAGACATAATAACATCAATCTTATCACTCAAGGAAGAGGTTTCTTCAACAGAATTTACCTTCTTACCTTGGGGAGCCCTTTCGGTGTGCCATTCAGAATAATTAATCATCATATCATCAAGAAGCTTTGTTGCAACACCTAAAGTGATGGACATGAAGGTACCTCCAGCAGCCGAATCCAGAAGGTTTCTTGAAGAAAATTTCAGTCCTGCATAAAAGGTTTGGATGATCATCCAAGCAGTCAGTCCATGGGTGGGACAATTCTTTACCAATGATTTCATCCTCTCACATGCTTGGGCAACATGTTCATTATCAAATTGTTTGAAATTCATAATGCTACTTCTCAAGGATATAATCTTAGCAGGAGAATAATATTTTCCAATGAAAGCATCTTTGCATTTAGTCCATGAATCAATACTATTTCTAGTCAAAGATAGCAACCATTCTTTAGCTCTTCCTCTCAAAGAGAAAGGAAATAATTTCAGTTTAATAATATCTCCATCTATATCCTTATACTTTTGCATCTCACAAAGTTCAACAAAATTATTAAGATGGGCAGCAGCATCATCAGTACTAACACCAGAAAATTGCTCTTTCATAACAAGGTTTAACAGAGCGGGTTTAATTTCATAAAAGTCTGCTTTAGAAGCAGGTGGAGCAATAGGAGTGCATATGAAATCATTATTATTTGTGCTAGTGAAGTCACACAACTTGGTGTTCTCAGGAGTACTCATTTTAGCAAAATTAAAACTAGGCCGAAATAACAAAATAAAAAAAGTAACTATTTTTTTTTGTGTTTTTGATAAAAAGAAGCAAACAAGACAAAATAAAAATAAACTAAGCAAGACAATAACAAAGTAAAGAGATTGGAAGTGAGAGACTCCCCTTGCAGAAGGCTTGACCTCCCCGGCAACGGCGCCAGAAAAAGCTGCTTGATGCGTGTAAAGTCACACGTTCATTGGGAACCCCAAGAGGAAGGTATGATGAGTGCAGCAGCAAGTTTCTCTCAGCATGAAACCAAGGTTTAATCGAACCAGTAGAAGATCAGAGTCACTTCTGAAGGTTGTTGGTGAAGGAGTGTAGTGCGGCGCAACACCAGGGATTCCGGTGCCAACGTGGAACCTGCACAACTCAATCAAACTACTTTGCCCCAACTTAACAGTGAGGTTGTCAATCTAACCGGCTTGCTGAAAACAAAGGATTAAACGTATGGTGTGGAAAATGATGTTTGTTTGCAGTAGGTTGTATTATCAGATGTAAAAGAATGGACCAGGGTCCACAGTTCACTAGTGGTATCTCTCCATAAAGATAACTAACATGCTGGGTAAACAAATTACAGCTGAGCAATTGACAATATTGAAAGTGCATAATAACAATGCATGTGCAAGTAGTGTCTACTATGAGATTCATTTGGGCATTACGACAAAGTACACAGACCGCTATCCAGCATGCATCTGTGCCAAAATAGTCCACCTTCAGGTTAACATGCGTACCCCTTCCAGTATTAAGTTGCAAGTAACATACAATTGCATTAAGTAAAGTGCATAATGTAAGCAACACATCTATCCTTAGACAAAGCATCGCTGTTTTACCCCTAGTGGCAACAGCACATCCACAACCTTAGAACTTTCTGTCACTGTTCCAGATTAAATGGAGGCATGAACCCACTATCTAGCATAAATACTCCCTCTTGGAGTCACAAGCATCAACTTGGCCAGAGTATCAATAAGCAACGGAGAGCATGTAAGATCATAAATAACATAGACATGATAATTCAATATTCAACTTGACATAGTATCAATATTCATCGGATCCCAGCAAACACAACATGTAGCATTACAATAAGATGATCTTGATCATGATAGGCAGCTCACAAGATCTAAACATGATGGCACAAGAGGAGAAGACAACCATCTAGCTACTGCTATGGACCCATAGTCCAAGGATGAACTACTCACACATCACTCCGGAGGCAAGCATGGCGATGTAGAGCCCTCCGGTGATGATTCCCCTCTCCAGCAGGGTGCCGGGAAGAGCTTCAGAACCCTCCCGAGTTAGGGTTGACGGCGGCGGCGGCTCTGAACTTTTCATGGATAATGACTCGGCTACTTAGGGTTTTCCCGAAAACATCAATTTATAGGCGAAGGGGCGACGTCGGTGGAGGCCCGAGGGGCCCACACCACGTCACGGCGCGGCAGAAGGTGGGACCGCGCCGCCACGTGGTGTGGCCGCCTCCTCGGCCCCCTTCGTGTCTCCTTCGGACTCCGTGTACGTGACAGAAAAATAGGGACATGGGCTTTTGTTTCGTCCAATTCCAAGAATATTTCCAGAACAACTTTTCTGAAACAAAAAACAGCAGAAAACAGGAACTGGCACTGTGGCATCTTGTTAATAGGTTAGTCCCAGAAAATGCATAAAAATGATATAAAGTGTATATTAAACATGTAGCAATTGGCATAATATAAGCATGGAACATCAGAAATTATGGATACGTTGGAGACGTATCAGCGTGCGCCGTCGTAGAACAACTCCGCCTCGCGGCGCTCCCGCTGGAAGTACGCCATCCACGTCGCCCAGTTATTGTCGTCGTACTTCAGGTTGGCGCTCTTCTCCCTTGTAAGCCAGCTACGACGTTAGGCAATGGCGCGCGCGATCTGGTGCGGCATCACCAGGAACGGAGGAATTGGGAGCCCGCCGTTGAACGGCGTCGCCTAGTTCTTCGCGAGGCGGGAATCCGGCAGGACGAGCAGCCCGTACCGGAAGACCTCCCATGCCTCCTCGGTGCTGATGTTGCGCCCGCTGTGGCTGTTGCCCGCCTCGTCATTGCATGTTCTCCATTGCGCGGTGACGAAATTGGATTCGGCGACAGAGGTGGAAGAGAGGGATGTGGGAAACGAGGCGAAGAGGGTGAGTGCGGCGATGAGGGCGCGGCGAGTAGCCTTTTATGTGTGCGGCAAGGGAGATGAGCCCATCTTCCATGGGAAAGGCCTTCCATCACGGAAAGATGTAGGTGGATCATTATACCTGAGGGTGGCAGCTGCTGCAATCTTCTTGAAGCGTTCTTCATACTCGCAGTTCTGGTTCTCTACATCCCACATAAAGCATTGAAACTTCTCCCACTTCTCGATGACGTCCTTGTACCTTTCTTCCAGATCTTCAAGCCTCTCCTTGTACTCTTCGACCTTCTTCTCCAGCTCCAGGTTCATGAAGTGATGAGCATCAAGGCTGCGTTCAACAACAATGCCATACCTAAAGGCTTTGTCCTCCAGATCATCCAGCCTTTCCTCCACCGTGCCGGTGGTCTTGGGAGCCTTCACCTCCTCCACGAGCATCACGCCCTCCTTGAAGGACACGGTCTTCGGCGGTGCCATCACGGAGTTGAAGTAGTGGTTCACAACACCTCCCTTGGGGAAGCTCTCCCCCTCTTGGTTGGATCCGGAGCAATACATGGCTAGAACCTTACAGACAGAAACAGCAAAAGCAAAGATCGCTCGAGAACGCTCGGTGCGAGATTAGATCGGCGGGAGGGGTATATATTGACGGTTTTTAGGTCAAGACGAAGCGTCGGAGCCGAAAACGAGACGAAAAGGCACTCTGAGGGGGGAAAGGAGTGGGCCCGCGTGGGACCCCTTGCTTCCTTCCTCGGGTCTCCGTTCCTTCCATTTTTCTTGTCCCACACGTTAATTTCCATAAAAAATGACTTCCGTAAAATATTACACAATTCCGAGAAACCTTCCAACACTAAAGTTACCTTTTATTGATTTAGGGTTTCTGAAACTGCACTACCTCTCTCAATTACCTCCTCCGGTGTTTGTAGGTTCAACACTTCCGCCATTCCGATAAAGCTCTTTCCTGCAATATAATGTTTAAGGCGTTGTCCATTAACTACATGGGGTTTACCTTTCATGTCACCGTGAAGACGGATAGCTCCTGAACGGTACACCTCCTGTATCACTAATGGTCCCTGCCACTTTGAAGCCAACTTCCCTGCAGAAAACTTGAAACGAGAGTTGTATAATAAAACTTGATCACCTACTTTAAATTCCTTTCTCTTAATTTTCTTGTCATGCCAAATCTTAACTTTTTCTTTAAACATTTTAGCATTTTCATAAGCTTCATTCCTCCATTCATCTAGTAAGCTTAAATCAAGAATTATCTTCTCTCCTGCAGTCTTAAAATCAAAGTTCAATTGTTTAATAGCCCATCTAGCATTATGTTCTAATTCAAAAGGTAAATGACAAGCTTTTCCATAAACCATTTCATAAGGAGACATTCCCATAGGATTTTTAAAAGCAGTTCTATAAGTCCATAATGCATCATTAATTTTAAGTGGCCAATCAGACCTAGACTTATTCACTGTCTTTTCCAAAATAAGTTTAATCTCCCTGTTACTTAATTCAACTTGTCCACTTGTTTGAGGATGATAAGGAGATGCAATTAAATGGTTAACATCATACTTTGCTAATGTTTTCCAAAGAATATCATGCAAGAAATGAGAACCACCATCAGTAATTAAAAACCTAGGAACACCAAACCTGGGGAAATGATGTCCTTTAGCATCTTCATTGTTGTGGCATGATTTGCACTTTTGGTTGGAATTGCTTCCACCCACTTTGTAACATAATCCACTGCAACCAAAATATGAGTATGCTTTGTCTTTGAGGCTGGGAAAGGTCCCATAAAGTCAAAACCCCACACATCAAATGGCTCAAGTGGTAAAGAATAATTCATAGGCATTTCATTTCTCCTACCAGTATTTCCTACTCTTTGACATTTATCACAAGATTTAACATATTCAGCACAATCCTTAAATAAAGTAGGCCAATAAAAACCGGATTGTAATACCTTTGCACATGTGCGATCTCCTGCATGATGCCCTCCATAGGGACTGTCATGACAATCTCTTATAATAGCCTCTTGTTCATGCTCAGGTACACAATGTCTAATAATACCATCCACACTTTTCTTATAAAGGAAAGGATCATCCCAAAAATAATGTCTAAGATCATAAAAGAATTTCTTTCTTTGTTGATAAGTGAAATGTGGAGGTAAAACTTTACCAACAATTGTCGGCCCAATGGAAACTGGGGTATCATGGGCCGGCCTTTCTGACCCAGACCTTTAAATACGAGACGCGGCTAAGGACCAGGCCGCGGTGCCTGGCGAGCCCGCGAGGCTTCTTTCCTCGTGGGGGCCTCGATGCTGAAGAAAACGACTAAGTCCCCGTGGCCAGGGGGCCGCCTCGGGAGACCTCCCCCTCTCGAAGACGTCGGAGCACTCGAAGTGCTTGGTGAGGCTCTGCCATCCTGGCAGGGTGCACATGGGTCCTGTACCCCGCAGCAGGACGAGGTGCGGATCTGTGCAAGATGATGGAGGGGCCGCAGTTGCTGTTTCCATGCTTAAAGGGGAGCGGCAAAGCTGCCCTAAGAGGGGAGGATTACCAAGCATACCACTCTGGTGCGAAGGGGGCAACCTGCCGCTCCGCTCCAACAACGACGTCATTGGAGTGACGCCATGAACCACTGGGCGCCGGCCACTACTTTGGCCGGACGGTGGCGGGACCTGACGAAGACCAGCAAGACCAACACGGTGGACCGCGTCCACAACCCCTTGGACCAGGGGTGCGCCGCCTCCTGCACCGGCACTGCGGAGGAACCCTAGCCTCCGCCCCCGTGCCTATATAAGGAGGAGGGGCGCCACTGGAGAAGGGGATCGATGTTTCCTTCGCCCAAGACTACTAGCCCAAAGAGAGAGGAGAGCTCCTACACCCAAAGAGTCCCACCATTGTTGTAAGCTTCGCCCTCGGCAAGCAACTCTGTACTGTAACCTCTCGAAGCAGTGCAATACAGCACAGCAGGAAGTAGGGTCTTTACTCCGCAAGGAGGGCCTGAACCTGGGTACGAGCTCGGGTCCATCTCTGCCGTGATGAGTTCTCGCTAGTTCGTCGAGCTTGGTCGCTGAGGTTGACGAGTGTTTGATAAGTGTCGTGTTCGGCCCCTCTCGATTCCTGGTTCTCGGGGACTATTCTCCGACATTTGGCGCGCCAGGTAGGGGGCTAAGGCGCGCTTTTCAACTCCTCCTTCGACCTCCCTAGCGCCATGGCTCAAACTCGAGCTGAGCGTCTCGCATGCCGCACGAACGCCAATGGCAGGGCCACCACCGAGCCCGCTCCAGGCCGCAACCCGCTTGGCCGACCCCGCGCCAACCGCGCGGCGCGCAACGATGACCCCGAGCCCCACGTTGAGGAGCCAGGGGACGAGGAAGCCTCCTCTCTGCATCCTTCCAGGGACCAGGGGGCTTCGTCGCAGAGCCGGGCCGCGCCAAGCCCAAGTGCCGCGCTATTCATGGCGCAAGAACTTCTACGCTATCGCCCCACCGAAGAAGGCCACGCCAACTGGCTGGCGCGCATCACTAAGCTCGTACACGCCGCCGGCGTCCCCGCGGCCCCGGCCGTCTCACGCTCTGTGGTGCGCCACTCTGGGCGCGCAGGAGATCCCGCACCAGGCGCTCCTCCTCCCCCACCGCCCCCACCGCCGGCGGGAGACCACCGCGCCCCGTCACACGCCTCCTCTCCGCGCGATTGTCAAATCGTGGTGAAGACGGGCCCGGACCTACGGGTGGAGATCGAGCGCCAGAAAGAACGCAATAACCGAATTGTCGGTGACATCGCCGCTGCAGGGTGCCAGAACCGCAACGCGAACGCCGCCATCACAACGTACGCCATAGGCTGCGCTGCTTTCACAAAGAAGCCGCGCAAGGTTGCGTGGCCATACAAGTTCAAGCCGGACCTGCCTCCGCGCTACGATGGCCGAACCAACCCTCTGGAGTTCTTGCAACTATACACTGTGGCCATCCAAGCCGCGGGAGGCGATGACAAGGTCATGGCCAACTGGTTCTCCATGGCCCTCAAAGAGTCGGCACTCTCCTGGCTGATGAACCTCCCCGACGATTCCATCGACTCGTGGGAGGACCTCTGCAGGCGTTTCGTGGCAAACTTCAAAGGCACGTACGAGCGCCCCCTCACCTACAACGACCTCCGTGTTGTACGCCAGAAGTCAGGCGAATCCCTGCGCAAGTTCATCCAGCGTTTCAGCCAGGTCCGCAACAAGATCGCAAACGTCGAAGACTCGCAGGTCATCGCCGCCTTCAGGGAAGGCGTCTCGAACCGCAGGATGCTCGAGAAGCTCGTTATCCATGACACGCTCACCTCTGTGTCCAAGCTCTTCAACCTGGCAGACAATTGCGCCAAGGCTGAGGAGGGTCTCCTCTTCAAGAAAGAGGTGGAAGAGGACGACAAGACCAAGAAGAAGAATGCTGAGAAGCGCAAGGTCACCACGGTCCTCGCTGTGGAGCGCGATGAGAAGTTGCCTCGCGGGGATCCTTCGGGGGTCACGAGCAAGAAACAAGCCACCGGCATGCATGTACTGCATCTACCACAACAGGACCAACCACAACACTGAGGACTGCTGGGAGCTGAAGCAACTCTCCCAGAAGCGTCAGCAGCAAGAGGACCGCGGTGGCCACAGGAGAGGCTGTGGCGGCCGCGGAGGTGAACGCTACAGCGCCAATGGCAACCCGCCGCCTCAGGAGGGCCAGAACACCGCTGGGCAAAACAACAACCTCCCTGACGATAACCCTGGGGCTACCAAGCTCCCAAGGGGATCGCGGCTTGCATCCTTGGTGGGGCTCAGGCGCCACGGTCGAACAACCACTTCAAGCAGTTCGCTCGAGCGGTCAACGCCGCCCTCCCGGGCACCGAGGCCGCTCAGCCCCTCAAATGGTCGCAATATCCAATCGCCTTCGACTCCAGGGACCACCCCAAGTCCACCCAGACAGTGGGAACCATCCCGCTGATATGCACCCCCACCATCAACAACATCGCCGTCACAAAGACGCTCATCGATGGTGGGGCTGGCCTGAATGTCATCTCCGTCGAGACCTTCGAGCAGCTCCAGGTGCCGTACAACAAGCTCATGCCTTCCAAGCCCTTCGCAGGGGTAACCGATGGACTCATCACCCCTCTGGGGCAAGTGAGGCTGGCCGTCACATTCGGCACTCGCGAGAACTATCGCACTGAGCTTGTCGACTTCGATGTCGCATATATCGGGCTGCCCTACAACGCCATCCTCGGGTACCCTGCCCTCGCGAAGTTCATGGCTATCACTCACCACATGCGTATAACCTCGTCAAGCTCCCAGGCTGTAGTGGTATAATCACCATCCACGGCCAAGTCCAAGAGGCGTTAAGCGCTGTCGAGCTGGCCTACAGGAATGCCGCCGCAGCAACCTCGACAGAGGATGATGAGGGAGAAACCCTTGAGAAGCCCTCCAAGAAGAAACAACTGTTCGTACAAGAGAAGACCGCCACGAAGAAGGTGTCTCTGGATGATGGAAGCTCGGGGGCTAGCGTCAACATAGGCGCTGGGTTGCCTCCTAAATAGGAAAGCGCGCTCGTCGCCTTCCTCAGGGCAAACTCTGACATGTTCGCTTGGACACCGTCAGATATGTCCGGCGTACCGAGGGAGGTGATCGAGCACCACTTAGCCGTGTGTCCAAACACGCGTCCCGTGAAGCAAAAAGCGAGGCGCCAAGCGCCCGAGAAGCAGGAATTCATCATCAAGGAAGTAGAGAAGTTGAAAGATGCACATGTAATCCGCGAAGTCGCACACCCCGATTGGCTCGCCAACGGGGTTGTCGTCCCCAAGGCCACTGGAGGAGGCCGCCTCTGCATCGAATATACCGATCTTAAGAAGGCTTGCCCCAAGGACCCTTACCCCATGCCCAGAATCGACCAGATTGTGGATTCCGCAGCGGGCTGCGACCTCCTATGCTTTCTGGATGCCTTTTCCGGCTACCACCAAATCAAAATGGCAAAGGAGGACGAAGAAAAGACAGCTTTCCTCACCCCTTATGGTGTGTATTGCTACAGGTGCATGCCCTTTGGCTTGAAGAACGCCGGCGCCACCTTCCAGAGGCTCATGAGGATCGCCTTGGGG
This sequence comes from Poa pratensis, assembly GCA_947311845.1. Lineage (NCBI taxonomy): Eukaryota > Viridiplantae > Streptophyta > Magnoliopsida > Poales > Poaceae > Poa > Poa pratensis. Next base: position 18,940,252 of record CAMZMU010000045.1, read on the forward strand.
CTCAGATGGGGCGGAACGCGGAGGCCTATGTCGATGACATCGTGGTCAAGACTCGCCAAGAAGACACCCTCTTGAAGGACCTCGAGGAGACCTTTGCCAACCTGCGCAAGGTGAACATCAAGCTGAACCCCGCCAAATGCGTCTTCGGGGTCCCTTCAGGCAAACTCCTCGGGTTCCTAGTGTCTCACAGAGGCATTGAGGCAAACCCAGACAAGATCAAGGCCATCGAAGAAATGCAGCCGCCTCGCCGCCTGAAAGACATGCAACGTCTAGCAGGTTGTATGGCCAGCCTAGGCCGCTTCATCTCAAAGTTCGGCGAAAGGGCCTTGCCTTTCTTCAAGCTCATGAAGAGGTCGGGCAAGTTCGAGTGGACCCCAGAAGCAGACCAGGCGTTTGAAGATCTCAAGAAGTACTTGGCCAGCCCACCAGTCATGGTTGCCCCATGGACCCGCGAGCACCAGAAGTTGTACCTCACGGCAACCCCGCAAATAGCCAGTGCGGTCTTAGTGGTAGAAAGGGAGGAGCCCGTACCCACCAAGAAAAGCACTACCGCTCCCCCCATGAGCCCCCGAACGAGGAATAGGCTCCCCAAACCCTGGTCCTCAAGCCGGGACCGAGCTTTAAGCGGGAGACCTCGCCGAGGGCCAACCACAAGACAGCTCCCTCAAGGGATCTGAGAAGCCACGCAAAGAGCCAAACGGGGAGACACCGCTCACCACGCTCGTCGAACACCAGTGTACTTCGTCAGCACGGAGCTTCGGGATGCTCGCGAGCGCTACACCATGCAGCAAAAGCTGCTCCTCGCACTCCTCGTCGCTTCAAGGAAGCTGCGCCACTACTTCCAGGGCCACCCCATCACGGTGGTCACATCGTATCCCCTGGAGCAGATCTTGCGTAATCCCAACGCTACGGACCGCGTCGCAGGATGGGTATCGAGCTGCAGCCTTTCGGCCTGCAATTCGACACCACCAGGGTCATCAAAGGAAGGGCTTTGGCTGATTTTGTCGCCGAATGGACAGACCCACAACAAAGAAAACCTCGGGAGGAAGAAGACCCGGCTGAACCTCCAGACGAGGCGGTGCCGGGCCACTGGACCATGCATTTCGACGGGCGTTCGCGCATCAATGCGCAGGGGCCGGCGCTGTCCTGACCTCGCCGACGGGAGACAAGCTATACTATGCTGTCCAAATGGATTTTACCAACGAGGACAAGGTCTCCAATAACATCGCCGAGTACGAAGGCCTCCTCGCCGGGCTCAGGGCCGCGACTACTCTAGGCATTAAGGACCTCCTTATCAAGGGCGACTCACAGCTTCTGGTCAATTTCTCCAACAAAAGCTACAAGCCCAAGGATGACCATATGACAGCCTACCTGGAGGAGGTCCGAAAGATCGAAAAGAACTTCAAGGGCATGGAGCTCATGCACATCCCGCGTAAGGAAAATCAGGAAGCAGATGAGATCGCCAAGCGAGCGTCAAGAAGGGAGCCCCAAAGGCCAGGTGTCTTTGAAGAAAGACTTCACAAAGCCTTGGTCCAGCCGAAGCAGGCTCAAGCAGAAGCTATGGATGTTGACAAAGAGCTCCCGCTACCACCGCCAATGGGAGCGCCAGACTATGGTCCACCTTCGGGAGTTCGTTTGTAATGGCTATGGCGTCTCAAGAGGAAAACTGGATCGTCGAGATCAAGGCCTTTTTGAGCACGGGGACTCTCCCGAGGATGACGCAGAAGCTGAAAGAATCGCTCGCGTGGCCAGGTCATACTGCATCATCGCAGAGGATCTGTATCGCAAACGCCCCAACGGCGTCTCCCTGCGGTGTGTCCCCACCGAAGAAGACCGGCAGCATCTTGAGGACGTGCACAGTGGAGAATGTGGGCATCACTCATCTTCGCGCACCCTCGCCGGAAAAGTTTTTCGGAGCGGGTTTTACTGGCCCACAGTGCTCCAAGACGCCACCACCCTGGTTCAAGCCTGCGAAGCATGTCAATTTCACGCCAAGCAGGTCCATCAGCCAGCGCTGGGACTCCAGACCATCCCGCTCACCTGGCCCTTCGCGGTCTAGGGGCTGGACATCCTGGGGCCCTTCCCGAGGTCGAGTGGGGGCTACCGTTTCCTCTACGTCGTCGTCGACAAATTCACCAAATGGGCGGAGGTGGAGGCGGTAAGCTCTATCCCGGCGAACTCGGCGGTAAAGTTCCTGAGAGGCATCGCGTGCCGTTTTGGCGTACCCAATCGCATCATCACCGACAACGGCGCGCAGTTCACAAGTGGCGCTTTCAGAGCTTACTGCGACAAACTGGGCACTCGTTATGTTTCGCCTCAGTAGCGCACCCACGAAGCAATGGGCAAGCTCAGCGAGCAAACGCCGAAGTGCTCAAAGGCCTCAAGATGCGAAGCTTCAACCGCCTCAAAAGCTCAGGCAAGAATTGGATCGACGAGCTCCCCTCAGTGCTCTGGTCTTTCCGGACAACTGCGACTAAGCCAACAGGAGAAACGCCTTTTGCCCTCGTCTACGGAGCTGAAGCTGTCCTTCCCAGCGAGATCAAACATGGGTCCCTGCGGGTCCTGGCATTCAACGAGGATGACCAAGACGCACTCCACAATGACGATCTTGTGCTGCTTGAAGGACTGCGACGCAGAGCTGCAATCAGGGCGGCAAGGTACCAGCAGGCCTTGCGCCGGTACCATAGCCGCCACATACGCTCGCGCTCCCTCGAAGCTGGCGACCTGGTCCTTAGAAGAATACTCTCCAGAGAAGGCCTCCACAAGCTCTCACCCATGTGGGAAGGACCCTACAGGGTCACGCACGTAGCCAGGCCTGGAGCAGCACGGCTGGAGACTCAAGACGGCATACCCGTCAAAAACCCATGGAACATACAACATCTCCGCAAGTTCTACCCGTGACCCAAAGTCACCACAGACATTTTTTGTCTCCAGAGGGACGCTCGAGACATCACCTCCCCAAGCTTCACAAAAGCTTTTCCCTCCCCGAGGGCCACTCCATCTGAGCTCTCTCTACCACGCGTCGCCACGGGCTGCGAGAAGTCTCAGCCACATCTTGTGGAACCCCATGCCCAGACATGGCCGGTTGTAACTTGGCTACTCCAAGTATAAAAATACCCATGCCCCGACATGGCGAAGTGTAACTTGGCTACTCCAAGTGTAACAGACTAATGCTTTTTGGCATAAACGCGCCCCGCGCCCCTTTTAATGTTACGTCGGTAAGCAGACGACCCATGTCTTTCTTGCACCCGTCTTCTTCCAATGTATACCTCGCAAGCGGGGGCTGGGCACGGTGACTGTGCCTCAGGAGCATCCCAGCAGCACCAAAAACCCAAAGGGTGCTCGTCTCTCCTTGCGAGATACACATAAGGAAGCTTATGGGCGCGAGTGGGACCTTTCAATCATGCAAAACGCCCGTGGATATGCCTCTATGTTGAGCAGGGAACATGACGTCCCCATCGAAGAAGGGGTCCACCGACACAAGGCAGGGAAGCAGGAACAGGCGATAAGCACCTCACGAGAGGAGTATACGCCGGCTCAGTTAAAGGTGTCTTACAGGTTCTTTCACAAATAAAACCCTACTGGATAAGTACATTGCAGGCACACCCCGCCGCAGGGAACAGTTTAAGCCTTCTCTTCACCGAGCTTCGCGCCCTGGGAGTTTTCTTCGTTCTCCTCGACGCCTTCATCATCGTCCACGGCCTCAAAGCGCTTGACGTAGGCGCTCACGTCCTGCTGCACCTGGGCCTGCACTTCCGTGGCGTTCGGCCCCTCGAGAGGCTCCGTCACGCTCTTTAAGTTGAAAGAAGGCTGGAGGCGGCGAAGATTGGCGAAGATTCGGCCAACTGCGACTGTGAGGAGCTGGCGGCTCTCCTCCTCAAGGCGATCATCCAAGCTCGTCGCGGCCTTCAAGAAGTTGGACATGAGCTGCCCGAAGAAGCCCAGGTGAGCCTGCACGCTGGCGTCTCCATCGGTCGGAATCTCACCATCTTGCCCCACCGGGGCCCTGTCTGGAGCAGTTTCAGGAGTCGCCGCGGTCGCCGGCGCCTCGACCCCGGCGTCCAGCCCAGCTTCCCCTGGGTCCTCCTGCGTGGGAGGCGGCGATGGCGCCCTCTCCTCCATCACAACGTCAGCATCCTCCTTGACCACCTCCACCTTGTCCTCCTCGGCCTTTTCCACCTCTCCTTCTGCCGTCACCACCACCTGCGCGGAAGGGTTGTCGAGGCGTGCAGGAGAGGATCGGCTGGCTCCCGTTCCACCCTCGCAGCCCGTCCCCGCCTCGGGAGAAGCCTCGGCCTGGGGGGAAGGATCGGGGGGTCCCTTGAATTCGGGAGCGGCAGATGCGCCTGCAGACTCCGACGCCTCTCCGAGCTTGCGGAGCCGTCTCCGCGGCAGCGCCTTGGAGGATCTGGAGAAGAAAAGATCAGAAAGTGGTCGAGGGAGACACTGGAAACTGCAGCAGGAACGAGGAAGAAGGGGAGGAACTTACGACACGGCCGCATCCACCCACTTTCTTTTCCTCTCGCGCCGAGGCTGGGAGGCGGCGACCTTCGGCGTCTCCATAGTCTTCTCGGCCGCGGAGGCCTCAGGAAGTGTCCTGGAAGGGCGACCATGGATCGCTTTCAAGCGGAACTCGCGGCGAGGCGAAGGAGACTCTTCAGGGGACTCCTCCTCATCTTTTTCCTCAACACGTTGCGACGGAGCGATGCAGAATGGGCTCTCGTCGTGATCCTCGTCTCCCGACGAGACATCAAGGACCTCCGCGACCGGCTCAGCCGCTCGCGGCGGGTCCGCATCCCCTCTTGGGGATCCGGCGCCTTCCAGGGACCTCTCGCCATCTGAGGTAGAACCCGCGGAGGCGCCTGGAGGGAGGCCTCCGCAGGCTTCTCCCTCCCCATCGAGATCAGGCCCCATGCCGAAAACTCTGGCATCAGTGTCAGACGCTCGAGGCCCTCCGGCATCGACAGCCGGTGCAGCGGATTGGCGCGCTTGTCCGCTGGCTTGGGGATCTCAGGAGCCGTGAATAGGGTGTTCAGGACGCCCCTCACCACTGCTCCCTTCAAGCTCGAGTTGACCAGGCGCATCTTGTCCGACTTCCCCGAGAACAACCACATCGGTTTCACATGGGACTGGAGCGGAGCGATGCGCCGCTTCACGAAGTCCCTGGTCACCATCTAGCCAGTGACGCCGAACGCGCGGGCCTCGGCAAGGCGCCCTTCCACATGGCTGAGAGAAGAGTGGCACAGGGAGAAACTGCCCCAGCCGTCGTGCTTCACCGGGGGCCCCGAAGGCAGCTCGAAGAAGGGACTCCCCCCTGAGATCTCCACGTAGAACCACCTCTTGCGGACCTTCTTCGTCATACAAGTGATGGGGACTGCCTCCTTCCAGGCGATGGGGATGTAGCGCTTCGCCATGCCGTCAGTAATCCGGAAGGAGACGCATCCCGTGGTCTCGGAGGACGCCGTGAAGCGCAGGGCGTAGTAGCTGCGGAAAAGGTCTACCGAGGGCATAACCCCAACATACGCCTCGAAGAAGTAGGCGAAGATGGAGAGAGTAAGAATGGAGTTGGGGTGGAGGTGAAGCAGGTGGATTCGGTAGTGCTTCAGGATGGCGAGGAAGAACTCAGAAAGCAGAGGAGGCCATGAATCGCACCCCCTCCAGCTTTTCGAGGGTTCGCATGCGGCTGTCCTCCAGTGCAGGCTTCCGGGCGCGGCCGCGCCCTGCCGAGGCTCCTCCATCAGATGAGGCCGCGGCCTTGGCTTTCTGCGCGGCGGTGGCTTTCTTGGGCGACATCGCGGCGGCGGCGGGGGTCCAGAGAAGTTACGGCGTAAGGAGAGAGAAGACGAAGGGAAATGTGGAGAGTGATGGGGAACCACGCCGGTTCCTCTGCCTTTAACCTCCGCGTGGTGCGGTTCCGTCAGACGTGGCGGGACCTACCCCCACGGCCGAGGTACTGAAGAAGCCGAGGCAGCCCCGGGCGGTAACCGCACAGCACGTGTCTTGGCCCAGAATGGCCGTTTTGGGCCCTGGACGCCTCGCCTCCGCACGTGGGCTGCGGCATCCCCGTCAAGGGCCCGGGGGCTACTGTCGGCCGGCCTTTCTGACCCCAGACCTTTAAATACGAGACGCGGCTAAGGACCAGGCCGCGGTGCCTGGCGAGCCCGCGAGGCTTCTTTCCTCGCGGGGGCCTTGATGCTGAAGAAAACGACTAAGTCCCCGTGGCCAGGGGGCCGCCTCGAGAGACCTCCCCCTCTCGAAGACGTCGAAGCACTCGAAGTGCTTGGTGAGGCTCTGCCATCCTGGCAGGGTGCACATGGGTCCTGTACCCCGTAGCAGGACGACGTGCGGATCTGTGCAAGATGACGGGGGGGCCGCAGTTGATGTTTCCATGCTTAAAGGGGAGCGGCAAAGCTGCCCTAAGAGGGGAGGATTACCAAGCATACCACTCTGGTGCTAACGGGACAACCTGCCGCTCCGCTCCAACAACGACGTCACTGGAGTGACGCCATGAACCACTGGGCGCCGACCACTACTTTGGCCGGACGGTGGCGGGACCTGACGAAGACCAGCAAGACCAACACGGTGGACCGCGTCCACAACCGCTTGGACCAGGGGTGCGCCGCCTCCTGCACCGGCACTGCGGAGGAACCCTAGCCTCCGCCCCCGTGCCTATATAAGGAGGAGGGGCGCCACTGGAGAAGGGGATCGATGTTTCCTTCGCCCAAGACTACTAGCCCAAAGAGAGAGGAGAGCTCCTACACCCAAAGAGTCCCACCATTGTTGTAAGCTTCGCCCTCGGCAAGCAACTCTGTACTGTAACCTCTCGAAGCAATGCAATACAACACAACAGGAAGTAGGGTCTTTACTCCGCACGGAGGGCCTGAACCTGGGTACGAGCTTGTGTCCATCTCTGCCGTGATGAGTTCTCGCAAGTTCGTCGAGCTTGGTCGCCGAGGTTGACGAGTGTTTGATAAGTGTCGTGTTCAACCCCTCTCGATTCCTGGTTCTCGGGGACTATTCTCCGACAACAATAAAATTTGCATAGTTGGCAAACCATGGAGATACAACTTTAGCACTAGAAACATTAATATTTGCAAGTTGTTCATTAACAAAACTATCATTAATAGGAATAGGATCATCAGGTATATTTTTCATTCTAGAAAGATGATCAGCTACTTGATTATCTTCCCATTTCCTATCAACAATGTGTAAATCAAATTCTTGCAATAAAAGTACCCATCTTATTAGTCTAGGCTTAGCATCTTTCTTATTCATTAAGTATTTAATATCAGAATGATCAGTATGTGTTGTGACTTTGGAATCAGTAATATAAGGTCTAAATTTGTCACAAGCAAATAACACTGCTAAAAATTCCTTTTCAGTTGTAGCATAATTTCTTTGGGCAGCATCAAGTGTTCTACTAGCATAATAAATAACATTCAATTTCTTATCAACACGTTGGCCCAAAACAGCTCCAACTGCATAATCACTAGCATCACACATAATTTCAAAAGGCAATTTCCAATCAGGAGGTTGAATAATAGGAGCACTTATTAAAGCATTCTTCAAAATATTAAAGGTCTCAATGCAATCATCATTAAAAGAGAAAGGAACATCCTTTTACAAAAGATTGGTTAGAGGTTTTGTTAATTTGGAGAAATCTTTAATAAACCTACGATAAAAACCTGCATGCCCAAGAAAACTTCTTATACCTTTGATGTCCCTTGGGTATGGCAGCTTTTCAATAGCTTCTATCTTTGCTGGGTCAACTTCTATTCCTCTTCCGGAAATACGATGCCCAAGAACAATACCTTCAGTAACCATGAAGTGACACTTCTCCCAATTAAGAACTAAGTGTTGGTCTTCACAACGCTGCAAAACTTTGTTAAGGTTGAACAAGCAATTATCGAAAGAAGTACCATACACAGAAAATTCATCCATAAAAACTTCCATTATCTTTTCAATATAATCAGCAAATATAGCATTCATGCATCTTTGAAAGTAGCGGGAGCATTGCACAAACCGAACGGCATTCTCCTATAAGCAAATGTACCATATGGGCAAGTAAAAGTGGTATTTTCTTTATCATCCTTATGGACAGGAATTTGTGAGAAGCCTGAATAACCATCTAAATAGCAAAATTGAGAATGTTTAGATAACCTTTCTAATATTTGATCAATTATTGGCACTGGGTAATGTCTTTACAAGTTGCTTTATTTAGCTTTCTGAAATCAATACACATCCTATAACCAACACCAGTACGTTGAGCCACAAGTTCATCCTCATCATTTGGAACAACAGTCATTCCACCCTTTTTGGGAACACAATGAACAGGACTAACCCACTTACTATCAGCTATGGGATAAATGATACTAGAATCAATAAGTCTTATTACCTCTTTTCTTACCACTTCTTTCATTTTTGGATGGAGACGACGTTGATAATCCACAACAGGTTTTGCATCCTCCTCCAAATTAATTTTATGCATACATAGAGCTGGGCTTATACCTTTAAGATCATCAAGAGAATATCCAATGGCTGATCGATGAGCTTTCAGCACATCAAGTAACTTCTCCTCTTCTTCAGCTGAAAGGTTAGCACTAATAATGACAGGGTATATGCTTTTCTCATCCAAGTATGCATATTTCAGATTTTTAGGCAATAATTCAAAACTATAATATTTGTTCTAAAGCATCTTTTTCCTCGTCATTAAATGGTTCATCTTGAGCATATAACGTTCTACCACGTCTGTTGAAACTATAGCTATATGAGCAAGAGTTTCAATTATATCTTCAGAAATTGGCTCTTTCACTGCATGTTTATCAGCAAATTTAGAAAAGTTGAATTCAAGTTTTTCACCAGCACATTTAATAAACACTTTCTCTTTAGCCAAATTAATTTCAGCACCAACAGTGTGTAAGAAAGGTCTACCAAAAACGATAGGACAAAATGAATCTTGAGGACAACGAAGCACAATAAAATCAGCAGGATATTTTATTTTGCCAATCAACACTTCAACATCTCTAACAATTCCAAATGGACTAATATAATCTTTATTAGCAAGTTGAATTGTCATACTTGTCTCTTCCATGATGATATGATCAATATCAGGCTTGATTTCAAGATAAAGAGAATATGGAATGACACTAATACTTGCTCCAATATCACACAAGGCATGATAACTTGAAGTCCCAATAGAGCATGATATAACAAGTTTACCAACCTTGGCCGAATTACCTTTGATGACTTTAGTAGCATCCTCACATAAATAAACATCAACAGGATCTTGTTCATTTAATTGCTTGATAATAGAAATTTGACTGTTGACTTCCACCTGTTCATAAGGCTGAGAACATCTTCTGTTACTTTTGTTAGTAACAGCAATAAGTAAATTCTCCTTAACTTGGTTTGGATAGGAGGTGGTTCAACATACTCCTCAATTGTCACAGATGCCATTGGTTCTACCTGTTTAATAACTTTAGGAACAACAATAGATTGTTTAACAGGTTCAACATAAACTTCAAAACCACTTTTAGGAACACCAATATGATCAGCAAAAGATTTAGCTATATCAATTATAACATACTAGTCATTTACCCGTGCCCCTGCACGGGCTAGAAGTTAGATAACAGTGGAAACCAAATTTGTATGCATTGCCTCACTAAGATCATACTCTCTCCTTCCAAATATATCAGAATTTCAAATTTGAGTCTGGCCTAGACCATGAATCCATTTTAAAAATTAGGCATGTGCCATGAAAATTATATTACCGGAATGAATATATATGTTTTGTGGGATATGCCTCATTAGTATAATAGTAAAATTGATGACTAAATTTATGCTTAATACTTAAGAGGCCTATCATATTTCGAAGGAGATTATTGTTTTTGCCACCATATTGGTTACTTTCTTGAAATTTTTTCAATAGTTGCCAAATGAGTGTGGCGTTTTGGAGGCCGAGCTATATGTAGCTCGGTTTCCAAAAAACATTGAGTCCACATATCTATTATATAATTAAAACACAAGACAATTAACGGTGGAGATTAGCCATGTCTGAAACAACGGCTAAGATTTATACTTCGTAACATCCGGCCGGTTTGGTGTCCATCTCCTCCACGTCTCAAAACTACAGCGTCACCATGGAAAGAAGAGAGTTCTTATCCAATCACAAAAAGAGAGATAAAGTACTAGCCAGTCCACGTACGTGTATATTAGCCAACCCACGTACGTTGATGATGGAGGCGCGATATGCATCTGATCGATTGATCAAAGTCGCTGCATCTCACGGTTACGAGACACCAGGTGTTTTCCGGCGGCCGGCCGCTGCGAGACGTAATAAAGTTGCTGCATCTATGCGAGATGTGTTCCTCATACCTTGCAGCGACGTAGATGGGGTTGAGGGCTTTGCAGCAAGCGCCGGCCGGCCGGCCGGCCGCCACGGATTATTTCACGCCTACCGTGTTGCGGCTCTCCATCGGTTAGCTGGAACCCTCGACGGTATTACTCGCGGTGGTGCGTCCTCATCTCCAATTCAAGCAAATCTTGGCAGTACTTTATGATAGATCCATCACTGGAACCCGGATCTGCGTCTTTTTTACCTGCAGCGTGCAATAACATCAGGGGCTGGAGGCGTATTGCCGGCCGTACAAGATCATTGTCCTGTGTATGAGGATGACGAAAATTTATGTCGAGCTATGGTTGGATCATGACAATGAAGCAGAGTTCCAGCCATTCTTTTCTGGAAATTGGTCACGGCAAGCACATCCCTGATGAGGCCCAGTAATGTTTTCTACTTGGGTTGATATCATATTGTTTTCTAGATTAGACATTGAGTAGTGGGCCATAAGACAATTTGTAGTTATGTGCTGTTCTGATTTGAGTAGGGAAGGAAGCGAATAGAACATGTTGGTTACAGGACCAAAGGTTTCAGTTGTGGTCGGTCTTATTCTTGAGGTATGTAATTATCTAACATGCACAAGGTAACATACATAGAAATTTGGATTTACGCTTCAAATTTTTTTTTTTGGATTGTGCAAGATTTGATCAGCTAGAGCATATGTGTATGTATATGATTCATGATATGAACTTAAGTACTTGCATTAAATCAGAAATTAGCAGTCCAACGATGCCCCTTTTGCAATGATGTGTGCAAGATAGCAAGCGCCAGGTTCCCACAAGATGGAAGCCGATCTACCGGCAGAAATCCTGAGACGCGACCAAGCAATATCGACTAGAAAGGATAGAGAGACTAGAATGCGCATGTGACCGAGAATATATATCTTAATTATAACGTGAGTTAGTCAGATATGCATGGTAATCTTAGCTAAGGAGAGTCGTACAGCAATGAGTACAACAATGTTACACCATGGTGATCTTACCTAACGACCGTTAGCATCCGCAGGGAAGCATATTTTATACAACACCAGGAAGAAAGAGAACAAACGAGCAGCTCAAGTTTATTTTTGTTGTAAAACGCACGTTCAAGGTATGTATCTGTTAAAGACTATCCTTACTGGCCTCCTGGGCTCGGCAGCACGATCCTCTACTATACATGCTTCTGTGTGCATCTCTACTAAAATATGAACATAATATCTCAGATATTTATTTATAATGAAAATCGTAATATGTGATAGACCTGTACACACAAATACGCAGGTCACCAACATAGAGATAGATGTAAACTCTTGGCCTCATACGTAGATGTGAAGCTTGCAAAGTAAGTTCTTTGCATGATTTAGCCAAAGCACGCCGTGATGAAATCAATATATACAAAATTTGTGAATAAATCGGGATTTTAAATTTGTAGTTGGATTCATATATGAAATTTACTTTGAATATGAAGCACGAAGTAGAAATTAAATATTATACCAAAAATGTAACGATATGGTTTATAGATTCATATGTACCAAAATGCAAAATTTTAATTGTCAAGGTGCAAACTTTAGCTACAATCACGTCTTTGTATATATTACATTGTAAATACTCCATTCCTTTAAATTCTATAAAAAGTTTTTGACACTGTAGGGATTTTCCCTACAGTTTATGGTAAAAAAAAATTAGTGCATATTAACTCTATTAGAGAGACATATTAAACCAAATAACCGTTATAATAAGGACCTAACATATGGCAAGAATGATATAAATCTACTGTTTCAATCTATCAATTGATACTTATAATGGATTGATTAGCATAATAAAATGATAAAAGAGATTAACTCAACAGATTAATATTGTTGGGTTTGGCGTATTATACATCAAGAATAGGAAAAAATGCTGAACATTCTTCTCAATGATACGTCTATATTTTTATCCTGAAATTGTTCTCAACATAGACATCATTACAATGAGTAGTAGAGATGAGTAGAATGAAGCTTAAATTACTTGGAGGCCCTGAATTTTAAGAGCAGGCTTTAAATTTATCTTGAATTGTTAATATGACAGAAACTTGATGCCAACAAATGCACCAAATAGCAAGCACATAAAGAACTGATGTTTTGTCTTCATTAGTCAAAATTTTAAAGTATATTTACTTAGGATTTGCTGCGCACTTTGGGCTATAAGAATCATATACATCTCTTTTCGTTTTCTCACTTATGACTTATGTTCTTTATTAGTATTTAAAAAAACGAGAGTTAATTTTGTAGGGGTAGTTTTGCTTGCTTTTCTAATGCTTCATGTGTTTTGTTGCAGGGAGCTACCAAAATCGGTGCTGCTAGATGTATATTTTTGGCCAGGAGGTTAGGATGGCTACAGGTTGATGACACGTCGAGACGCCGGCGGAATCATCAATTCATTATCCACCGTCAAATTGTGTGGTACGCATGAGAAATTTTGTTGGTAACTGCGTATATACTCCTCATGTCCCGATCTACTTATATTCACGATTCAAGTATTTCTGTCTCTTAATCTGAATAATGGACAGAATCTGAGTTCCCGACTCTCTGATGTCATGTTTGTTGATGCATGCTTCATGTATGTTATTTGCTTAATTATTGCAGAGAGCCATAGCTAGCTATCAACGTATATAATTAGTGCTCCTCACATACTTTCTATATTTGTGATCTTGTGGATTCAGTTTATATGGTTTCCTTTTCCCTTACTTGCATATAGGTGTATAGCTAACTGCTTTGTGTTATGTTGTATACTTTCTCTACGTTGTCACGGACTGTTTGGTGATGCTATCTCTGCTCAAAACAACCACTAAGAGATCTTAACTTTGTCACGTCATGTAGCTTTTTCTTTATATATGTCATTTGTTTTTCATTTTGACAGCCAATGGATCCTTTTTCAGCAAATGATGATTATATAACACATCACAATAGAATATCGGTAAATGGACTGCATGCCCAGTAGCTTTATTTCCGTGTAATCAAAATATGATACATCATTCTTGAGGCGGAGGCGGAATAGAGCCAGCCATCTAACATGTTCTATATAAATTGAATAAATAGATTTGTCCTATATACTAAAGTCAATCTCATAATATATAGGTTCATTTTGTGCTTTCATAGCTACAATATATAAAATTATTCCACTTGAGTATTATAGTACTAGCGATTGATTGAGAAGGAGCAGAAATTAGGTAGTCACCTTCAATTGAAGGAGCGTAAGGAAAAAAAATAAGAGTTCAAGGGTAGAGTGCGCACGTGCATCATTTTTTTCTCTTCAAAACAAAGTACAGACACAAACTCTCGCAAACACGTGCACACACCCATGTCTATGAACGCACGCACGCACGCTCTACCCTATGAGCACCTCTAAAGTACCGAGCCGGCGGCTCGAGTCTTGAAATTCACGAAGTCACTCGGGGGGACTCGCTGTCGACAGGAACGTCGCCTCCCACTGAAGAATATTCCGCCTAAATGAGAAACACCAATGTGAAAAACCTGGATTGAACTCTGAAGTGTTGGGGTACAACCACCGTCCTAACCATCTTGCCTCAAGCAAGTTCTCGCACATGCATCAATTAACATTACTTTGAAGCCTCACATTTCCCAGTTATAACATGTGATGTGAAGCGTTTTATCATCTAGCCGCGCAATTGCGCGGGCCACCCAGCTAGTTTGTGTTTCAAACAAATGTAGAATAAATTCTAGATGTAGATAAAGTCGAGATGTACCACTACGTAAAGACTCAAATCAAAATCCGTAAGATTCTGGGCTACAAAAATGACAAACCTGGTAAAATTTGAATTTTATAGACTGTGTACTGTTTCGGATCTAGATCTACGAATTTGTTTTTTTTATCCTAAAATACAAAAAATCTTTCACTAAAAATTTGCACAGCTGTAGATATCAAAATTATCTACACGTAGGAATGTGTTGACAATTTTTGAAACGAAAAACTGCAGATTCAATTTTCTTGGAAAACCGAGCTACATATAGCTCGGCCACCAGTTGGAGTTTCCGCCACTTAACATGATACACGCTATAACAGTATGGAAGTATATAAATATGTCTACATCGGAAGTTTCTTCTGTAAATACAATAAATCAGGGAGCTGAACTCTTCGTGAGGAAAAAAATCTTATCCAATTGGTGCAAGATAAACACGTTCACTTAACATGATACACGCTATAACAATATGGAAGTATATAAATATTTCTACATCGGAAGTTTCTTCTGTAAATACAACAAATCAGGGACCTGAACTCTTCGTGAGGAAAAGAAAAATGGTATCCAATTGGTGTAAGATAAACACGTTTTTTGCATGAAGGTTGAGAAATACATTGTTTTTCTTGTGAAAGGATAAAATTAGTAGTAAACTTTGTTAAATAAAATTTGTCACTATATTCTCCAGAAACAAAATTAGGGACCATAAGAAGATTTAACCCTACTAATAGTTCCGCTGAATTATATGAGAATAAAACAACAATGGTTATTAAGCTAACGTTCCCCTGAAAATCACATGTTGCCTAATATATGTCAAATATAGTTTGTTCTCACCGTTGATTGTACTATTTTTATGTATATAACTGAATCAACCGCTGGCATCTCAGTCAATCTATTTTCATGTAGCTGCCTTTTTCTATAGTTGGCTGCTGCTTGCTTGTCCTGATTTTATTATTAAACTCTCCCGTACACACTCCTAAGTGAAAAGTGCATGCAAAATGAGCGAATGCTTAGCAGAACGATTTTGCACACTAATTGCTGTAAACATTTTCAATAGCGCTACTGCTAACTGTCCTCACCAATTAATTATAACAACCACATATATAACTCAAAGCGTTGGACATATCTGACTGGAAAAAGTTAGTGTGGTAATCGATCCTCACCTGAGATCGATTGGTTACGTAGCCGAGTACGGGCGCATGTGGAAATTAATACGGCTGATGGGTGCCTCACGTTGGCGTCCAGCCGTCTGGACATTTTTTTGTTTGACAATACCGATCTGGTGTATGGTTCGGGATTCGAACTCACGCCCAGAAGAGTTATTCCTGCGCGCGTTAGACAAACACATTTAATCCAACGGCTTTAGACAGATCACGCGTATATCTGATGGATAAAATTGTTAACCTCCAGGATTAATGTGGAGCCTCGTATGGTGCCTCCAATTAGTAAATATACTAGTCGTCAACCCGTGCATTCACACGGGCTAGTCATTTAGATATTCAACGTTTATAGATAGGTTTCCATCAAATTAGTGGTTGGGACCTAGATGTAGATATTCAAAAAAATTATTGGTTACTTTCATTTTAAAATCCAGCATGAAGGCTATGGATTTCTCATGGCTTCCATCTAATTGCTATATATAGGGCTGCGTGTACATAACCTTATGGCTTTCTTGTATATGAAGGCCATTGATTTTACTAATAGGGGAAGAAAATTCAAAACGAGTTATCAAATAATTATCCATGTCCGGAGCTCTAACGTTATAGCTGTCCAGCAGTCCTCCATCTTTACCGTAAAGAAAAGGATTTCTGCAGCGAAGAGAGATGACACTTTCAATATATTCTGCACTTACACCATGGTGTTGAACATTGCATAATATTTAATAGGCAGCAAAAAATCCAAGATAATGACACAGGAAAGATATGAAAAAGTACACTAAGATCACAAATTGTAATCACTCACCGATAATTTACTGAGCAAGGCAAATTCTACCGATCATTTCTTGTAACAAACAGAATGGTACGGCACTGGCATCCTGCTTATTTTAAAAAGAAGTGATCTAAAAATGTACTGTAGTACATATGTTGAGCCCCATTACTATTTGGAATATGAAAAGACCTTGCATGTCGAGCCCAAAATCTTGTACGCGGAGTTCGCCAAATAGACCTCCAAGGCCGTCCACTTACACTCTGCACGGCCAGGAACGTCGGAATGCAAGAACCACTGCCTGGAGTGGGCTCCATTGTGAAGAAGAAAAATGTATTTACATATATACAGGACAAAAAACGTCCCATTTGCCTTATTTTGTTTTGCAAAGTACGATCAAAAAATACATTCAACCCAGAATGGAGAGTTCCCACCTTCATTTTCTTATAAACTGTAGAGATATATTGTTTTCGATATTTTGATTCGGAGCTTGCAAACATGTTTTTTTTTTCTGTTTAGTAGCATATATACAACCTTCGTTGCACCTCAGCAGCACGTCTATTTATCACCAGATCACCATTGAAAGTTACAACACGCCAGAATAAGTATTGTTTTAAAAATTGATAAAATGAAGGAATTATACATCTAAAGAAACATAAAAACACCATTCGTTAAACATGCACAGAGTAAATTAAAAATTGCAGGATGAGGACGCATAAAATACCTGGATATTAACCATGTTTACCTTTTGCAAACTTGGTTGAAGATCTCTAGAACCCTCGGTGCAAAACCTACGAATATTTAAATCGTCCCAATATATTAGATTAGTGAGTAATAAAGGTAAACAGTAATGCGTAACCACAGAATGAACTTGGGTAAAATAATAGTATTACCAAAATAAATGTAAAGGTGGAATTTAAAACAGTCCACTTTTGTTTCTAAATACGATGGCATCTCTTGAAGCAGCTATCACACACCAACTTCATCGGGCCTTAAGCCATATCACATAAGCTGCATTAAATGTTTCAGTCTATATTATTGAAAATAGTTTTGTTTTTGTAATCAGTGGATTAACATTTTTCATGCACCGATGATAGAAAATAAGATATCATTAGGGAGCAATGATTCTCACCAACATGAAAAACGTATAAATAACCCCTATGGTCTTCATTATTAATCAATCCGTACACAATTTCAAATCTGGACATATCAGGTCAGACAACAAAATTATACTATTTAATCTAAGTTAAATGTATTATTCTACAACCTAATCTAAGTTCCTACAGAAAAAGAAACAGATGAACCATTTAATCATGCTCGAAATCAATAGCATACGTGTGGTGCATCACGGTGGTAGCATGCAGCTTAATTACGATTAAACATGCACGACGACCGGCCGGCCGGCCAACGCTTGCCGCGAACTCGCAGCGCCACGGAGCGACGCGACACACAGCCGCGGGTGTCCGCGCCATATAGTGCTCGATGTAGATGATCTGTACGCCGACATGAGGCCAACATCAGGAAGGATCAGGACCTGTTTGTCGCTTGGAAACCCTAAACCTACAGAACGGGTCGGGCTGCTTGCCTGCTTGAAAAACGTACAGATCGGTGGAGTTTGACGGAACCTGGGACCTATTAGGCGAACATGCATGAGACGGGTATTTGATTTATTTTGAGGCCGCTGAGGTTCGAACCCGCATGCTCCGTGAACAGATAATACAGATAGAGATTGCGCAGACGTCATCCAACGGATATCGATAAATGATCGCTTAATCCTATGGATACTATTTGCTAATCCCAGGATTAACGTGGAGCCTTCTACGGTGCCTCCAATTAGTAAATATAATATAAGAAGGATCAAGACCAAAATTATCACTCAGACTCTTAAACAAAATAGAAGTAGAGAAGTTCTCTACACATGAATATTGATAGTCTAAATAGGGCTCATTACCTTTATCAAGATCCCAATGACCAGTATTTTCAGAAATAGTCTCCAATAAATTACATGCTTCTTCTTCAGTATTATTTGTAAAACTTCCACCAGATGAATTATCCAGAAATTTCTTGTCTTTCCTTGGTAGCCTCACATAAAAGTTTATCAATATAATTTTCCTTTTAAGATCATGACAAAGATTATTGCGAAGGAGTTCCTTTAACCTCCCCCAAGGTTGAGTACTCTCCCAGATGTGGCTAGAAATTAAATATATAGCAGTGATTCTCATAAGTTTCTTTAGGAGTGAAATATTTAAGAAAGAAAACCTTTCTAAGAACACTCCATTCAATAGTGACTTCTTCATCCAAAAACCTGTACCAATCACGAGCATTACCAGATAAAGACAAATATAATATCTTTCTTTTTACCTGATCCTCAGAAATATCAGGAAGTCTAAATAAGCCACATATGTACTCAATTGTCTCCACGTGTTCACGTGCAGACTTAGTTCCATCCCCTGCAAATGGATTTTTCATAACTCTTTTAACATGACCAATGAGAATTTTAAATCCCACTTTAGGTAACTCAGACACAGTAGTTTCAACCACTTTAGCAGCAGTGGCATAAGCACTTTCATATAAAGCAAGATGCAGCGAGGCACGATTCATAAATGCCATAGTAACAATGAGATAACACAGTAAATAAAATTCAGCTTTCAACTTTCCTTACCAAACTTCTTACCAATAGCTCTACGCTCCCCGGCAACGGCGTCAGAAAAGTATCTTGATGACTCCCAAGTGCAGGAGATCAATTGTAGTACCTTTCGATTAGAAAAGGTTGTTGAACCCACGAGGAGCTGAAGGTATTGGTTAGTAAGATTGATAAATAAATCACAATCCTCTTATGTGGCAAGAGGACAAGCTCAAGTGATGTGTGACTTATATGTGAAAACGTTCGCGAGGGCTTCATGGATATAGCTAGGCATAGAAATTTATTAAACAACACGTTGAATATCTTGTCAAGTTTTAATCTTCTTTGGACGGAGCCATTACTAGGTATAGCTAAATAAATAAACTAAACCCATTATGACGGATCATGTGGCCAAGTAAATGACTGCACAAGAATTATTAAGACATAAGTCCCACCATAGCATTACACTCTAAGGTCCCCGATACTAATACCCTCATAATGTAACTTCATGACTCGGTCTCAGGTTTACATGTCCTCCCAAGTCTCCCTCAATTCATTACACTACGGTGTTCTCCTATGAGCCCATATAGGTGAAGTGTTGTGCCGTCGACGTTCGCACAACACCATCATGGAATCACATAAAAGATAAACACTAAACAAAATACCAACACATGTCATATATAAATCATTGCCAATTCATCCTATGCCCTCAGGAACATATGGGAACTACTCACAACGTGCAAACATGCTAATATTCAGTGCAACATGATACCCATTGACGTAGTTACCTGCGTCAAAAGTAAATGTGTTAGGTTGAGACTCCAAGTGCAGAGTGTGTAGTAAGTGGAAGACGTGTTTTCCCCACGAGAGGTGACTCAAGGGTTTAATATCGAACTCTCGGGGAATCAGTAGTGAAAGATTTATCTTCCTATCCTTCTTTTGGTTACCTGCAAAACAAAGTAAATGTTTTGGTCCTCAACCTCACCTAGTGGTTGTCAAGCACAAGGTGTGAGAATGATATTAAGATAATATGCAATGCAAACAAGAAATAAATATGCAATGGTGGTAAATAAATATGCAAGGATGGTGGAAACAATGATAAATGATATTTTTGGGTTTTATATGATGTATGCAAGATGTTAAAGTGTTTTTGTGTTTTCGGATTTTTAAATGGCAGAAAATGGAAAATGGATAAAAGTTGTTGGAAAGGTGTTTGTTATGATTAAAAATGGACCGGGGTTCATGGTTTCACAAATGCACTCTCTCTTTAATAAAGTGGTAGATAATGGAACAGTAGAGTTGACATATGAGATTGCAACACAAAAGTTTAGTGACAAGTTACTAATTATATGGGCATCACGTCCTAACATAGAGACCTTTTGTTTATTAGTCTCACTTATACTTCACCAAGATGCGAACTAAATCATAACACCTCAGTAATTAAGATAACCCAGAGTATAGCTTTAAGTATTATGACATGAAGTTAAAATAAGAACATGCTAGATCTAGTCACGGAGAAGTGGCATGATCACCCACAACCCTTGTAGCCTGGTATTTTTGTTTATCCCTAGTGAGGCAACAAAGTAAGGTAAAACACGCAAGTGGATCACGGAACTATCTCTCACGTTCACCGCACTAGCTACCCCCCGTTACTCCAACTAATGCACACATCACCCCACACACGCTCGCATAAAACATGCTTGATCAAAACAAGTAAATAGGAACGGGATACATAATATGCATCTATATTCATAACTGAAACAAAACATTTGCAATCTCAAACATATATTAACTCATAAAAGATCCACCACATAGGTATTACATAGATGACCGTAATCATGTTCAGCAGCTCATACAGTACTAATTAGTGAAGCTCAAAGAGAGGAGAGATACATAAGTTACTTCCACAAACCCATAGTTCAGGGGTGGACTACTCCCTCTTCATCATGGAGACGGTGGAGAAGTCGTTGGAGGAGATAGAGACCACGCCGGCAGCGCCCCGCCGGAGTTTTCCCTCCAATCTGCAGCTCCAGGTCTCTATTTCGGTGTTTCTGTGTATCGGCGGCGCTCCTTTCCGAAGGGCGTCGGGGACCATTTTTATAGTCGGTTTTAGGTCAAACCCGAGTCGGTGGAGAAAAGATCGATGGCAACGGAGCTCCGAGGCCCAAAAGAGGGGGTCCCACGCGGCCCATGTACCTGGCCGCGTGGGCCCACTCAACTCGGCCCTCGGGTCTCCTTTCGTGAGCTTCCTTCGCTCCTACACTTTGTTCCTTCCAAAAACTGATGCTCGTAAAATATTAGGTCATTTGGACGTCGTTTGGGTCCCTGAAACATTAAAATATGCAAAATAGGGTTTTCTGCCTGCGCAGGGTTAATTCCATAAAAATAGGAAATAAATAAAATATTCCCAAAATCATTATAAAACATTCATATAACCCTTATATGATGCAAATATGATTGGAATTTAAGTAATATAGTGCAAAGTTCATGTATGCATTTTACATGCATCACAACACAATCTGAAAATATAACTTCACCACCAAATAATGACAAGTACTCAATCACAAACATGAATAGTAGCACAAGACAAGTATCTAGGGTATAACAACTCTCAAACTACGAGGGGAACGGAGTGGATCACGGAGATGATGATGGAGATCGTGCTGGTCTTGGTGATGGTGATGATGTAGAGGCCTCCTCCCACGCCAAGGAGGAGAGGTGATGACGATGACGATGATTTCCCCCTTCTCCGGAGCTCCGGAGCAGCAGGATCTGATCCCCCACGGAGGAAATCAGGAGTTTCGCCGTCGCCGCGGCCTCGGATGGTTTCTGGAAAATTAGGACGTAACTTTTCGGGTGAAAAGAAGGCGTCGCTAAAAAGCCCCGAGCGAGGAGGTGCCCGAGGCTGATTTTAGTGGGCCCCACGTGGCCAAAGAATCTGGCCGCATGGGCCCACCTATTTTGGGCCTCGTGGCTCTCCTCTCTTCGATCTTCTTCCCTCTGCCATTCTTCCGATGAAAAACCAGCTGTGCAATTTCCTTTTATTATTTGGGTCCCTGTAGCTCCTGAAACATTAAAAACAAGAAAAAGGAGGTTCTCTGCCTCCCAGAAATTAAATACAAAAAATAGGGACTTTGTATGAAAGTCCCATAAATCATCTATAACATGTAAAAACAATGATAAAACAATGCCAATAACATTCTAATATGATAATATAAGTTGCATAAATGATGATATAAAATGCACGTATTATCGGTCCACCCCCACCTCGACGCGCCTCCAGGAGGCCTGAGCGCACTGTGGCGGAGGAAGTCGTGGAGGTCGTCGTGGGGGAAGGTGGCCGCGCCGACGACTACGGAGGAGCTCGGGCTGGAGGCAGTCGTCCGGCGGGACGAGGGGCTCCAAATTGGGGATTTTCTTCTTTCTTTTCCATTGGTGGATCGAACAGTTCGTTTCACTTGGCGGTGGCAGCGGCTGTAAATTCTCCAAAACCCAGGGGTAAAACTGGAATTTTGAAAAACGTACTATCACCTCCTCAAGCCATATTATATAGTAGAGATATGGAGGGGATATAAGATATTTTAGGTATTTAATGTGCAGATTGATTTATTTTACTCCCTATGTAGTCCCTACTGAAATAGCTAAAACATCTTACTCCATCCGTCCACAAAAGTATGCCTCAACCTACTCTAAATTTGAATGTATAAATTTGAGCTATGTTGAGACATCCTTTTGTGGACAGAGGGAGTATTATAATATGTAACAGAGGGAGTAGAGACTTAGAGCATCCCATATCATCGGATACCGGCTGGACAGAAAACACTCACCCGATCGGCTTCCTCAAAATTGACTCAAATGTCCTATCTGTCCAACAACTCTCAAATCCAGCCTAGGGAGGAAATGACTTTACCCAGACTCACCCCAACCCCATTTCCATTTTGCCCCCAAATATCCTCTCGATTGGTCGCCCGCTCTCGCCTTTGTATCAATTATCCCGTCACACATGCAAATCTCCCATGTCGCCCTAGTTGTCGTGCGGCGTCGAGAGAAGAAATTATGGAAGGATGCCCCCATCATGGACCTTGTGGAGAAGGGCGCCTCGTCCAAATCAGTTGAGTAGATGTAGTCGTTGAAGTTGAAGCTAAAGACCATCGCCAGAAGGAAAGGTTCACCTGGCAACACATCCGCGAGCAGGAGGAGAAGGAGGATGATGTGAAGAAGGTGGTTGCGGAGATGTAATTCGGCGACTCCGCTTCGAGTCACGCCCACGCCCGGGACCAAATGATGCATGTAAAATGCATACATGCACTTTGCACTATATTACTTATATTCCAATCATATTTGCATCATATAAGGGTTATATCAATGTTATATAATGATTTTTGGGAATATTATATTTACTAGCAAAAGTGCCCGTGCGTTGCAACGGTTTTAAAATAATTCAATATGTGCTCACAAATTTAGAAAATAATATAATGTAATTTCTAGCTCTCAAGCATCTTAGTTTTAGGTTCGTACCGTTTGAAATATTTCAGATTTTGCTTCAAATATAGTTCCCTTATTATACTGTACATCAATCCTCTCAAAAGTGAAATAAAAAGTAACTCAATCTTTTTAAAAATGCATTTATTGTTAGAATTAATCTGGTTATTATTTTTCTTGTGGCACTATGTTTTATTATTTTCCTATACTTCATGGAGGGAAGTTTGTATTTCTCGAAACTTAACATGTATACATTTCGGGGCATTTCTATATGTGTACATCTAAGCTAAAATTTAACTATTTTTTAGACATTTCATGTTGCTATTATGTGTAAATTACGCCTCTCGCTTTTTTCATTTTTTTTCTGGATTTTCACGTGAATATTTTGTGTTGTATCGTCTTTTTCCCGAATTTCTTTTCATCAATTAAAAGTTCACCATTGGGATTTTTTTGTCTACACAACGTGGTGTACTATTCGCTATAAACATTTGCACAGTCCGTTCTGATCAACTTCTACTTCCCAGTGCGCAGAGGCGATCTCGGAGGCGACTCGGGCTTTCCCGGCGACCGCCGGCGTATCCGCGGGATTCCTCCCCCTCCGCGGCCGCTGCGGCGGCGGGAGGGTGGGGAATCCCCGGATCTGCATTCTGGTGGTGTAGATAGGGGGTTTGTAGGCGGCGCCGGAGTGGTGGGGTCGCTGGCGTCGTTCTTTTGGTGCTCTGTGGCTTCACCGTTCCGGCGTCGTCGTCGACGGCGCTGCCAGGCTGCAGGTGAGTCACCCATCTGCTGTTGCCATCTCCGGCGGCGACGGCAGATTGGTGGCGGGTGTACAGGAGGCCGGCGGAGGAGGTTCAAGATGGCGGCTGTGCGGGCTCGTGGGGTGCTGGTGGAGGATCTGGCCATCTCCGGTGAGATGGTTTGGCGCAGGCCCCGGATCTGGAGCAGTTCGTGCTTGGGGAGGCCCCCCAGCCGATGCTGCTGCTTCGTCTTCAGATCCAGCTCCACGGAGCTGGTGGCTACTGCGGTTCTTCAACGCCTTCGAGCTAGGAGTTCGTCTGCTCCAAGGGTTGGTGCTCCTGGCGGCTCGGTTCTTCGGCGTCTTCGGCGACGGAGAGGTGGTGCGCCTGGTGACCTCGAGGTTGAAGATGGGTTGAGCCAGCTTTGCTTTTCTTGTTTCTTCTCTGTTTCTTTCGTTGCTTGTATTTCGATCTGTACTCTGGTTCTTGCTGTTTAATACAAGTATGAAAAATCAAAAAAAAAAAACTTCTACTTCCCAATGTATATGTGCGCACTTGCAGACAAATCGTTAATTTAGAAATTACAAAAATGATATTACACATGCAAGAATAAAAAACTGTACGTCGTATAAAATAGCTACTGGACAAAATCGAAGCGGAGTTCTATTTTCTCCAGCGCATATTTTTCATATCCCATCACACCGCATTAAAGATATCTTTCCCCCTTTCGCCATTATTTGCTCTCTTCCTGGTCTATCCGAATGACCTACTTTTGCTTTGCATCAGCGGCACCAGTGTAGAAAACTCCCACGAGCTACAGCCGCATGTGCTATCTGTGCAAGAAATTGGAAGGCGTAAACTATCTACTCGGTAGCAGCTCTGGTCCCGATCTGCTAGCTCTCTGCCTCTGCACCAATATTGCTGAGCTCGATGCCGGAGCAGGGAAGGGATAGAGAGGAGGCTTGGTGGGCAGTCGAGACCTGTGGAGGAGACGGTTGGGCAGGGGATGCGTGCGCCGCCGGCGGGAGGCGCTGGGACCGGGCTGGGTGGGGCGGGGTAGGAAGTGGCCAGCGCGGGGCGACGGGGTTGACGCCGGGATTGGGCAGTCGAGACCTGTGGAGAAGACCGTTGGGCAGGGGATGCGTGCGCCGCCGGCGCGAGGCGTTGGGACAGGGGGATGGGGCGACGTAGGGGAGCTCCGAGCTTGGCTTCCGGCGGGTTGCCTTCGGTGACGAAGCGTCGGTGATAGCTCGTTGAGTCGTTTGGTCTTTCCGCCGCAGCAGCGCGTTGACATGTACGGTTTGGAGAAACAAGCGTTATGTTCGATGGAAATAAAAAAACGAACCGTTACGACTTAAGTGTGGCAAGGTGGGTAATATTTTCTGTCAACACAGGGTAAAATCGGAAAGTGAAAAACGGACCATCACCTGAAGACATATTATATAGTAGAGATTTCCTATTTTTATGGAATTAACCCTGCGCAGGTAGAAAACCCTATTTTTTCCTTTTAAGTTTCAGGGACCCAAACGTCGTCCCAATCACCTGCAAATTTACGAGTATCATTTTTTGGAAGGAACAGGACTTGGGGGCGAAGGAGGCGAACAAGCAGAGCCCCGAGGCCCAAAAGAGGGGGGCCCACGCGGCCTCTGTACCTGGCCGCGTGGGGCCACCAACTTTGGCCTCGACGCTCCGTTGTCGTCGATCTTTTCTCCACCGACACGGGTTTGACCTAAAATCGACTATAAAAATAGCCCCCGTCGTTCTCTGGAAGGAGAGCCGCCGAAACACAGAAACACCGAAAGAGAGATCTGGAGCTGCAGATTGGAGGGGGAAAACTCCGGCGGGGCGCTGCCGGCGTGGTCTCCATCTTCTCCATCGACTTCTCCACGTCTCCATGATGAAGAGGGAGTAGTCCACCTCTAGGACTATGGCTTTGTGGAAGTAACTTATGTATCTCTCCTCTCTTTGAGCTTCACTAATTAGCACCGTATGAGCTGCCGAACATGATTACGGTCATCTATGTAATTCCTATGTGGTGGATCTTTTTATGAGTTAATATATGTTTGAGATTGCAAATGTTTTGTTTCAGTTATGAATATAGATGCATATTATGTACCCCGTTCTTATTCACTTGTGGAGTAACGGGGGTGGCTAGTGCAGTGAACGTGAGAGATAGTTCTGCGATCCACTTGGGTATCTTTACCTTACTTTGTTGCCTCACTAGGGATAAACAAAAATACCATGCTACCGGAGATGTGGGTGTGACCATTGCCACTACTCCATGACTAGATCTAGCATGTTCTTATTTTAACTTCATGTCATGATACTTAAAGCTATACTCTGAGTTATCTTAATTACTAAGGTGTTATGATTTAGTTCGCATCTTGGTGGAGTATAAGTGAGACTAATAACCAGAAGGTCTCTATGTTAGGACGTGATGCCCATATAATTAGTAACTTGTCATTAAACTTTGTGTTGCAATCTCATATGTCAACTCTAGTGTTCCATTGTCTACCACTTTATTAAAGAGAGAATGCATTTGTGAAACCATGAACCCCGGTCCATTTTTAATCATAAGAAACACCTTTCCAACAACTTTTACCACTTTTCCATTTTCTGCTATTATTAAATCCGAAAATACAAAAACAGTTTTACATCTTGCATTCATCATTAAAACCCAAAAATATCATTTATCATTGTTATCATCATCCTTGCATATTTATTTACCACCATCATTGCATATTTATTTCTTGTTTGCATCACATACTATCTTGATATCATTCTTACACCTTATGCTTGCAACCACAGGTAAGGTTGAGGACCAAAACATTTAACTTTGTTTTGTAGGTAACCAAAAGAAGGATAGGAAGATAAACCTTTCACTACTGATTCCCCGAGAGTTCGATATTAAACCCTCGAGTCACCCTCATGAGGAAAACACGTCTTCCACTTACTACATACTCTGCACTTGGATGCTCAACCTAACCCCGTTTACTTATCATTGCAGGTAGCTACTGAAGGCTATCACTTCTACGGGTATCACCAAACGTTCCGCATGAACACAGAGGACTGATGACGTGAAAACACATGTCGTTGGGAGACCCCAAGAGGAAGGTATGATGTAGTGCAGCAGCAAGTTTTCCCTCAGTATGAAACCAAGGTTATCAAATCCAGGAGGAGTAGGAGCACTTCAGAAGGTTGTCAACGGCTCTAGAAAAGTGGCGTGTTGAAGGGTGTCTGGCGCAGCACTCCCCAACAGTACCAGATGTGTGGATGGTTGACGTGGAACCTGCACACAACACAATCAAACTAGTTTGCCCCCAACGAAACAGGAAGGTTGTCAATCTCCCGGCTTGCTGAAAACAAAGGATTAAACGTATGGTGCCGAAAAAGTGTTTAATTGCAGAAAGTAAAAGAGAACAATGATTGCAGTTGGTGGTTTTATCAGTGTAAAAGAATGGATCAAGGTCCACAATTCACTAGTGGTGTCTCTCTATAAAGAGAACTAACATGGTGGTAAACAAATTACAGCTGGGCAATTGACAAAATAGTGAGCGCGTGACAATGCATATATATGACAAGATGATTAATATGAGATTTAATTGGGCATCACGACAAAATACATAGACCATTATCCAACTGCATCTATGACTAATAATCCACCGCCTGCAGGTTAACATCAGTGTCCCC
This sequence comes from Poa pratensis, assembly GCA_947311845.1. Lineage (NCBI taxonomy): Eukaryota > Viridiplantae > Streptophyta > Magnoliopsida > Poales > Poaceae > Poa > Poa pratensis. Next base: position 18,967,820 of record CAMZMU010000045.1, read on the forward strand.
CGTTGGTATTAAGTTGCAAACAAAAAATTATCGCATTAAGTAAAGTGCATAATGTAAACAACATAAATGACCGTAGATATAGCATTGTTATGTTATCCCTAGTGGCAGCAGCACATGCACAACCTTAGACGTTGTTGTCACTCGCCCAGATTACTGGAGGCATGAACCCACTATCTAGCATAAATAATCCCTCTTGGAGTTACAAGCATCTACTTGGCCAAATCATTTACGAGTAACGGAGAGCATGCAAGATCATAAATAACTGATAACCCACAAGTATAGGGGATCACGTGTAGCCTTTTCGATAAGTAAGAGTGTCGAACCCAACGAGGAGCTAAAGGTAGGATAAGTATTCTCTCAAGTTCTATCAACCACTGATACAACTCTACGCACACTAAACGTTTACTGCAACTAGGAAATAAAACTACACTGACAATACGGGTATGAGAGATAGCTTTGCAAGATAATAAATACAAGAAAGTAAAAGTTAGTGCTGCAGCAATAAAGTACACTAAGTAACCATATACTAACATTACCATGAGTGTGGAAAAGTGGTGGTAATTGTGATGGCTTTGTCCAAGATTAATTAGTGAAGACATTTAGTTCATTGTCTTTGATGCAGTTTTCAATGTGGGAGAGGCTAAATATATGCACTCCACTACTTGGGATTACAAGTACTATATGATTGGATTGTTAGCAAACATCCGTAAATACTAAGAATGCATTAAGGTTTCCCCAACCATAGCCTTGAGTTCATGGTCCTCTTACTCCCATACGTGCAACTAACTGGTTCGACTTTTAAGTTTCTGTCACTCCGGCAGGACTACCCCCTTCCTTTGCACATACTAGGGTGTTGATCCATGCGCGCACAAATATAATGGACACCAAAGGACAGTACCATATCAACATACAACTCTAATGAACCATAGACATTCAACAAAGCAATCAAAAGACAAAAAACTAAGCAAACATGTCATAGATCATAGGATAATATTATAGCATCAAACACCATGTTTACATAGGACGGTACAGAGGTTTATGGGAGGATGAACCACTGAATACAAGGAGAAGATGGTGATGGAGATGGCGGTGAAGACGGCGGAGAGGGCAGCGAGGAGCGCAGGGCGGCGCCGGCGGCGCGGGGAACTCCTTCCCCGCCGCCCGCATCATGGGGGAGCGCCGCCCCTTAGCCTCCCTCCTTCATGGCTTCTTGGGAGCCCTCCCCCATGGAGATGGGATCCATGGGGGCGGCTAAAACGTGGCTTTGGTGGCTGGAAATTCGTGGGTATGGGGTGTCCTCCACGAGTTAGGTTTCCTCCCTTTATATATCTTCTCGGATTTCCATCACCCCCTTTTAGGGTTTCACCATATTGGGCCTACAGGCCGCATCCGAACTCCGATTGGGCTGTTCTCAGGCTTAACATCTTCGTATGGAAATTTGTGTCAACTTTCTAAACAGTCAGATCTCCATTTGACGTCATCTTCGAGGGTCAAACTGACAAACTCCGAAAAAAGTTCTGGGACAGATTTCAGCAAAGTCCCAATTCGACTCCAACAAGGTTTCCTCTTATATTCTTGATAATTCCTACACATCAAAGTGTAAAACAAGAACATTGTGCACTTTTGCAACTATTAATAGGTTAGTCCAAATAAATCATAAACTTAATATAAAAACAAGTGCCAAATGCATAATATTAACATGAAACAATAAAAAATTATAGATACGTTTTGCACGTATCAATAACATATAAAGATAGATTGATAATAACCTTGATCATAGTATCAAATTCATCGGATCCCAGCAAACACAACATGTAGTATTTACAATAAGATGATCTTGATCATTGTCGGCCCAATGAAAACCAGGGTATCACGGGCCGGCCTTACTGGCCCTCACCGCACTGCACTTGGCCAGGAACTGCTAAGGACCATGCAAGCCCGCCTGGAGAGACTCACGAGGACGTTTGCCTCGCGGGGGTTTCAATGCTGAAGAGAATGACTGAGTCCCTATGACCATAGGACCACCTCGAGAGACTTCCCCCTCACGAGGCGTCGGAGCACTCGAAGTGCTTGGCGAGGCTCTGCCACCTTGGCAGGGCGCACATGGGCCCTGCACTCTGCAGCAGGGCGACGTGTGCATCTGTGCGCGATGACGAAGAGGCCGCAGTTGCGTTTCCATGCTTAAAAGGGGAGCGGCAAAGCTGGTCTAAGCGGGGAGGATTACCAAGCATACCACTCTGGTGCTAAGGGGACAGCCTGCCGCTCTGCTCCAACGGCGACGTCACTGGAGTGACACCATGAACCTCTGGAGCGCCGGCCACTACTCTGGCCGTACGGTGGCAGGGCCTGACGAAGACAAGCAAGACCAACACGGTGGACCATGTCCACAACCTCCTGGACCAGGGGTGCGCCGCCCTCCTGCACCGGCATCGTGGAGGAACCCTAGCTTCCACCCCCGGGCCTATATAAGGAGGAGGGGCACCACTAGAGAAGGGGATCAATCATTTCTTCACCCAAGACTACTAGTCCACATAGAGAAGAGAGCTCCTACTCCCAAGGAGCTTCACCATTGTTGTAAGCTTTGCCCTCGGCAAGCAACTCTGTACTGTAACCTCTCGAAGCAGTGCAATACAACACAGCAGGAAGTAGGGTCTTTACTCCCAAGGAGGGCCTGAACCTAGGTACGAGCTCGTGTCCATCTCTGTCGTGATGAGTTCCCTCAAGTTCGTCGAGCCTGGTCGCCGAGGTTGACGAGTGTTTGATAAGTGTCATGTTCAGCCCCTCTCGATTCCTGGTTCTCGGGGACTATTCTCCGACAATCATGATAGGCAGCTCACAAGATCTAAACATGATAGCAGAAAGTGGAGAGACAAATATCTAGCTACTGTTATGGACCCATAGTACAAGGATGAACTACTCACGCATCACTCCGGAGGCAGACATGGCGATGTAGAGCCCTCCGGAGATGATTCCCCTCTTCGGCAAGGTGCCGGGAAGAGCTTCAGAACCCTCCTGAGCAAGGGTTGACGACGACGACGGCTCTGGAACTTTTTGTGGAATAAGCCTCGGGTGTTAAGGGTATTCTGGACGAGAGGAATAAATAGGCTAAAGGGCGGCGGCAGCGGGCACCCGAGGAGCCGACACCACCCTAGGGCGCGGCCATGAGTGGGCCCGTGCCGACGCATATCGTGGCCGCCTCGTGGCTCGCCTCCGTCTCACCTTTGGACTTTGTGATCGTGTCGGTGAAATATTGGGGCACGTTGATTTTCGTCCAATTCCGAGGATATTTACTTAACAACTTTTCTAGAATACAAAAACTGCAGAAAACAGGAACTGACACTGTAGCATCTTGTTAATAGGTTAGTCCTAAAAAATGAATAAAAATGCTATGAAGTGTATATAAAACATGTAGCAATTGGTGTAATATCAACATGGAACATCAAAAATTATGAATACGTTTGCGACGTATTAGGGACAACCAGTCGCAGTGGCACATCCCGGAGAGGTTCACGCAAGAGGATGTTGAAGTGGTGTGTGACTCTCCTCCACTCCAACAAACACGGGAATCACTGATACGTGTAAAGCACACGTTCGTTGAGAGACCCCAAGAGTAAGGTTTGATGTAGTGCAGCAGCAAGTTTTCCCTCAGTAAGATACCAAGGTTATCAATCCAGTAGGAGTAAGAAACACTTCTGAAGGTTGTCAACGGTGCCAAAAAAACTTGGCGTGTTGTAGGTAGTTCTGACAGTTGACGTGGAACCTGCACACAACACAATCAAACTACTTTGCCCCAACGAAACAGTGAGGGTGTCAATCTCACCGGCTTGCTGAAAACAAAGGATTAAACGTATGGTGTGGAAAATGATGTTTAATTGCAGAGAATAAAAAGGAACAACGATTGCAGTAGGTTGTATTTATCAGATGTAAAAGAATGGACCGGGGTTCACAGTTCACTAGTGGTGTCTCTCCATTAAAGATAACTAACATGCTGGGTAAACAAATTACAGCTGGGCAATGAACAAATATTTAGTGCATGACAATGCATATACATGACAAGATGACTACTATGATATTTAATTGGGCATTATAACATGATACATAGACCGTTGTCCAACATCATCTATGACTAATAATCCGCCTTCAGGTTGTCATCCGAGTTCCCCGTTGGTATTTAAGTTGCAAGCAACAGATTATCGCATTAAGTAAAGTGCATAATGTAAGCAAAGACAATTATCCTTAGACAAAGCATTGTTGTTTTACCCCTAGTGGCAACAGCACATTCACAATCTTAGAAGTTGATGTCACTCTCCCAGATTAAAGGAGGCATGAACCCACTAGCATAAATACCTCCTCTTGGAGTTACAAGCATCTACTTGGCCAAAGCATCTACGAGTAACGGGAAGCATGCAAGATCATAAATAACATATAGGATAGATTGATAATCAACTTGACATAATATTCAATATTCATCGGATCCCAGCAAACACAACATGGAGCATTACAATAATATGATTACAGTAATATGATCTTGATCATGATACGCAGCTCACAAGATCTAAACATGATCGCACAAAGTGGAGAGACTACCATCTAGCTACTGCCATGGACCCGTAGTCCAAGGATGAACTACTCACGCATCACTCCGGAGGCGGGCATGATGATGTAGAGCCCTCCGGTGATGATTCCCCTCTCCGGCAGGGTGTCGGGAAGAGCTTCAGAACCCTCCCGAGTTAGGGTTTTACGATCCCGAGTTAGGTTTACGACGGCGGCGGCTACGAAACTTTCTGTGGAATATGGCTCGGGTGTTTAGGGTTTTCCCGTGAAGATGAATTTATAGGCGAAAGGGCGGCGGCTGGAGACGCCCGTGGGCCCCATGCCACCCCACGGCGCGGTAGGAGGCTAGCTCGTGGCTCTTCTCTGTCTCCCCTCTGGACTCTGTGTACGTGTTGGAAAAATAGGAGCGTCACGATGATCTTCGTAAAATTCCGAGAATATTTCCAGAATAACTTTTCTGAAATACAAAAACAACAGAAAACAGGAACTAGCACTGTGGCATCTTGTTAATAGGTTAGTCCCAGAAAATGCATAAAAGTGCTATGAAGTGTATGTAAAACATGTAATAAGTGGTATAATATCAACATGAAACATAAGAAATTATAGATACGTTTGGGACGTATCAATCACCGACACTATCCATGACCACTAGTTGTTCGACGACAATCCGGAGACGGCTGATGTATAATTCGGAGAAAAAACCATTCAATATAGCTCGTTGTTGAGTTGAATTGAATAGTAAACCAAAGTGGTACACCCAACTCGATGATCTCAAGAATTCAACAAAGAAGATGAAGAACAACAGATCTAGCTCAACTTTGCCTACTGGAATTGATGAAGGTGATGGCGTAGAGGATGAACAAAGGGCCGTTCGAATTAAGAAAAGACATATGACGAGGAAAAAGGGGGATAAAGTTAGGGCGGCGCGCCACGTCGTGATAAGCAAAATGTCCGCCACTTGACGGATATCTTCTCCATCCAAGGTGAGACCTTGAAGTGGTTGGAGGAGAAGAGAAGAAGGATAAGAGATACAAAACATTTTTTACACTGAAAAAGGGAGAGAATGGAGTTTGATGGAGCGAGGCTTAATGAGAAGGTAGATTTGGAGAGGGTAGGTTGGAATTGGAGAAGGAAGAGACTTGGATAAAAATGGAGTAGGAAAAAAAGAGTGATGCAAGATTCACGGAGTAATCAAGGATAATAATTCAAGATGCTAGCCACTTAGACGATGATATATAGTGCAAACTAGATTAGACACATGAAGAAACAAGATTGCCGATCATGACCGTGGCCAATCTATTCATTCTTGTATCAGTTATTACATGAATTGTTGATTTTGTTTTTTGTTGATTTCGGTTTGTTGCCGTTGTGACTTAGTCTGAACTCGGTTTTCATTAATTGTATGTATTGTGTGATCGATGTTGCTTGTATTTACATGAATTTGGGGAGAATATTTGAGAATTGTGATTGGAAGGAGTAAGGACACACATTGGGCTTGTCCAGGCTCTGTCTGTGGACACTTTCATACGTGTTCTTGGACATATAGGGCTAGGTGTTGCCCAGGCCGGTTGGAGATAATGTTAATTCTAACAAAGAATATATTTTGAACCATCCCTTCTCGAGTAATACATTTTGTGACGGATTTAAATGGTACTAGATAGATATGCGCGCTTGGCCACGCCACTTACATTGCGTTTTTGGTAGCGTGTGATAGAAACGGTGGATTGCATCTGTTTGCATGCTTCAGCAACATGTAGGTCTAGCACGTTCCGATCAAACATTCTCTTTGATGGAGTGGTGGGGAGCGGGGTCAACTCGAACGCTGTCCCAGCAAAAGGATACTATGTTTTCTTGCTGGGAAGGCTATAGTTTGATTGAGAATTGGAGAGGAGTGAGACTAAAACAAGTTATTAGGTTCATCTAGTTATACGACCCCTACATGCATCGACTCAAAGAGAACATGTCGAGGACCATGTTGGTGCATATCCTAATCATTCTGCAATACACTCTCATCTTACAAATTAGCTTTACCAAAGCACTGAAAGAGAAGGCAATATAGTGAGAATCAATGGAGAGTAGATTTTTGGAACCCGGGCTACATGGAGCCTTTTTGATAATTTAAAATCGACATTTGTAAGCTTTAAAAAATCACAAAAATATCCCAAATGTTGATATTGCTGATATCTGCAGTCATACAAATTTTCAACTTCAAATTTGTTGTATTTTAGGATGTATAAAAAAGACAAATCGGAGGAAATTTCAAATTTTGAAACTGTTTATTCTTCACAACCTAGATCCACCCATTTGTTTTTTTGTGCATCCAAAAGTACAATGAATTGGAGTTGAAAATTTGCACAATTGTAGATCTATAATATCACATCTGGGAATTTTTTCTTGATGTTTGAAAACTTCAAAATGTCGATTTCAAATTTTCAGAAAACGGGTTTGATGTTGCATGGGTTCCATTTTAGGTTTTTGGAATCAATGCAATTTTATTGAAAAATTAGCAAACAAAAGGAGTTTCGGTAGATGCTTATTATCTTTTGGTCATCCTTACCGGTTCAACACCGAACAATTTCTGTGAACCAGGGGCTGAGCTCCCTGGACCGTCACCCTATCTTGATTTTTGGCGAAAAGTTGGGTATATCTAGAAATCTTCATGTGCTTATACATGGTTTGCTATTTTCTGTCCGTTTGTGAGAAAAAATAAAGGAAACAAGAGGTTGGTGAAGTAGCTGTCCTGTAGTACTTGTTCCAGTCGTGCGCCAGCACCGCAGCGTCGACGTCCCACGCGCTGCCCTCGTCTTGTTGTGGTGGCTCCTCCTGGGCCACGTCCTCCCGTGTTGTTCCTCCTTCACTTCTGTGGCCGGCATTGCCGCGGCGGCCTCCTCCTGCTCGGCTGCGCATCATCGTCGTCGGAGATGACGACGATGTCCAGGTCGCGACATGACCATCTCTCAATGAACTCCTTTGATGTCCGCTTGACAGTGTCGACGGACAGCTTCTGCGCCAGGGCGAGGTCCCTCTAGTACCGCGCCTTGGCCCCCTCCTCCGAAAGCGTTCGCGGCCCCTGAGCCGGGCCGCGCCGCCTCTATTGCTGGATGCTTGGTCGTTGTGCGTAGGCACTAGTACAGAAATGCCTATTAGTGGCGCACCAAATTGGATTTCTGTGGCGCACCAGCAAGTTTGCTGGGTGCGCCACAGAATCCTCGCCGCTAATTTTTTTTCTGTGGCGCACCCAGGCCGTGCGCCACAGAAAGACCAACTTTTTGTGGCACACCCAGACAGTGCGCCACAGAAATATCTGGGCAGCACACAGAGCAGAGGCATTCTGTGGCGCACCAACGCCAGGTGCGCCACAAAAAAACGTGCGCCACAGAAATATGAAACAGTAATACAGTATTTTTACATTTTGCTGTACAAATACAGGTATATACATGATTTATACAGAAATACAGGTATATGAACAGACAAACACATTAATCACCATGTCATCACACATATTACTTAGTGCCGAGATACATACACATAGTCACAAAAGTGCCGAATGTTTACACAATTAGTCATGATACAAACAAAAGTTTATCATTTCACACTACACATTACAAATCAAGTGTTCACCGCCTAACTAGGATCAAATGTAGTACACATCGGCGATGATGGTGAGGAAGAGCGCGCGGGAGCATGCATGATCATGAAGTCCTCTTCTTGAGCGGCGCCGGGAACGGTAGAAAGCCATCTAACGTCCTCCACTCCCTAGTGTCATTTTGCGCCTCTAGTCGTTCTTCGATAGCCCTCTGAGACAACCCTGAAGATGGATTGGGATATATATTGGTTAGTGATATACATAGAGTATAATTTATTCATCTAAGTAGAGAGGCAAGACGATCAATCAATTGTCATGGTTGGAAATCATATGGCTATCCTATTTGGGTTTCATAGCATAGCATATATATATAATATATAACCCTACACATGCACTTCTACAAAAAAGTACACACTATTAATGCTTAGCAAGGCTTTCTTTTATAATACATCCTACCTCTGGGGTAGTGGAAGGACCCTGATTTGTGAATGACATCGTCGAGGATGATCGTTGATAACTGCAACCGGATGCGATGGAAGTCTTGTCTATAATCAACATCGGTGAGAGCATCCGCCATTTTGGTGTATTCTGCGAGACCAGATGGAATCTTCGTTTTCTCGCAATCCCGGCAATCGCTTTAAGGTGATGGAGGGCGTAGTAGGCCTCCTTCACGCTGCCATTCAGTTGCTTGATGCAATGGAATCCGGTCCCATGCTGGAACTTGTGTGTGTTGTCCTCCATGAAAAATTCCGACTTCTTATGGAAGGGGCCGCCCTTTTGGGCATAGGCCTCGAGAGCGTCATCGAGAACACCCTTTATTCTGGTGTATCGTCTCGGCGTGGATTTATTCCCCGAGTCCAAATAAGTGGCAATGGACCACCTCGGGGATACGTAGATGAGTGCGCAGTACTTGTCCCTGCTCAACACAATTGAAACGGAATGTTGGACAAAGGATCAGCGATGGAAGAAATGTACAAGAAGGCATAAGATACGACGGTGGTGAGTGGATGTGTACTTACTCGAAAAAGAAAGGCAGAAGAAGGGTGTTCTTCCTCTTGTTGGCCAGCATGACCCTTACGAGGTACTCCGTGGTCGTTTCCCGTGTCTTTGATCCTTCCACCAGATGGTTGTCGCGCATGTAGTAGGATCCACTATCGCGACGTACGGGGTATCATCTCTCCTGATCTTCATCGCCGCATCGAGCGCATATAGGCGGACCATGTTATAGTCCAGCCGTTAGAGTGAAACAGGTTGAAGATGTCCTCGTACACTATGAAGAACACATCCGCGGGGTCTTCCTGGACGAAGTCCACCAGCTCGTTTGGCACCTTGACCGCGAACGCCGGGTAACTCGGTTCTTCTCTTTAAGAAGGATCTCCTCTAGATACAAGATATTTTCCTGCAAAGAAATCATGGGTCCTTCTGCAAGGCGGAGCAAGTCCCCAGACAAGATAGGTTTACCAGCTTAATGAACTCAGGGGAAGCCATCCGCACGGGGTGGAATCGTGTCTTCAAGACCCCGGATCTTAGGAGCTGGCTGGCTCGCAGAGGTGGAGGATCCTTTTCTCTTCCTGTGCTTCTTCTTGTTCTTCATCTCTGGGGATTGTGGGGGTGCAGTGAACCCCACTTTAACAGTTTCTTGCAGTGTGTTAGGGCTGAAAATGTTACCCGGTTGAGCTTGATGATCGCCGGCATCAGAGGCGTGTCGGTGAAGGCCAGGCGCTGTGTGCATGAAGTGGGACGAGCAGGTTGACCGCGGTGGTCGCGGAAGGGTTCTTCATCCACAAGAGGCATGTACATATCATCCCTGCAGGCGCCAGTGTTGATGTAGTCATCGACGTTGACATCATTCTCCTCCTCCTCATTGCCGTCATTGCCACCAAGTTGAGGTGCAACGGCTTTGTCCTAAACATAAACAATAGCACATCCGTTAGTCGGGAAAGTCGGAAAGTCGGGGAATTCGGAAAGTCAGAACTAACCTTGGACGGTTGCGGTGAAGAAGTTCCCAACAACTGTTTGTGGCGGTTGGTGGCGGCGACGACCGGCGGTAGCTTCCGGCCGGTGGTGGCGGCGACCGACGGTTCCTTCTGGGTGGTGGCAACGGCTGCTTGTGGCGCCGGTTCCTTCACAACTGCAGGTTTTTGTGGCGGCCTCGAGGGCCGAACGGGCGGGGCCGGAGCCTCGAGGTGGCGCCGCCGGTCCGCCTGACCCCTGAAGACCCTCCCCAAGACGAATCTGGGTCTTGGCCATTCCATCATCCACTGCATGAATTCGCCAAGCTTCATGTGTTTCTCGGCTCCCGGAGGTTGCGTGGGGGGGTCGATGTCACGGAACTCAGGCACTACCTCGCTCACATTGACTTTCATCACGACCTCGCTCATTCGGGTGTTGTGCATATCGCGGGTCAAAGGTTGTATGATCTTGGCCGTTGCGACTTCCTTCAACTCGCCGCCGGCCCCCACCCTATGCAGGAGTATGCAAGGCATGTCCTGGGAGTCAACACATGTTGGGCACCATGCATGAGATATGGCAGTCATCAAAGGCATATATAGTCATAGAAGATGTCGCGGACTAACTAATAGTTACCTTGGTGATGGCGTCGAGCTCGGCTAATGTCGAGACAAGGGCGCCGGTGCCGGCAGCCGGCCTATCATTTTCCGGCCGCTCGTGTGCATTATCATTATTCTCCGGCCTTGGTGTATGTTGATCCACGACAGGGGCACCGGTGGGGTCACCAGGACCGGCGACACATTATTGCTGGAGGTGCTGCCGGCGAAGCTGGGCACATGTATCGGCCCCTGCTGACCTCCCGCTTGCCAAGCAGCTATCCCCTCCAGCAATGCAGGGGGTAAGAAACTCCGGAGCTTCTCGTCCACCTTCTCGGCCACTAGCTGTCCACCATGCTGGAGTCCACCTTTTCTTTCTCTAGTGTCTCCAGCTTCTTCCTTAGCTCGAGAACCTCGGCTTTATCTTTAGCCGGCTTCCTCCTCTCCTTTTTCTTCTCGGTGTCCGTGCTGTAGTACTCGAGGAACTTCATGCTCGTGCCAAAGCCGATCACACGGCCAGCTGACGTCGGCGGCTTTGACTTGTCCCTCCCCTTGTAAACGTTCATCGCCCGGTTGAAAGTCGTGTCCCACGGGCCGGCCTCAGCCTCCTAGGACGACGGGCCGGCCTCAGCCTCCTAGGACGACGGGCCGGCCTCAGCCTCAGCCTCAACTGCTTCTCCTGCGGACAAAGGAAATTAACGTGAACCCATGTAGAAATCAACACAAATGGACTTTGAGATATCCGCGGTAATTAAGTTCGTTACCAGCACTTTCTCGAAATCTAGCACATTGTCATAGTCGGTAACGAATTCCCCCGTCCCCGGCTTCAGATAGTAGTGGGACCGAACAAAGTTCCTAACTTGCTCTTCCGTGATTTTAAGCCACGGGTTCTCTTTCTAAGTTTTGCAACCTCGCGATCCTCCTTGTCCCAAACGGGCTGTTTTCCTTGGTAACAGCCGCTTCCCAAGCGGTGGTTACCCAAGTTCAGTGCCCGCATATCCTTCCCCCAGTGGGTCCATTTTTAGCCTCCGGAGATGCCAAGGACAACTTGAATGCCTCGAACTCTTCTATGTCGACGTACGGCTCTTTGGCACTGATCTTCGCCCAGCTAAGACCTTTTCAATCTTCGCCTTCACCCGGCCTCTCCAGCTGGTCAAGGCGGTGCTCATCTTCGTGATGGCGTAGTTGTCCACCTTTTTGTTTCCATCATCCGGGAAATTGTATCGTTGGTGAAGCTTCTTGAGGAGGTCTGTGCGCAAAGCCTCATTCTCCTCCCTCCTGAGGTCATACATGGTGATCGGCACGGTTTCCCGGAGGTGCACCCTAGTTGCATGCCGTACCCGCTTGCTATGTTTCTACGCTCCAATGGTTGGCCACTTAAGGAGACCTTAGTGAACGTGACTGTGGCGGTGCCGGCCGCTTGCGGTGTACGATCCTTCCTCGGCTTCTTATGCTTCTTAGCGGTCGGGTTACTACCACCACCGCCATCCGTGTGGTCGCCACCCCCGACATCTGTGTGGTCGCCGCCATCGGTGGTGGTGGTTTCGTCCCCATCGCCGCTGGCATCCTCTAACACAAAGTCACCATCGCCGTCACGAGCCAGTTCGGCGGCCTCCGCATCCTCCATCTCCTGGGAGAATTCCCAGTACGGCTTGTTCTTTTCTCTAGCTTGTTCTTCGACGCTCATGTGCTTAGAAGGGCCGGCCTCGGAGGACATGTTTGCACTGCATTGAAAAAGAGGCAAAAAGTTAGTACAACAAATATAACAAAAGCATCAATTAATTTAGTACTAAGATACCCCGGACCATGCATTAGTCGCAATACCCCATCTGTCCTATTTTTAGCAAAGTCGTGCTAAATTTCACGAAATTTTTTGGCACGACCTTTGCTAAAAATAGGACATATGGAGCACCCGAATTTGTCGGAACGGAAGTTAATCGACGTTCCGGCAATCTCAAGGGCCTCTCGAGGTACCTGCAAACATTTCACAACTAATGGCCGGCATCGCTGGCCGGCAACAGCATCACATCAACACATATCCCACCGGCTTAGCTGGCCGACAACAGCCTCACAAACAACCACGACACGATGGTCGTGGTAGCACAAAACACATGGTCACCGGAGCTCACCAAATCGATTCCACGGGCGTCTTCTTGCCTAGCACACACAAGCACCTCTACACCATGCACAACCAAAAAAAAGGATCATGTCCAGTGGAATAATCAGCAAGTATATAGCAGCAAAACAACTAGCAAAACACTAAAACAACTAGTAGCTAAACACTAAAATGATCATGATAGCATCAAGTTTTTTACTTCACCAGTGAACCTTGAGTGGACAGCACACACAACACACAAGAACACACATGAAATTGTCATCATTTTTTACTTCACGCGAGCACACACAACACAAGAACACACATGAGACTAGACCTATACAACAAGATTAACACCACATGTTACCAATGCTTCATGTTCACAGCTGTTGCCCATGATAACACAAACTAAAACACTAAAATGTGCATGCCCATTTAGGTGTGGCATTTTCACAAACACGTGCTGTGCAGGGTGGAGGGGAGGGAGGGACGTGCGGGAGGGAGAGGGCTGGAGAAGCACCTCGGGGAGGGGATGGAGGTTCCGAGGGCAGCGACGTCGAGGTCCTCCGCGAGCGTCTTGATCCGCGCGGCGTCGAGGACGGCCTATCTGAGGGCACGGGCACGGCGAGTCGAGCATGGGCGCGTCGAGCACGGGCGCGTGGTGGGCGGCGCCGGTGCGGGTGGCGGTGGAGGTCCTCCTGGCCATCGCTGGCGGGGCGGGTCGAGCGCGGTGGAGTTGGGGCTGCCGGCGGCGAGGGGTCGTCGCGAGAGCGCGGGCGGGAAGTTAGGGAAATTGGGGGAAGAAAGGGGCAGCGCGGGGCGGCCCCACATGTAAGCGCACACCCGACAATTCTGTGGCGCACCTACGAAGGGATGCGCCACAGAAAGTTAAGATTTTGTGGCGCATCCCTTCGTAGGTGCGCCACAGAATTTCCTGGCATACCAGGTCAAAACGCAGTGCTGCTGTTACTTGACACTAACAGCAAAACATCCTATTGGTTTCAACAAAACTGTATTAACATGGACAGCCAGGTTCGAATCCTGGCTGTCTCACTTTTTTTTTCAACTTGAAAAAATATTTTTAGTTAAATTTAAATAAAGAAGAACACAAACACATTATTGGTATTCTTTAAAAAAATATTGTCTCACACCAAATGTCTCATACATATTCATGATCATACATATATATGCTTCCATTGTCTCTCACACACACACACAAATTAAATACACCAAAAAAATATTCTTCGTCTTGGTTCCGCGAGCTAGCTTCTCTTCTTTCCCTTCTTCGCGGTTGAAAACTTTAGGCCGGTCACCTTGAGATTTCTTCGCGTGAACGGACAACCTTTAGTAGGTAGGGAGGTCTTCCTTCTTTGTGTACTAGTAGTAGGCATGTCGAAGAACTTGTCGAATTCCTCCTCGATCTTTGGCTCGTTGTCCAAGTCTTCCTCGGTGGCGCTCCTTCCATTCCGATGATGCTCCTCTTGCCCCTCCTCACGACAACACGGCTAGGCTTTGACGGGTCGGTAATGAAGAAGCATTGCTCAACTTGGCTAGCGAGTACCCATGGCTCATTTTTCGCGGAGGCGTTCTTCGATTTGGCATCGGGTATTACCATGGTGGTGAAATACCGGCCTTCTTTGACGACGTCCTTGGCCCATCTTACACGGAACATTGGCACCAACTCTCCACAGTAGTTGAGCTCCCATATGTCCTCAATCCTTCCGAAGTATCTTTCCTTGACAGTAGCCTCCTCATCGCCGTAGGATAGCATAGTTACTCCTGAGTTTTGATATTCGATTCTTGTCCTTTTCCTCGGTGTAGAATCTGTAGCCGTTGATGTCGTACGCCTGATAGGTCTTTACGTTGTGCGAGGGACCCCGTGATAAGGAGAATATGAGTTTTCATCTTCCGTAGATGGCGTTTTGCTCTTTGCTCCAGTTGCTTTTGCTTGAACCAACGCGTGAAGCTGGAGTTGTGCTCTCTGGTTACGTCTCCCTTCTTCCTCGGCCGGCCCAGGTTGATGTAATGTTGCTCGAGTAAGCATTTGTGCTCTTCCACCCAAGTTTCGATCAATTGTAAGTGTTGTAGCGCGACCCGGTGAGCCCTGTCGAAGTCGTCCTTTCGACCCTGCATGCTGACAAAGATTGAGCTGGTGCCCTCTCGGTGACCATATCCATTGAGCCTGCCGAAGTGTTTCCTCCTGGGCAGACCAACATCCTGGTTCTCGGTGCTTAGATAATTCTGGCAGAAGGAGATGCACTCGTAGGTTAGAAAGCCCTTGGCCATGCTTGCGTCTGGACGGGCCCTGTTGCGAACGTATCCTTTCATGACACCGTTCATCCTTTCGAACGGCATCATGTAGTGCATGAACGTTGGCCCGAGCTGCCTGATGTCATCAACGACATGGAGAAGGAGATGCACGCAGATATCAAAGAATGCTGGCGGGAAGTAAATCTCGAGCTCGCATAGTATCAGCACGATCTCTTCCTGTAGCCTGTCGAGCTGCTTCACGCCGATCGACTTCCTGTTGATGACGTCGAAAAAGTTGCAAAGGGCAAGCAGCGTATCACGGACGTGCTCGTCCATTATCCCTCGAATCGCAACGGGAAGTATCTGCGTCAACAGCACGTGACAGTCGTGAGACTTCATCCCGCTAAACCTCTTCTTCGTTCCGTCCAGATATCTGCTTATCTGCCCCGCGTAACCATGAGGAAATTTGACTCCTAGGAGACACCTGTAGAATTGCTCGAGCTCCTCCGGACTCATAGTGAAGCACGTAGCGGGAAGCACCACAGTGTTCTTCTTTACCCTTTTGCGGCGACCTTGAGTCCCTTCCGTCTGATCATCATCGTCATCGTATCGGGGCCTGAAGATCTTTCCTGACACCAAGCCATTTCAGATCGTATCTTGCTTTCGTCCCATCCTTGGTCTTTTCCGGCATGTTGGAAAGAGTGCCAAGCAGACTCTCGGTGACATTCTTCGTAATGTGCATCATATCGAGGCTATGTGGCGTCTTGAGGACCTTCCAGTACAAGTCGTGGAAAACAGACCTCGCTTTCCATACACCCAGCAGCGGATCTACCTTCGGTCGTTTCTTTCCCGGCGCGGGCACTCCTCCAATTTTTCAACAGCTCGTCGATTTCTGTGCCGCTCCTCGGGCTCGGGGTCCTTCGATCTCGTCCTTACCATTGAACAGGTCACCGCGTTTTCTCCACGGGTGATCCATGCGAAGCCACCTTCGAGCCCCTGGGTACACGGTTTTCGAAGACCCGGGATTCCTTGGTAGCTGGAGATGCGGGGTCTTATCCATGCACCTGACACATGCGCAGAATCCGTGGCCTACCTGGGCCGATACATATGAGCAACCAGGATAGTCCTGCACCGTCGTGAGCAACGCGGCTCTCATGTCGAAATAATCTCCAGTGTAGGCATCCCACGTACGGGCTGGCGTCTCCCACAACGTGGCTAACTCCTCTTTCAACAGCGCGAGATACGATGTATGTGGACACCTGCTTGTTTCGGCCCCTGAATGAGAATACTCATGTGTATATACCTTTGCTTCGTGCACAACCACGGGGGAAGGTTGTAAGGCCATACAAACACGGGCCAGGTGCTATGCGTGCTACTCTGGTTGCCGAACGGATTGAGTCCATCGGTGCTCATACCGAGCCTGACGTTCCTTGCGTCGCCTCCGAAATTTCCGACGGCGTCCAACTCTTGCCACTGGCTAGCGTCTGAAGGGTGTGTAAGGATCCTGCCCTTCTCCGGATCTTCTTCGGGCTTCTCCCTTTCCGCGTGCCATTGCATGAGCTTTGCTTCCTTAGGGTCCACGAAGTACCGCTGCAGACGGGGAGTGATAGGAAAGTACCATACCACTTTTCGAGGAACTTTCTTCCCACGGCTCTTGTACCGTCCTTGGCCGCACACCGGACATGTGGTTCTGTCCTCGTACTCGCCCCGATAAATTGCGCAATCATTGATGCAGGCGTGGTATTTAACGTGCGGTAGGTCAAGAGGGCACAGACTTTCTTGGCCTCCTCGATACTAGTTGGCAATGTGTTCCCCTCGGGAAGACGCTCGTGGAAGAATTGCATGTTCTTGTTGAAGCTCGCGTCGGTCCATTTGTTTCCCGACTTCATCTCCAGAGCATCAAGCGTTACTTGCAAGCGCGTATCCTGTGGCCGGCACCCAGGATACAACGGAGTCTTCCCGTCTATCTCCATTTGCGCCAGCTTGGCTTTCTCTCTAACGGTGCTCGCCTCCTTGAGGAGCAGTTCTTGAACATGAGACTCCATCAAGGCCGACATTAGCGAGCTCTGCGTGTTCGCGTCTTCTCCACCACCATCTACTCCTTCATCATGACCATGTCCGTCGGCATCTCCTTCGTCACGATCATCTTGCCCGCCCTCGTCTTCAGGCGCAACATTTGCTGTCGGCGCTTGGTTGAAGCCTTGCATGAAACCGCGCCTGAGCAGGTGTTCCTCCAATTGTCCGGAATCAGGGTCGATCCATCTCACAAGTTTGCAACTTCGACACGGACATCGTATCTGGCGCCCGTTGCACCGAATCATTTCCGCCTTCGCTTCTTCCTTGTAGTTGTTGATTCGACTGGAGCTCATCTTGATGACCATGGTCGCCTACGCGGTATACATATAGAGTATGTGTTATTAATTAGAATTAATTAACCGCAACATGCACACACACATACAAGCTTCTCATGCGGGAAGTCGGAAAGTCGGAAATGTTCGACGAAAAAATTCGGCATGACTTCCCCTAAAAGTAGGACATATGGGTGGTGCAAAAATTTACCGAAATGGAAATGAATCAACATTTCGGCAAACATCCATGCACCACGCCGCGCAAGCAACACATGCAAAGATTCATGCAAACCACACACACAAGTTTCGTGCATAAACATCGATCGTCGCGCCATATACGTGCAAATCGCCCGCCGACAAGTTTCTCATGCCTTTAACAAACATCCATACACACCGCCGGCCACACAAAACATGCATATACATATCCATCCAACAATACACATCTAGTAGATCTAGACCCATTCCCGAGACGTGACCGTGATCGATGAGAGAGAGTGTGTGGTGATGGAGAGAAAATAGTGGATAAAAAGAGAGGAGGAGAGTATATATGGAGGCTCTCCCCAAGCCTTCACCAATTATATATCAAACAAAGTAGGTTTAACAACAAATAATGGAGAATAGGATGGTTAAAATGGCATGGGAGAGAGGAGGAACTCGAGCTAGATGGGAGAATGGAGAAGGTCACATGGGGAAAGTGGGGCTGCCACCTTTTTTAGATCTGGGCCAACATTCTGTGGCGCACGGGGCTCGGATGGATCTGGCCCAATCATTGGACGTGGGACCCACACATTTTCTGTGGCGCATGGGGTAGCATGCGCCACAGAATTCTGGCTTTCTGTGGCGCACGGGCAAAAGATGCGCCACAGAAAGGGCAAGATTTCTGTGGCGCACGGGGCACCATGCGCCACAGAATTATTTCTGTGGCGCACCAATTAAGGTGCGTCACAGAATGCCCACCTACCTATATAGGGTTTCCCTACTAGTGAGGGGTGGACATGAAGCTCGAGCCTCGAGGCTCGGCTCGGGCTCGGCAAGACTCGGCTCGAAGGTAGGACAAGCCAAGTCTAAACCTTCCGGGTAAGGCTCGAGGCTCGACAAGCCGGCTCGGGGAAGCTCGCAAGCCAGCTCGAAGGCTCGATGAACTATAAAAATTTGACATGTCCTTTGCTAAGATGTAACATTTCACAATTATATTGAACAATAGAGCATGATTGTATCCATAACATCAGGTGTAGCTTTGATATAGCACTAGGCAATCCAAATGATACACCGAAAACAAACTAGATTTACACTCATTAAATCACTGTGTTCAGCACAAGATAGGATCAATGAGTTTTGTCACACAAAAGACCATGGATATGCATACTTCAGGGCTCATTTGTTGCATCTCAAATGTCAAAAGTGCTCACTGTTTTTGTTAAGAAAGTGGCCCAATGTTTCTTTATCACACTTCAGTTAAAAGCCAATCCAATGGTCACTGAATAAGATGAAACCACTAGCTAGCAGCATGCGTACATGCTTGGCACTTGCATCAATCCATGCTCTTTGGCGAGCAATCTCCTGGTTATCCAAAGGCACAGGTCATTGGTTACGGAGGAGAAGAGCAGCAAACAGCAGCCCAGCAGTACAAGCCAGAGACGTATGTGATGGCCTGATAAAATAATCGGAAAATATACGCACTTGCCGGCGGCGGCGTACAACCAGCGGGCCGGCCAGCACTTGGCGCCGCGAGATCCTAAGGTTACCGGGAAGAGCAGTCAGTAAGCAGAGCCATTGGAGAAGACGATGGGGTGGTGGCCTGGTGGGTCGGGCGGCGCAGGCTAGCCGTCGCGGCCGGCGTTGGTGGCTGGCTTCTGTAGCAGAGGTCAGTGGCGGTCAGGCGACCACCGTTCTCTCTTCTACACAGGGATGGAGAGCGGTGACAGCGACCTGCTTGGGTGTTCCCGGCTGCCGGCCGGCGGCCGTCGTCGGCGTTAGCGAGGCTGCAAGGAGTGGTGGGGGATCGATGGGTAGATGACGAATTTGGGAATTAAAAAGTAGGATCTGGGGCAGGCTCGAGAGCCATCGAGCCGAGCCGCAAGCCCACCGATCCGAGCCTCGAGCCCAATTCGCACCGAGCCGACCCAGGCTCGGCTCGAGTTTTACTGAGCCTGACCGAGCCGAGCCACGAGCCGGCTCGGCTCAGCTCGATTCCACCCCTAGTTGTGTGCCATGGACACCGGCGGATTGTGCAGAAAGGGGAGGGGAGAGGTTTATACGGGAAGGCGACGCGTGTCGTAACTCCGGTGACGCGCGTCGATAAGACGAGGCACAACACGATGTGTCTTGTCAGAAAACCGCTCAACGCGGAGCGTCCGCAAGAAATCGTGTTGACCGGCCGTTGGTGTCGTCGATGCGTCGTTCCCGTCCATGGGGTTCCGACGTGGCACGCATTGTCACGGTTGCCGGCATGCCAGTTTACGTCCGTCCCTAGAAATTGGGTGCGAAATGGGGTTGACGGACGCTGTATTGGGATGTGCCGGCAAGTCGGCAACATTTAGGCCCACTTCTTTTGGAACTTATAGACAGCTTAACAGTCCAAAAAAATATAAGCCCAAAAGAACTCGAATTTAGGCAGCTCTTTTGGACAGCCCGTTAAGCCCATTGCTTCACATTGGGGAGAAGCTGGGTACCCCCTCCTTCCCGCCGCCGCCCGCAGCTTCCCGCGAGTGAAACTAAAGGTTATTTGGCGTTGCCCCTCCTTGACCTCAAATTTATCGAAGATTGCCACCGCGCAGCAGGACCGATTCCTCAGCCGAACCGGCCACTTTCTCTTCTTTTTTTCTCTTCTTTTCCTCTCACTCACACGCGGCTGCTCTGTCCTGAGCGACAAAAGAACCCAGCTAGGGTTCCTCTGCCGCCCGCCCGCCGCCACCACCCGCCCTCTCCGCTGCCCGCCGCCGTCATCGCCGCGTCCGACCCCGAGCCGCCCTCTCCGCCGCCAGCCGCCGTCCTCGCCCGGTTCCCGCAGCGTCCGACCTCGGGTGGAGCAGCGAAACGAGGGCAGGGGCCATCCGCCGGTGCCTCAGTCTCCGGCCGAGCTGCCTCTCCCGTCGCCGCCCACCTCAACCTGCTCCCTGCCCATCCCCCAATCAAGGTACCCTGCTCCCCGTCCTGGCCCCAAGTTGCAACATCCCCGCTTCGGAACTCGATTTGTCTCTTGTTCATGTGAATTCTTGAGATGAATAGCTTGTAGTGAGAAGGCAAATATTGTTATATACATAATCACTATATTTATACACATATTGTAGCTTGTAGTGAGATGAATAGCTTGTACCTTATATTGAATAGAATTCCTAGTTATTGAACAATATTGTTATACACATAATCAGTAGATGGAGAAAGGCAAATCTGCAAAATCTGCGAAATCTGCAAGTAGTGAGAAGGCCGTGTGGGACCAGTTTGCAGCTGAAGTATTTTTGGATATTTGCATAGAGGAAGTACTAAAGATAAACTGTCATGAAGGTCATCTGAACACAAATGGCTATAACAATTTGATAGAGTTTCTATGAATGCACTAAGAGGAAGTATGACAGAAAGCAAATGAAGAATAGGTGGGAAACACTTAAAAGAGAGTACATCATATGGAAGACACTCATTCAAAGTGCATCAGGTCTTGGAAGAGATCCTGTCACCAAGACCATTGATGCTAGTGGTGAATGGAGGGAGCTTGAGATCAAGGTATATGGTAGTTTTTATTTCAGTTCTATGCATTATTTTCTAATCCAATTGGTTTACTGAAGTTGAGCTCAATGTTTTGTAGAGATGTGCCCAGATGCGTCCAAGTTTCGACGAGCTCCACTTGCTAATGAGGATAAAATGTGCCAGATATTTGATGCGAACTGTGTTACCAATGAACATGCGAGGGTGCCACTACCAACATCTATGGCTGGTCCCTCTCAAGGTTTTCCCTCTTCTGTTGATGTTGGGGATGATGAACTTTCAGGGACAGAGTTGGACACACAAGTTACACCATCTGTCCCAGGGCATGGAACATATGGTCTATTGGGCACACATGCACAAGATTTCTATTCTATGTTCAGGATGAGGAGGTCTGTGTTTTACCCATTGCTTGATCTATTGGTTGGAACATATGGTCTTAAATCAAGTTGCAACATGTCCGCTAGAGAAGCATTGGCACTCTTTTTATGGACTGTGGGGACATGTCAAACAACTAGTAATGTTGCTGATCGATTTGAACATAGTCGGTCTACAATTAGCATGAAGTTTTATGAGGTTCTAGACTGTGTAGACCTCATGGCTGGTGATTACATTAGGCCAAAAGACAGAAATTTCACCGAAGTACATCCTAAAATGCAAACTACAAGATTCTGGCCACATTTCAAGAATGCCATTGGGGCTATAGATGGAACACACATTAAAGTAATTGTGCCAAGCAAACTTGAGGTTCAACACAGGAACAGGCATGGCTATACAAGTCAAAATGTGATGGCGATTTGTGATTTTGATTTGAGGTTCACTTTTGTTGTTGCTGGCTGGCCCGGCTCGGTTCATGACACACGTGTATGGACCGATGCTCAAGTATCATATCCCCACTATCACCACCCACCGCCAGGTAATATTTTTTGTACACATTTTCCGCAATGTTTCCTCATAGCTAATATGTTAACTAATATGTTATTTTTCATATCACTGCAGGAAAATATTATCTTGTTGATTCGGGATACCCGAACATAATCCTCCAAGGGGAAGAGAAGAGAATTTCAACCATCGTCATTCAGCGGCACGAAACTCAGTTGAACGAGGATTTGGTTGTCTCAAAATGAAATTTCGAATACTTCAAGGCATACCTCGTCGACCACCTGAGCGACAAAAGATGATAATTACCGCTTGCATGTGTCTACACAACTACATTCGTGATAGCAACCTACGCGATCAACATTTCGACATGTTTGATGGTGGAGGATATGTTCAAGAGGAGAGTGCATCATATCCTAGTGCTCCACCTGAAGATGATGGTACTTACATGAAAGGGATCCGTAATGATATTGCGATGAGTGTGTTCCCTTAGAATTATTAGAGTATATTTGTATATTTTAGGTTTGTAATGAACTAACAATAAATCCTATTTTATTTTATTATTTAGCAATTTATTTGACGTTTGAAATATTATATTGTGATCATACGTGCGAAAAAAGCATAAACGAACTCAAAATCTGTTAAGTTGGAGCATAAATCTATTAAAAGGACGTTACAGACTTTCCATCATATAACTCAGAAAATAAGCCAGGACAGTAGAAGCCCAAAAGAACTGGACTGCAATTTCTGGTCGGCTTATATCCACAACTGCTTATTTGGACAGCTCTACTAAGGGTGGCTTATGCATAAGCCGAAGGTCAAAAGAACTGGGCCTTAAGAGCATCTCCACCGGGGGCCTCTAAAGGACCCCCCCAAAGGCCCTTTAGGGGGCCGGACACCAAAAACGCCCACCAGCGGCACCCCCCAAAGCCTCGCCCCGAGCGATTTTGTGTCCGGCACCACCAGGAGGGCCTCCAAGTCCTCCAAGTTTGGAGGCCCTCCTGGGGTGCCGGACATCGCCTCGGGCATGGCCCTGACAGAGATGGCCCGCCCGTCATACACACGACGCGTCGCGCCTAATTCCCCTTCCTCTACATTGCCGCCCCCGGCGCCAAAATTTGCAATCTTCCCTCCATTTCCCAAACCCTCGCGCCGCCGCCGCGACCTCCTCGCCTTCCGCCACCATGCCGCTCAAGCCCGTCGGCCTCGCGAAACCCATGGGACGCAAGCCGTCGGCGTCGTCGCAGCCGAAGAAGAAGCCGATGAAGCGGGAGCAGCAGGAGCTTTCGTTGCCGGCGGCCATGAGCCAGTCCCAGCTCCGCGCCGCCGCTTCCCTGCTACGGCAACAACGACGAGACAAGGCGAAGGACAAGACGGCTGATCTGTCGTCGCCGAACGACAACGCCGCTGAGATGTTGATCGCCATGAGCCAAAGCAGCTCTAGCCCAACAGCATCCGTCGGCGGGTTTGTCGGGTCGCCGTCTGTCCCGGCCTTCTTCGTCGGCACCTCCGGCTACCCGTCGCAGGTGTCGCGGTTTTCCCCCGAAAAGCCGACCATCGATCTGAACGCCGCGCCGCTGTTCAGCGAATCGCCGGCGTTGCGGCGGACACCTGCGACGAGCCAAGACACGACTGCTTCCCGCGGCCTTTTCTTCGGTGACCAACTCGGCCATGTGAGTGCTATTTATAATCCTGATCCCCCTCATTTATTGTGTTTCCCGGCCGATTGTTTGTTGGGCGCAGTTATTGTGAGCGGCCGGATGCAAATTGTTGTTTTGTGCATTAATTGCCGACGATGCAAATTGTGGTTTTTGCTGGGTAGGACGATGGCGCCTCGTTCATGGCTTCAGTCATCGACGACGGTACAACCTACGCCGCCAGTGCCTACGCCGAGACAGAACAGTTCGGCCAGGGCGACGAAGAGGATGCCGGCCAGGGCCAGGAAGGGGATGCCGGCCAGGGCAAGGAAGGGGAGGTCGAAGAAGAAGAGGATGGCGATGAAGATGATGGCGTCCGGAAGCCTGGAAACAGAGGCAAGACTTGGTGCGCGACTGAGGACGTCTTGTTGGCCCAGGCGTGGATGAACGTGAGCATGTGCGGCGAGAAGGGCGCCAACCAAAGGAAGAGGGCCTACTAGATACGCATTCAGAAGGACTACACCGAAAGAAGGTCGTATCCTCCTCATGAAGATTTGCCTAACCGCAATGCCAAATCGGTTGAGAGCCGTTGGGGCATCATCTCAGCTCTCACTACCAAGTTTCACCATTGCAATGAGCAAATCTTGCAAAGAGACGAGAGTGGCAAGAACGATGCCGACAAGGTTAGCCGATCATCTTAACTTGTAACCCATCATGTTTACATGCATACTTGACTTGGCCTTTGTTTGTGTAGCTCAAGGACGCCAAGTACTTGTACCTTGACTTGGAGTCGGATGGCAAGAAGCCATACAAATTCATGCACGTTTGGGAGGTGGTTAAAGGTTGCCCGAAGTGGAAGAGCCATATAAAAGATGATCGCACCGCCGAGGGAGATGAAAGAAACCTGCCGGCTGCTAGCGCCGAGCGTCCCGAGATGGGAGTGAAGGCGTGCAAGGCGGCCGCCAGGGCTGGCAAGAAGCCAGGGGCCTCGGGCGCCGCAGGCTGCATCCAAGAGTCGGTGAAGCTATACATTGCCGAGGTGGCCGCGGCGACTGACGAGAAGAAGAAGCTACAAGCCAAGTCCGACGAGAAGTGACGCTCTACTTCAAGATGCAGGAGACCAAGCTCAAGAACCAAGAGAAGAAGGAGGAGCGTCTCTTCATGGCCACGAACACGACCGGCATGAGCCCCAACCAGAAGAGATACTTCGTGTCCGAACGGAAGCGCATCCAGGCTGAGAAGGCGGCGGCCGAAGCGGCGGAGCTCGAGGGATCCGACGAGGACGGCGAGGAAGAAGTCGAGGAGGAGGCCGCCGCGTGATCGGCATGAAGCATTGCGCCAGGGAGGCGCCCTTTTGATAGCCGGCCTTGGAGACTTGTTCTCCGGCGCGGTCGATCATTTTTCGATGGCCGGCGTTGGAGATTGTTCTCCGGCGTGGTCGAAACTATGCCAAGTCTATGACTTGTTCTCCGGCGCGGCAAAACTATTTGATTGCCGGCATCATTTGAGACATTTTTATTAATGCATGCACCGCCGTCCTGTTCCTCATTTGTGCTGTTCATCGGCGGCGACCACGGCATTCCCGCAAGGTGTTCGACAGTTCGCTCTAATTTCGGGCCGTTTGGGGGTGGGCCTTTGGGGAGTGCCGATGTGGGCGGCCTCTAAATGTTGACTGGACACATGTCCGGCACCCGCCCAATTGTGCTCTAGATAGGCATATTGTAAACGCCAGCACGAAATAGCTTAGAGCATCTCCACCGGGGGCCTCTAAATCGGTGTCAGAGGCCCCCGGTGGAGATGCTCTAAGCTATTTCGTGCTGGCGTTTACAATATTGGGGTTGCCGGACACCGATTTAGAGGCCCCCGGTGGAGATGCTCTAAGCTATTTCGTGCTGGCGTTTACAATATGCCTATCTAGAGCACAATTGGGCGTGCTAGTGTAGATGCTCTAACAGTGTGAATCGGGGGAAAAGATTCGAAATGGAAGAATCAAGAATGAGGAAAATAACTGCTGTAAAACACAGACTGGACAGTGCCTCCACGTGAGTTAACCATGCGAGTGCAGAGTGCTCCTCTTCAAACAAGTCATCATACGAGACGAGAAACCGTAGTAGTACTACAAGTACTGATGGCGCGAATCAGTCGAGATCCATACTAGCAGCTGTCTCATGGTTTGTCTGGCGCAGAGGCGCATTCTTCTTTCTCGTATTAAAATCGAAGTGACAGATAGACGGACGACACTTGGAAGTATATAAAAATGATGCCGTGGCTGGTGACAATGAGACATATTAGACAGCCCTGTCCCAAGGAATCAGTTGTGTTTATAGCGTTGACGAAACATATGATGCTCGATTTTCCGACACCTAATCCTTTACTACTACTGAATCAGTTCTCGGTTACTAGCTAAATCTCAGTCACCTCACCAACTATTAGATTTTGATATATTATATGTGAGTTGTAAGTGAGATACAATTGATAATATGTGATGATGTCAGACGACTTAGATTTAGTTCACTTTAACGCTACATGCACCCTTCTACAAAATAAATACTTCTAGATTAGTTGCTTACCTTATTTCATTCATCATTCCTATGCAATACACCTTGATGTTTCTTACATTAGGTCTTGTTTACTGCAAGGGTTTTCAAAAAGATGAGAGGAGTGGGGATATGAGGGCCAAATCCCCACAAATAGTTTTTCCCTACAATACTATAGCATGGATTAGAGTTTTTGTTTTAGACAAAAATGAGATGGTCGGTGGGGCATATCCAGCGATTATCCACTCTAATACCCTAAAATACACTAGAAGTAAACATACAAGTGTGAATTTTCAACGATCTGGGATAATCCCCTCAATCTTCTAAAATACACTAGAAGTAAACAAGCCATGATGAATAACCAACGAACAATTGCCTCCTATGAGCTATAGATGAATAATTAAGAACTCTCCGGTAACATATCAAACAAACAACAAGGATATTTTACATTTACACCTCATTTGGCTCCTAAGAATTGAATTGATTTCATCCAATTGAATTTCAAATTTCACTGTCGAAGGTTTTTAATTTTTTTTTGAACATTCAATTTTAATATTTAAGTTTGGACATCATGTTGAGACGGAAATTAATCATCATACGTCTTTTAGTGGTTAGAACTTGAACCTCGCCACCACACGATAAAAAAGATGGAAACCAATGGAAATTTGAAAAACATCGTCCACATGTGAAGGAGTGATACGTCCATTTTGCATCACTATTTTATATCATAATTTGCTGTTATTCATTGATATATTTCATATTTAGAGATGATACTTATGTTATTTTACCTATTTTGCATGTTTGATGATTATTGGAGAATTAACCACCGGAGTCAGATTTCTGCTGGAAAAAGGACCGTCAAGACACCATATTTCTGAAGATCAACAATTTACAGAAATTATCCTGAAGTTCCTATTTTGTTAGATGGCGAGGCTAGCCAAAATGGGAGGCCAAGGTGGGCCACCATGGGCCCACACCATGCCGTGGCGCGGCCCACCATGCTGGCGCGCCGCCACGTGGTGTGGCTGCCCTGGCCCACCTCAGCCGGTGCCCTTTCGCGTACTTCATCCCCAGGAAACCCTAAGCACGGGGGGATCATCGAGGAAATATTCCGCCACCTCCACGAGGCGGAAAACACAGAGAGAGAAAAGCTCTCCGGCAGGGAGAAATCTGCCGGGAAAATTCCTTCCCGGAGGGGGAAAATCGTCGCCATCGTCACCGTCATCGAGCTGAACTTAGTCGGGATCATCATCATCATCATCTCCACCGCCAGCACCATCATCTCCGCCGCTCCACTCCGTCCCGCTGTAACATCTAGGGTTGAATCTTGTCTAGTTCATAGGGGAAGCTTTCCCGGTGTTAATTACTCTTTGTGGTTGATGCTATTGAGTGAAACCGTTGAATTAAGGTTTATATCCAGATTGTTATTCATCATTATATCATCTCTGATCATGTTCCATATGATGTCTTGTGAGTAGTTCGTTTAGTTCTTGAGGACATGGGAGAAGTCTTGATGTTAGTAGTGAACTATGTTGAGTAATATTTAATGGTTTGATATTTAAGTTGTGTTATTCTTCTAGTGGTGTCATGTGAACGTCGACAACATGATACTTCACCTTTATGGGCTTAGGGGAATGCATTGTGTATTTCGAATATTAATTGTGGGGTTGTCGGAGTGACAGAAATCTGAACCCCCGTTGGTATATCGATGCATAAGGGATAGCAGGATCTCAGAGTTTAAGGCTGTGGTTAGATTTATCTTAATTACTTTCTTGTATTTGCGGATGCTTGCAAGGGGTATAATCACAAGTATGTATTAGTCCTAGGAAGGGCGGTGCATTAGCATAGGTTCATCCACACAACCCTTATCAAAACAATGAAGATTAATCAACTATATGAAGCGAAAGCACTTGACGAAATTCCCGTGTGTCCTCAAGAACGTTTGGTCATCATAAGTAAACCTACCGGCTTGTCCTTTGCTGTAGAAAGGATTGGGCCACTCGCTGCAATTATTATTACTGTATTTTATTTACTTGTACTTTATTTATCTGCTATATCAAAAACCACTAAAAACTTGTCTGCTAGTATTTATAGTAAATTCCTGATCAAAACTGTTTGTCAACACCTTCTGCTCCTCGTTGGGTTCGACACTCTTATTTATCGAAAGTATTACGATACACCCCCTATACTTGTGGGTCATCAAGGAGCTACGTCGAGAATATATGTAACCAAACAACACACATGTTGCTTAACTCCACGTGCCGATGGGAATCTTTGAGCACACATTGACAGGCCCACGTACTTGTGTAGGTGGTTCATGTAAAACTTTTGAAATTTTGTTCCAATCCTACTTTCACCCCAATTATGTGTCATAGAACAACTGTAAGCTTATTGGCAAATCAATTTGTGCAAGTGGATCCACATAATTGTATACAAAGGGGTCGAGCTATCATGTATTGATTATTGTCAAATGAAACAATATTGTTTTACTATTTCTCTTAGAAAATGAAAATACTCTTAGAAATATGAAGCGACACTGGTAAATTCAGAGGAACAACACCAATGATGTTTTTTACGTTCTTCGCCCTGTGTATAAGCGGTATAAAAACTTTGGCATTTAATTTTTCAATCTCGCTATTACACTATTTTCCTTTGCGAAATAATATGAAATTTGGGAGTCAGGAGATGGCTTGATTTATAGAGGAAGAATTTTGTGCATGTTGGGGTTAGGTGATCTATGTATGCGTAAAGGTCCCATGAGGCGAATTGCATTTGATTACTTTGGTGATTCAAATAAGGTGTCATGGAATCGCGCAAGGTATTCTCTTATTCTATAAACATTTCGCTATTGATGCAGATAATATGAATACAAGAATTATACAAAGAAAAATGCTATTCGGCTGCAGTAACAGTACACAATAAATTCGATTGCCTGCGTGATGCAGCGCCCACACCATTGTATAGTTTCCATGACGAGCTCATATAGATTGGTTGGTGGCTGCCAATACCCACACACGACCAGCCCAGATCAAAAGCATCTTCATCAGCATCCCAATTGCCTCCCAAAGGTTTATTGGGGTCCGGACGTAAAAAACGCCCACATCGACTCTCTAAGTATGTAGACTGAGTCGATTTGTGTATGTCACCCCCGATAGGCCCTTCAAACTTGGTGGCCTCTTTGGGGTTGCCGAAAATTGTCCGAACATGCCGTCCTACACGCGTGGCCCATTCGTAGAAACATCTCGCAGCGCCCATATTAATAAGGGCGTGTAGGAGGCCGTTCGACCGAGTAATGGCGTGCACTCTCCATGACGGTTTCCCAGACGATACGACGATACAGGATGTGAGGCGACGAGATGGCGACACACCTGCCAACATGCGTCGCAATAATGGTGGCGCCAACGCACACGACAGCCTATGCGCCGGCGCCGCGTCATTACCACACAATGCATTTAGGCGACGCGGATGCAGGCGCACCGCTCACCTCCCCTCGTCGTGTATATCAATCCCCCTCGCCGTGCCTCACCACGGCGCAACCACCTCTCCTCCGACCACATCGACATCTCCAACCTCGCCTCCGCTCACACCGTCGCCTCCTCCTCCGCCGTCGTTTTCCTCGATGATGATGGCCAGGACGACTACAATTACACGTGGTAGGACGAGGAGAGTAGGCCTAGAGTTAGAGCTAGGTGGGCGTGGTAACATTTCATTTAATTTTTTGTAAAATATAATCAAACTACGAATAAAATTTGAAAATCGTTTGTTTGTATGAAAAAAATTATTGTTTGGGGACGCTGCTGGGGATAGCACCCACGTTATTGTTAACACATGTCCGACAACCAAAACTCCCGCGGACAAAAACGATTACTTGTAAGTGGGTTTTTAAGCAGAAACTCGTTTATATTTCCACATGAGTCGAACTATTTGCGAGACCGCTCAAGTACGGTCAAGCCCCTATGACTCAAACAGGAGTTGCACCTAATATAAAAGAATAATTAGAGCATCTCCATCGGGAGCCTCGAGTTGACCCCTAGAGGACCAACGAGGGTCCGAACGGCAAAATCACCCAACAGTGACACCCCTCAAAGGGCCGCCCCGAGCGAAATCGTGTCCGACACCCCCCGAAAGGGCCTCCTACATGGGGCGAACATGGCCTCTGATAGGCCTGACCCTCCCGTCATACACACATGCCGCCATACCCTTGTTAATTAGGGCGCGCAGGAGGCCGTTCTCCTACGTTAATGTCCCCGCGTAGTTGCCGGGCGGTCTCCGAGACGACGCGACTGGACGCGACGGGAGGCAAGGCGACTACATGGAGGCAAGCGCCTATCACCACGCGTCGAATTAACTTCGGGGACAGCGCACGCGACAGTCCACGCGCCGGCGTCCACGCAATGCATTTACGCCGGTGCGGATGCTCACGCACCGCTCATCTCCCTTGCCGCATCCATAAAAGGCTACTCGCCACGCCCTCATCGCCGCACTCACCCTCTTCGCCTCGTTTCCCACATCCCTCTCTTCCACCTCTGTCGCCGAATCCAATTTCGTCACCGCGCAATGGAGAACATACAATGACGAGGCGGGCAACAGCCATAGCGGGCGCAACATCGGCACCGAGGAGGCATGGGAGGTCTTCCGGTACGGGCTGCTCGTCCTGCCGGATTCCCGCCTCGCGAAGAACTAGGCGACGCCGTTCAACGGCGGGCTCCCAATTCCTCCGTTCCCGGTGACGCCGCACCAGATCGCGCGCGCCATTGCCTAACGCCGTAGCTGGCTTACAAGGGAGGAGAGCGCCAAACTGAAGTACGACGACAATAATTGGGCGATGTGGATGGCGTACTTCCAGCGGGAGCGCCGCGAGGCGGAGTTGTTCTACGACGGCGCACGCTGATACGTCTCCAACGTATCCATAATTTCTGATGTTCCATGCTTATATTATGCCAATTGCTACATGTTTTATATACACTTTATATCATTTTTATGCATTTTCTGGGACTAACCTATTAACGAGATGCCACAGTGCCAGTTCCTGTTTTCTACTGTTTTTGGTTTCAGAAAAGTTGTTCTGGAAATATTCTCGGAATTGGACAAAACAAAAGCCTAGGTCCCTATTTTTCTGTCACGTACAGGGAGTCCGAAGGAGACACGAAGGGGGCCGAGGAGGCGGCCACACCACGTGGCGGCGTGGTCCCACCTTTGCCGCGCCGTGACGTGGTGTGGGCCCCTCGGGCCTCCACTGACGTCGCCCCTTCGCCTATAAATTGATGTTTTCGGGAAAACCCTAAGTACCCGAGTCATTATCCACGAAAAGTTCAGAGCCGCCGCCGCCGTCAACCCTAACTCGGGAGGGTTCTGAAGCTCTTCTCGGCACCCTGCCGGAGAAGGGAATCATCACCGGAGGGCTCTACATCGCCATGCCTGCCTCCGGAGTGATGTGTGAGTAGTTCATCCTTGGACTATGGGTCCATAGCAGTAGCTAGATGGTTGTCTTCTCCTCTTGTGCCATCATGTTTAGATCTTGTGAGCTGCCTATCATGATCAAGATCATCTTATTGTAATGCTACATGTTGTGTTTGCTGGGATCCGATAAATATTGATACTATGTCAAGTTGAATATTGAATTATCATGTCTATGTTATTTATGATCTTGCATGCTCTCCGTTGCTTGTTGATACTCTGGCCAAGTTGATGCTTGTGACTCCAAGAGGGAGTATTTATGCTAGATAGTGGGTTCATGCCTCCATTTAATCTGGGACAGTGACAGAAAGTTCTAAGGTTGTGGATGTGCTGTTGCCACTAGGGGTAAAACAGCGATGCTTTGTCTAAAGATATATGTGTTGCTTACATTATGCACTTTACTTAATGCAATTGTCTGTTGCTTGCAACTTAATACTGGAAGGGGTACGGATGTTAACCTGAAGGTGGACTATTTAGGCACAGATGCATGCTGGATAGCGGTCTGTGTACTTTGTCGTAATGTCTAAATGAATCTCATAGTAGACACTACTTGCACATGCATTGTTATTATGCACTTTCAATATTGTCAATTGCCCAGCTGTAATTTGTTTACCCAGCATGTTAGTTATCTTTATGGAGAGACACCACTAGTGAATTGTGGACCCTGGTCCATTCTTTTACATCTGATAATACAACCTACTGCAATCATTGTTCTCTTTCATTCTCTGCAAACAAACATCATTTTCCACACCATACGTTTAATCCTTTGTTTTCAGCAAGCCGGTGAGATTGACAACCTCACTGTTAAGTTGGGGCAAAATAGTTTGATTGTGTTGTGCAGGTTCCACGTTGGCACCGGAATCCCTGGTGTTGCGCCGCAGTACACTCCTTCACCAACAACCTTCAGAAGTGACTCTGATCTCCTACTGGTTCGATTAAACCTTGGTTTCATACTGAGAGAAACTTACTGCTGCACTCATCATACCTTCCTCTTGGGGTTCCCAACGAACGTGTGACTTTACACGTATCAAGCAGCTTTTTCTGGCGCCGTTACCGGGGAGATCAAGACATTTCGGATACAGCAGGCTTATTCCTCCCCTACGCGCCAGAAGCTTTTTCTGGCGCCATTGCCGGGGAGGTCAAGCCTTCTGCAAGGGGAGTCTCTCACTTCCAATCTCTTTACTTTGTTATTTTCTTGCTTAGTTTATTTTTATTTTGTCTTGTTTGCTTCTTTTCTCAAAAACACAAAAAAAAATAGTTACTTGTTTTTATTTTGTTATTTCGGCCTAGTTTTAATTTTGCTAAAATGAGTACTCCTGAGAACACCAAGTTGTGTGACTTCACTAGCACAAATAATAATGATTTCATATGCACTCCTATTGCTCCACCTGCTTCTAAAGCAGACTTTTATGAAATTAAACCTGCTCTATTAAATCTTGTTATGAAAGAGCAATTTTCTGGTGTTAGTACTGATGATGCTGCTGCCCATCTTAATAATTTTGTTGAACTTTGTGAGATGCAAAAGTATAAGGATATAGATGGAGATGGAGATATATTAAACTGAAATTATTTCCTTTCTCTTTGAGAGGAAGAGCTAAAGAATGGTTGCTATCTTTGCCTAGAAATAGTATTGATTCATGGACTAAATGCAAAGATGCTTTCATTGGAAAATATTATCCTCCTGCTAAGATTATATCTTGAGAAGTAGCATTATGAATTTCAAACAATTTGATAATGAGCATGTTGCCCAAGCATGGGAAAGGATGAAATCTTTGGTAAAGAATTGTCCCACCCATGGACTGACTGCTTGGATGATCATCCAAACCTTTTATGCAGGACTGAATTTTTCTTCAAGAACCTTCTGGATTCGGCTGCTGGAGGTACCTTCATGTCCATCACTTTAGGTGCTGCAACAAAGCTTCTTGATGATATGATGATTAATTATTCTGAATGGCATACCGAAAGGACTCCCAAGGTAAGAAGGTAAATTCTGTTGAAGAAACCTCTTCCTTGAGTGATAAGATTGATGTTATTATGTCTATGCTTGTGAATGGTAAATCTCATGTTGATCCAAATAATGTTCCTTTAGCTTCATTGGTTGCTCAAGAAGAGCATGTTGATGTGAACTTCATTAAAAACAACAATTTCAACAACAATGCTTATAGGAATAATTTTGGTAGTAACAATTATAAGCCTTATCCTTCAATAGTGGTAATGGTTATGTCAATTCCTATGGTAATTCTACAGCAATAATATAAGTGTACCCTCTGATCTTGAAGCCATGCTTAAGGATTTTATTAGTACACAAACTGCTTTTAATAAAACTGTTGAGGAAAAGCTTGGTAAAATTGATGTTCTTGCTTCTAAAGTTGATAGCCTTGCTCTTGATGTTGATCTTTTGAAACTAAAAGTTATGCCTAATGATGTTAAAGAGAACAAGACTTTTGCTACTGCCAATGCTATCCAAGTTAAAATTGACAACAATATTAGGATGTTGGCTGAATTGCATGCTAGGTGGGAAAGAGAGGATAAATTGATAAAGAAAATAGTATAGCTAGAGTTTGTACTATTACCACCACTAGTAATGCTAATGTTTCACATGTTAGTAAGCCTCCTACTATCAATGGTAACATAATTGGTGTTGGCAATGTTTCTACTACCTCTGCAAAACGTTTAAAATTGCCCAAAACCACTGAAACTGTTCCTGATAAAAGTGCTGAAATTTTTCGAAATATGGGAGACAATGGTTCCATTACCATTGATCATAATGATTTTGATTTTGATGATTGCAATATTTCTGAAGTAATTATGTTCTTACAAAAGCTAGCTAGAAGTCCTAATGCTAGTGCTATAAATATGGCTTTTACAAAACATATTACAAATGCTCTCATGCAAGTTAGGGAAGAGAAATTAAAACATGAAGCTTCTATACCTAGGAAGTTAGAAGATGGTTGGGAGCCCATCATTAAGATGAAGGTGAATGATTTTGATTGTAATGCTTTATGTGATCTTGGTGCTAGTATCTCTGTTATGCCTAAGAAACTCTATGATATGCTTGATTTGCCACCTTTGGAACACTGTTATTTGGATGTTTATCTTGCTGATAATGCTATGAAGAAACCTTTGGGGAGAGTTGATGATGTTCTATTATGGTTAACAATAACCTTGTCCCCGTTGATTTTATTGTTTTGGATATTGAATGCAATGCATCTCGTCCTATTGTTTTGGGAAGACCTTTTCTTAGAATTGTTGGTGCCATTATTGATATGAAAGAAGGAAATATAAGGTACCAATTCCCACTCAAGAAAGGTATGGAACACTTCCTAGAAAGAGAATGAAGCTACCTTTTGATTCTATTATTAGAACATATTATAATGTTGATGCTTCTTCACTTGGAAACACTTGATTTTCACTTTCTGCGCCTAGCTGAAAGGCGTTAAAGAAAAGCGCTTATGGGAGACAACCCATGTTTTATTTCTGTAATTTTTCTTTTATTTGAGTCTTGGAGCTTGCTTACTTCTGTAAAACTCCTTTGTATCTTTATTTTATTGCATTGTTGTGCCAAGTAAAGTGTCTAATAGAAAGTTGATGCTAGATTTGGATTTCTGCGCAGAGACAGATTTTTGCTGTCCACCGTTTTGAGCTGTACGCACTCCATAAAAATCAAAAATTCTGAAAACATTCAGGCGTGATCCTCATATATGTACGCAACTTTCATTAGTTTTAAGTTTTCTGATCTGAGCAACTTAAGTGCCTCGAAAAAATTCGTCTTTACGGACTGTTCTGTTTTTGACAGATTCTGCCTTTTATTTTGCATTCTCTCTTTTACTATATTTGAGTGGATTTCTTTGCTCCACAAAACATCAGTGGATGTAGCTAATGTCCAGAAGTATTGGAGATGATTGTGTCCTTACAGAACATGTGAATTTTTGATTATGCACTAACCCTTTAATGAGAATTACTTTGAGTTTGGTGTGAAGGAAGTTTTCAAGGATCAAGAGAGGAGAATGATATGATATGATCAAGAAGAGTGAAAAGCCTAAGCTTGGGAATGCCCCCGTGGTGCACCCAAGCATATTTCAAGAAGACTCAAGCGTCTAAGCTTGGGATGCCCAAGGCATCCCCTTCTTCATCAACAACTTATCAGGTCATCTCTAGTGAAACTATATTTTAATTCTTTCACATCTTATGTGCTTTACTTGGAGCGTGTGTGTGCTTTTATTTTTGCTTTGTTGTTTTATTTTCTGAATAAATTGGATCCTAGCATTCTTGTGTGGGAGAGAGACACGCTCCGCTTTTTCATGTGAATACTCGTATTCTTCACTTATATTTGTTGAGTATTCTTGACTAACTACTGCAATACTTTTAGCTCCTGTTTTTCATGCATCTCTTGTTCAGAGCTGTTAGTTCTTGTACAGAAGTACTCTCTTGTTTCATTGTTGTATTATTTGGGAGTTTTATGTTGAAATAAGTTGATTGGTGATGCGTGTAAAGTCACACGTCCGTTGGGAACCCCAAGAGGAAGGTATGACGAGTGCAGCAGCAAGTTTTCCCTCAGTATGAAACCAAGGTTATCAAACCAGTAGGAGATCGAAATTGCTTCGAAGGTGTTAACGGCGTCAGAAAAAGTGTGGTGATGAAGCGGAGGTCTGACTCGTCGACTTGGAACCTGCACACAACAATCAAACTACTTTGCCCCAACGAAACAGTGAGGGTGTCAATCTCACCGGCTTGCTGAAAACAAAGGATTAGACGTATAGTGTGGAAAATGATGTTTGCTTGCAGAGAATGTAAAAGAACAATGATTGCAGTAGGTTGTATTTCAGATGTGAAAGAATGGACCGGGGTCCACAGTTCACTAGTGGTGTCTCTCCATAATAAAATACTAACATGCTGGGTAAACAAATTACAGTTGGGCAATTGACAAATAGAGAGGGCATAACAATGCACATACATGTCATGATGATCACTATGAGATTTACTTGGGCATTACGACAAAGTACACAGACCGCCATCTAGCATGCATCTGTGTCTAAATATTCCACCTTCAGGTTAGCATCCGCACCCCTTCCAGTATTAAGTTGCAAGCAACAGACAATTGCATTAAGTATGGTGCATAATGTAAACAACACTAATATCCTTAGACAAAGCATTGCTGTTTTACCCCTAATAGCAACAGCACATCCACAACCTTAGAACTTTCTATCACTGTCCCAGATTAAATGGAGGCATGAACCCACTATCTAGCATAAATACTCCCTCTTGGAGTTACAAGTATAAACTTGGCCAGAGCCTACACTAATAACGGAGAGCATGCAAGATCATAAACAACACATATATGATAGATCAATAATCAACTTGACATAGTATTCAATATCCATCGGATCCCAACAAACACAACATGTAGCATTACAATAAGATGATCTTGATCATGATAGGCAGCTCACAAGATCTAAACATGATGGCACAAAAGGAGAAGACAACCATCTAGCTACTGCTATGGACCCGTAGTCCAGGGATGAACTACTAACGCATCACTCCGGAGGCAGGCATGGCGATGTAGAGCCCTCCGGTGATGATTCCCCTCTCCGGCAGGGTGACGGAGGAGAACTTCTGGACCCCCCGAGTTAGGGTTGACGGCGGCGGCGGCAGAGGATGTTTTCTGGAATAATGGCTCGGTGTTTTAGGGTTTTCGCGTCGGGAGGAATAAATAGGCGAAGGGGCGACGTCGGTGGAGGCGCGGGGCCCGCTCCCCATAGGGTGGCGCGGCAGGGGCCCCACCCGCGCCGCCATGTGGGGAGGGCGCCCTGCTGCCCCCCTTCGTCTCTCCTTCGGACTTCTGGAACGTGTCGGGAAAAATAGGCATCTGGGATTTTGTTTCGTCCAATTCCGAGAATATTTCCAGAACAGCTTTTCTGAAACCAAAAACAGCAGAAAATAGGAACTGACACTGTGGCATCTTGTTAATAGGTTAGTTCCAGAAAATGCATAAAAATGCTATGAAGTGTGAATAAAACATGTAGCTATTGGTATAAAACTAGCATGGAACATAAGAAATTATAGATACGTTGGAGACGTATCAAGCATCCCAAGCTTAGTTCTACTCGTCCTCGAGTAGGTAAACGATAACAACAATAATTTCTGAAGTGACATGCTACCAACATAATCTTGATCAAATAATATTGTAAAGCATATGTCATGAATGAAGTGACTCAAGGCAATGATCTATAGTTTGCTAACAAATAGATAATGAGTAAACACTGAATCATATAAGCAAAAGCTTTTCATAAATAGTACTTTCAAGACAAGAATCAAAAAGTTTTGCATAAGAGTTAACTCATAAAACAATAGATTCTAAGTAAAAGGCATTGAAGCAACACAAAGGAAGATTAAGTTTCAGCAATTGCTTTCAACTTGTAACTTGTATATCTCATGGATAATTGTCAACACAAAGCAATATAATAAGTGCAGTAAGAAAACATATAAGAATTGTTGCACACAAAGTTGACACAAGTGTTTGCTTCAGGGATAGAAAGGAGTATGTAAACTGACTCAACAATAAAGTAAAAGATAGGCCCTTCGCAGAGGGAAGCAGGGATTAAATCATGTGCTAGAGCTTTTTAAGTTTTGAAAACATATAGAGAGCATAAAGTAAGTGTTTGAGAGGTGTTTGTTGTTGTCAACGAATGGAAGTGGGCACTCTATCCCCCTTGTCACCCAAACTTTCAAGAGCGGCTCCCATGAAGGACGTTATTTCTACCCAAGGGTAGATCATCCCTCTTCTCTTTTGTTTACACATGCATATATATAAATTGGTATGACACTCCTCCCAAACTTTGCTTACACAAGCCATGGCTAACCGAATCCTCGGGTGCCTTCCAACAATCACATACCATGGAGGAGTGCCTATTTGATAAAGTTTAACATTTTGGAATTTGCTTTTGATAAATCATTGGCAAACATGTGAAGAGAATCAAATGGTTATAGTTGAGATTAATTGGGACTGGGCACCCCATTTGCCAGCTCTTTTTGCAAGTTATTGGATAAGCGGATGTATATGCCACTAGTCCATTGGTGAAAGTCTGTCATGAGTAAATGACAAGGTGATAGAGTAAACGCCACATACTTCCTCATGAGCTATGAAACATTGACACAAATAAGGAGTAATAGCTTTTGAATAGTTTAAAGGTAGCACATGAAGTATTTACTTGGAATGGCAGAAAATACCACATAATAGGTAGATATGGTGGACACAATTGGCATGGGTTTTGGCCCAAGGTTTTGGATGCACGAGAAGCATTCCCTCTCAGTACATAGTTTAGGCTAGCAAGGTTGTTTGAAGCAAACACAAGTATAAACCGGTACAGCAAGACTCACATGAAAACATATTGCAAGCATTATAAGACTCTACACTTTCTTTCCTTGTTGCTCAAACACTTTTACCAGAAAATATCTAGACCTTAGAGATACCAATCATGCAAACCAAATTTCAACAAGCTCTACGGTAGTTCTTTACTAATAGGTTTTTAACTACATGATGCAAGAGCTTAAACATGAAATACTTGAGAGCTCAAAACAATTGCAAAGTGTCAAATAAAACAAGACAAAACAACCCTCAACTAGTACATGTACTAGTAGCTTTCTACCAGAATGAGTATGTCTTTTCAATATACCATCTATCACATGTTGCATTTTCTGAACCAACACATCAACCAAGCAACTCTCCAAGTAATTTTCAAAAGAAACAAGAGAGTACTTTCCACAAGAATTAACAGCTCTAAAAAAGATGCATGAAAAACAGGAGCTAAAAGCATAGCAGTAGCTAGATAAGAATACTCAAAAGATTTAAGTGGAGAATATGAGTATTCACATGAAAAAGCGGAGCGTGTCTCTCTCCCACACAAGAATGCTAGGATCCAACTTTATTCAGAAAAATAAAAACAACAAACAAAAATAAAAGCACACGGACGCTCCAAGTAAAATACATAAAATGTGGAAGAATTAAAATATAGTTTCACTAGAGATGACCTGATAAATTGTTGATGAAGAAGGGGATGCCATCCCCAAGCTTAGGCTTTTCACTCTTCTTGATCACATCATATCATCCTTCTCTCTTGCTCCTTGAAAACTTCCGCCACACCAAACTCAGGTAACTCGTTAGAGGGTTAGTGCATAATCAAAAATTCTCGTATTCTACTGTGACACAATAATTACCAAAGCTTCTGGACATTACTTACAGCCACGGATGTTTAATGGAGCAAATAAATCCAATCAAACATAGTAAAAGAGGCAATGCAAAATAAAAGGCAGAATCTGTCAAAAACAGAACAGTCTGGAAAGACGAATTTTTTCGAGGCACTTAACTTGCTCAGATGGAAGAAGCCCAAACTAATGAAATTTGCGTACATATATAAGGATCATGCCTGATTTTTTTCAGAATGTTTAGAATTTTCTGTAGTGCATACAGCTCAAAACGGTGGACAGCAAAAATCTGTCACTGAGCAGAAATCCAATTTTAGCAACAACTTTCAACTAGAGACTTTACTTGGCACAACAATGCAATAAAATAAAGATACAAAGGAGTTGCTACAGAAGTAAACAGCACCTTGACTCAAAATAAAATAAAATGACAGAAAATAAAAAGATGGGTTGTCTCCCACAAGCACTTTTCCTTAACGCCTTTCAGCTAGGCGCAGAAAGTGAAAATCAAGTGTTATCAAGAGAAGATGCATCAACATCATAATTGATGAGGGGAGGATGCCTATTATTCCTACCATCGCACCACCTCCATATATTTTGAAGATTGGACAATTCTGCTTTGAGGTTCCTCTCGAGGATGAGGTGAAGCCCAACTTTAGGACTCCACCGAGCTAGAGGCGTGACATGGAGATTGAGGCGCTCCACATAGTCCTGTTATTTTTATTCTGTGCGTTTTATTTTAGTTGGTTCGAACCATGTTTGGGTTCAGCCGGTTTGGATTTGTGTTAGGTTCGGTTTGGGCCTGTCCAACCGAGTTAGGTTTTGAGTCACCCATATAATGGGTTTGGCAGCCGCCATGTATCCTTAGACAAGATTTTCGAGATTAAGAGTACTGAGAGGTTCGTCCCATGATGGGTCGCTTTTGCGAGTATCTACTGGTTTTTGATTGCTGATCATCATTGATCTGTTGTTTGCTGCGTGCGTGGGATTGAATCCATCTATCCAACGTTGCTGTTCTTGGTTCGCCGTGAAAGATCGGGCCTAAAAACCCTTTGGATCACGTTGATCCTTATCATCTTGGTATCAGAGCATAGACGGACAAGGGCAGCGATGGAATATTTTTCAGACCCAATGTACAGTCAAAGACACCACTTGCAAGCTCTTTATTGATGGTGGCAGCTACACCAATATTGTTAGCAAGAGTTTGGTGGATTCTCTCTCATTACCTACATGGAAGCACCCACAGCCACATTGTGTTGAGTGGTTATACAACTCTAGGAAACTGAAAGTTACACATAAGGTGCGCCTGAAATTTTCTGTAGGTGATTATGAGGACACAGTGGTATGCGATGTTTTGCCTATGGATGCATGGCATTTGCTGCTAGGCCGACCGTGGCAGTTTGATAAGCATTCCACTCATGAGGGGCGTACCAATGTTTATTCCTTGTGGCATCTGGGGAAGCGTCATGTGCTGCAGCCAATGCTTGACAAGGATATCAAAGTGGATGTCGTTGCTGTGAAGAAGAAGGTCCAAATCATTAAGGCGAAACCGTGGACGGTTTCCATTCAAGTTGGGTGGGATGATGAGGGGAGGATGCCTATTATTCCTACCATCGCACCACCTCCATATATTTTGAAGATTGGACAATTCTGCTTTGAGGTTCCTCTC
Organism: Poa pratensis; assembly: GCA_947311845.1. Lineage (NCBI taxonomy): Eukaryota > Viridiplantae > Streptophyta > Magnoliopsida > Poales > Poaceae > Poa > Poa pratensis. The sequence continues at coordinate 19,009,276 of CAMZMU010000045.1, forward strand.
GAGGATGAGGTGAAGCCCAACTTTAGGACTCCACCGAGCTAGAGGCGTGACATGGAGATTGAGGCGCTCCACATAGTCCTGTTATTTTTATTCCGTGTGTTTTATTTTAGTTGGTTCGAACCATGTTTGGGTTCAGCCGGTTTGGGTTTGTGTTAGGTTCGGTTTGGGCCTGTCCAACCGAGTTAGGTTTTGAGTCACCCATATAATGGGTTTGGCAGCCGCCATGTATCCTTAGACAAGATTTTCGAGATTAAGAGTATTGAGAGGTTCGTCCCATGATGGGTCGCTTTTGCGAGTATCTACTGGTTTTTGATTGCTGGTCATCATTGATCTGTTGTTTGCTGCGTGCGTGGGATTGAATCCATCTATCCAACGTTGCTGTTCTTGGTTCGCCGTGAAAGATCGGGCCTAAAAACCCTTTGGATCACGTTGATCCTTATCAATAATTTGTTCTAATAATAGAATCAAAAGGCATCTTCATTCTCTTTCTAGGGAAGTGTTCCATACCTTTCTTAAGAGGAAATTGATACTTAATATTCCCCTCTTTCATATCAATGATAGCACCAACGGTTCGAAGAAAGGGTCTTCCCAAAACAATAGGACAAGATGCATTGCATTCAATATCCAAAACAACAAAATCAACGGGAACAAGGTTATTGTTAACCGTAATATGAACATTGTCAATTCTCCCCAAAGGTTTTTTCATAGAGTTATCAGCAAGATGAACATCCAAATAACAGCATTCCAAAGGTGGCAAGTCAAGCATATCATAAAGTTTCTTAGGCATAATAGAAATACTTGCACCAAGGTCACATAAAGCATTACAATCAAAATCATTCACCTTCATTTTAATGATGGGCTCCCAACCATCTTCCAACTTCCTAGGGATAGAAGCTTCAAGTTTTAATTTCTCTTCCCTAGCTTTTATGAGGGCATTTGTAATATGTTTTGTAAAAGCCATGTTCATAGCACTAGCATTAGGACTTCTAGCTAGCTTTTGCAAGAACTTAATAACTTCAGAGATGTTACAACTATCAAAATCAAAATCATTATAAAGTAATGGGACCATTGCCTCCAATACTTCGAAAAATTTCAGCACCTTTATCAGAAACAGTTTCAGTAGTTTTAGGCAATTTTGCACGCTTTGTAGTAGAAGTAGAAACATTGCCAACATCAATAACAGTACCATTGATAATAGGAGGTTTATCAACATGTGAAGCTTCAGCATTACTAGTGGTGGTAATAGTACAAACTCGAGCTATACTATTCTTTCTATCAATTTCAGCTTCTCTTTCCCACCTAGTATGCAACTCAGCCAACATCCTAATATTGTAGTCAATTTTAACTTGGATAGCATTTGATGTAGCAAAAATTTTGTTATCATTATCTTCAGGTTTAGCAGCCATTTTATTAATTAAAGAGGCTTGTGATTCAGACATGGATGAAATTCGGTTTTCAGCATTTGAAAGCTTAGTTTGCAAACCAAAAATTTCCCTATTCAAATTCTCAAGTTGATGCCCTATGCTTTTCAACATGGTAGATTGTTCATTCATTGTTTTAGTGAACAATTGATTTTGCTCGAACTGTGATTGCATATAGCTCTTAGTAGCCCTTTCAATTTCTAGCATCCTTTCCTCACTAGGCAAACCAGATCTACCATAAGAATTACCATAACCACTACCATTATTAGAAGGATATGGCTTATAGTTGTTATTACCAAAATTATTCCTGTAGGCATTGTTGTTGAAATTATTATTTTTAATGAAGTTCACATCAACATGCTCTTCTTGAGCAACCAATGAAGCTAAAGGAACATTATTAGGATCAATATGAGATTTACCACTCACAAGCATAGACATAATGATATCAATCTTTTCATTCAAGGAAGAGGTTTCTTCAACAGAATTTACCTTCTTACCTTGAGGAGTCCTTTCAGAGTGCCATTCGGAGTAGTTGATCATCATATCATCAAGAAGTTTTGTTGCTGCACCTAAAGTGATGGACATAAAGGTTCCTCCACCAGCCGAATCCAGCAAATTCCTTGAGGAAAAATTTAATCCTGCATAAAAGGTTTGGATGATCATCCAAGCAGTCAGTCCATGGGTAGGGCAATTCTTTACCATAGATTTCATTCTCTCCCATGCTTGGGCAACATGTTCATTATCAAATTGCTTGAAATTCATAATGCTACTTCTCAAAGATATAATTTTAGCAGGAGGATAATATTTTCCAATGAAAGCATCTTTGCATTTTGTCCATGAATCAATACTATTTCTAGGCAAAGATGGCAACCATTCTTTAGCTCTTCCTCTCAAGGAGAAAGGAAATAGTTTCAGTTTTACAATATCCCCATCTATATCCTTATACTTTTGCATCTCACAAAGTTCAACAAAATTATTAAGATGGGCAGCAACATCATCAGTACTAACACCAGAAAATTGCTCTTTCATAACAAGATTTAATAGAGCAGGTTTAATTTCATAAAAGTCTGCTTTAGAAGCAGGTGGAGCAATAGGAGTGCATATGAAATCATTATTATTTGTGCTAGTGAAGTCACACAACTTGGTGTTCTCAGGAGTACTCATTTTAGCAACAATAAAAACTAGGCCGAAATAATAAAAGTAAAACAAGTAACTAATTTTTTTGTGTTTTTGATATAAAGAAAGCAAACAAGACAAAATAAAAATAAAGCAAGACAAAAACAAAGTAAAGAGATTGGGTGTGAGGGACTCCCGTTGCAGGAGCAATTCGGCCTCCCGGCAACGGCGCCAGAAAAAGTATTCTGGAGCGTAGTTGACGGGAATGCAAGACTTCCAGAAGCACCTCCTATCTCCCCGGCAACGGCGACAGAAAAAGTGCTCGATGCGTGTAAAGTCACACGTCCGTTGGGAACCCCAAGAGGAAGGTATGATGAGTGCAGCAGCAAGTTTTCCCTCAGTATGAAACCAAGGTTATCGAACCAGTAGGAGATCGAAGTTGCTTCGAAGGTGTCAACGGCGTCAGAAAAAGTGTGGTGATGAAGGGGAGGTCTGACTCGTCGACTTGGAACCTGCACACAACAATCAAACTACTTTGCCCCAACGAAACAGTGAGGGTGTCAATCTCACCGGCTTGCTGAAAACAAAGGATTAGACGTATAGTGTGAAAAATGATGTTTGCTTGCAGAGAATGTAAAAGAACAATGATTGCAGTAGGTTGTATTTCAGATGTAAAAGAATGGACCAGGGTCCACAGTTCAGTAGTGGTGTCTCTCCATAATAAAATACTAACATGCTGGGTAAACAAATTACAGTTGGACAATTGACAAATAGAGAGGGCATAACAATGCACATACATGTCATGATGATCACTATGAGATTTACTTGGGCATTACGACAAAGTACACAGACCGCCATCCAGCATGCATCTGTGTCTAAATAGTCCACCTTCAGGTTAGCATCCGCACCCCTTCCAGTATTAAGTTGCAAGCAACAGCCAATTGCATTAAGTATGGTGCATAATGTAAACAACACTAATATCCTTAGACAAAGCATTGATGTTTTACCCCTAGTAGCAACAGCACATCCACAAACTTAGAACTTTCTGTCACTGTCCCAGATTAAATGGAGGCATGAACCCACTATCTAGCATAAATACTCCCTCTTGGAGTTACAAGCATAAACTTGGCCAGAGCCTACACTAATAACGGAGAGCATGCAAGATCATAAACAACACATATATGATAGATCAATAATCAACTTGACATAGTATTCAATATCCATCGGATCCCAACAAACACAACATGTAGCATTACAATAAGATGATCTTGATCATGATAGGCAGCTCACAAGATCTAAACATGATGGCACAAAAGGAGAAGAAAACCATCTAGCTACTGCTATGGACCCGTAGTCCAGGGATGAACTACTCACGCATCACTCCGGAGGCAGGCATGGCGATGTAGAGCCCTCCGGTGATGATTCCCCTCTCCGGCAGGGTGCCGGAGGAGAACTTCTGAACCCCCGAGTTAGGGTTGACGGCGGCGGCGGCAGAGGATGTTTTCTGGAATAATGGCTCGGTGTTTTAGGGTTTTCGCGTCGGGAGGAATAAATAGGCGAAGGGGCGACATCGGTGGGGGCGCGGGGCCCGCTCCCCATAGGGTGCCACGCCAGGGGCCCCACCCGCGCCGCCATGTGGGGAGGGCGCCCTGCTGCCCCCTTCGTTTCTCCTTCGGACTTCTGGAACGTGTCGGGAAAAATAGGCATCTGGGATTTTGTTTCGTCCAATTCCGAGAATATTTACAGAACAGCTTTTCTGAAACCAAAAACAGCAGAAAACAGGAACTGGCACTGTGGCATCTTGTTAATAGGTTAGTTCCAGAAAATGCATAAAAATGCTATGAAGTGTGAATAAAACATGTAGCTATTGGTATAAAACTAGCATGGAACATAAGAAATTATAGATACGTTGGAGACATATCAATTGGTGTTTGGTTGGAAACAGAAAATGCTACATGTGGTAGATGGTATATTGAAAAGACATACTCATTTCTTGTAGATCATTGTCTTCGATAATTTGATACTTTGCAATTGTTTTGAGCTCTCAAGTAGATCATGTTTAACCTCTTGCATCATGTAGTTAAAACCTATTAGTGGAGAACTGATGCATGTAAAATGCATACATGAACTTTGCATTATTTTACTTATGTTCCAATCATATTTGCATCATATAAGGGTTATATCAATGTTTTATAATGATTTTGGGAATATTTCATAGTTTTCCTATTTTTATGGAATTAACCTGCAAAGGCAGAAAACGTCTTTTTTAGTGTGTTCGACTTTCCGGGAGCTTCGGGACTCCAAAAATGGACAGGTCAGAGAGCACGGTTCAGAATTTTCGAGACAAACGCAATGGGCTGAAAATGAAGACCAGAAGCCCAACCAGCTGGGAAATAGAGGGACCCACGCGGCCAGGTACATGGGCCGCGTGGGACCCCCTCTTTTGGGCCTCGGAGCTCCGCTGCCGTTGATCTTTTCTCCACCGACCTAGTCGTGACCTAAAAACGCCTATAAAAATAGTCCCCCGACGTTCTCTGGAAGGAGCGCCATCGAAACACAGAAATCACGAAACAGAGACTTGGAGCTGCAGATTAGAGGAGGAAAATCCCGGCGGGGCGCTGCCGGGGTGGTCTCCATCCTCTCCAACGACTTCTCCACCGTCTGCATGATGAAGGGGAAGTAGTCCACCCCCTGGACTTGGGTTTGTAGTGGTAACTTATGTATCTCTCCTCTCTTTGAGCTTCACTAATTAGTACCGTATGAGCTGCTGAACATGATTACGGTCATCTATGTAATTCATATGGTGGATATTGTGGTATGAGATGATATTTGGTATGCATTTACTGTTGTGTTGGAACTTTTATGACTTGTCATACTTTGGATATATTCTATGATGCATGTGATGGTTTGATTTATTCATAAGGCCTTGTTTATCCTTGTCATGAGGTGATTGACACCACCAAGTGTAGATAGATGAGAGAGTTGTGGTCACACACACGAAATATGAATCATTGCACTAGTGTTTAGAATATTGTCCATTAAGAAGTATGATGTATGTAGGTACGGGATGGCCGATGTGACACGGCATAGGTATTGAGTGACACAGTACCGCCCAATATCCTTTATCTAGGGGTAAAAAGGAAGAGTATGATGCGGGAGTGACAGCAACCACGCTAGCCTTGCGAGGGTGACCTAGCAACACAAATGAGTACTTCTTTCAACTATGTGTTTTAGGACATATAGCCGTTATAAAAGCCACCATTAAAACATGACAATTGTGTGTACTTTATCTATAACATGGTAATCACCGTAGATGAGAGAGAAAGGATTAAGTGAACCCATGAACCCATGTCCATTGTTCCTATAGGAGAAAACCTTTGTCTTGTCCTCTTGCATTGAAGAGGATTGGGACACTTTTACATTCTTGTTTTGATACATTAAACTTCCATCCATTAAATCAACCACCGTGTTCTTTAAACTTGTTTAGTGCATAATCAACTAAAACTTGTGACACTTTAGTTGTAGGGAATAGATAACTTTTCCTTCTTGCTCCTACGGATCGATACCTTACTTCCACATTGAGTGGTGTTACAGTGATCCCCTGCTCTTGGGGGTAATCAAGTACTTTTCTGGCGCCGTTGCCGGGGAGCGTAGCGCTTAAGTTTCTATTCTTGTGTGCACTAGACTTTAGATTTATTTTTGCTTTATATCTTGCAAAAATCTAATCTTGGGGAGGTTCCTTTAAACTTGTTTGGTTGTGAGGTTCTCATTAGTTTTATTTTCAGTTCACATTAAAAACATAAAATACATAAAAATTATTGATACTTTTACTATGGCTTTTATGAATCGTGCATCGTTGCACCTTGCTTTATATGAAAGTGCTTATGCCACTACTCCTAAAGTGGTTGAAACTACTGTGTCTGAGGTACCTAAAATGGGATATAAAATTCCCCTTGGTTATGTTAAAAGAGTTATGAAAAATCCATTTACAGGGGATGGAACAGAGTCTGCACGTGAACACATAGAGACAATTGAAGAAATATATGGTTTATTTAGGCTTCCTGGTATCTCTGAGGATCAGGTAAAAAGGAAACTATTATATTTTTCTTTATCTGGTAATGCTCGTAATTGGTACAGGTCTTTGGATGAAGAAGTGAAAAGTGAATGGAGTATTTTGAGGAAGGTTTTTCTTAAATATTTTACTCCTAAAGAAGCTTATGATAACCCATGCTATTATGATGAAACTAATGAACTTATTGACGATGATGAGGAGTATGGTTTAGACATGCTATATGATAATGCTTCAGATGATGGTCCTATGCTTATTGATAATCCTCCATGTTTAGTTTTTACTACTTTATGTGAGGATAAAAATGATATACTTGTTGTTTATTATAGTGCTCTTACTAATGAGAGTCCTACTTTGTTCCTGAATTCTCCTAATTACACTATAGAGGAGAAGTTTGCTTATGTTGAGGAATACTTATGTGGTTTGCAATTATCTTTAGTTCCAAATATTTGTTGCAACCATGATATTAAACTTGATATTGATCTTAATAACTATTTTGAAAGAGGGAAGCATGCTAATGAATTCCAAAATAAATTTCATGATCCTCTTTATTTGCCTAAATTATCTAAGTTGAATGATTCTTGTGGTTATATGGTTGAATTTGTTTCAACTACTTGCAACTATTATGAAAGAGGTGATAAGAGCCCTCTGTATGCTACTAATAATTATGGGCTGCAAGTAACTATTGTTAATATGCATTGGAAAACTTATATTTATTGTGATTCATTCTTATACAAAATGCCAATGCATAAAAAGAAAGTTAGACTTCGTTGTTATTACTTGTGTGTTTTGCTTTTCTCTTTACTAGGATTCAACTTGACTATTATTTTGATCGGCTTGAGAGCACCATGGGATCCTGGTATTATGCATGAAACACTTCCCAAGGAAGAGGGGCACATCAACGTTCAAGCTCCCTCATGAGCTTCATCTTCAATAAACATCAAGTAAGAAGCCTAGCTATATGGCTATAAAGAAAGCGCTTTACGGGAGGCAACCCGGTTATTTTTATGTGTGATTTTATTTGTGTCCTCTTGCTGTAACAAGAGACTTAGTTTTTAGTTTAGTTTCTGGAATTTTTAATAAAGTGCCAAGTTTTACTCATTTTGGTTTGTAAAAGTTGCTTATAGCATTCGGAGATTTTATTCCTGCACGAATTTTTGCACGGTATGATTTTTAATTCTTATTCTGTAACTCCGAATGAGCTCATATTTGAACTGTAGTTGCAACTTTTCATCCTCTGTATGCATGAATTTTTTCGGAATGTTTAGAGAAAGTTTAGTAGGGTAGAAAAATACGTTTTGCTGCTGCTGTTTTTCTGGACAGATTCTGTCCCATTTTGTTTGATGCATGTTTTGAACTTTTAACTTGAATCTTTTTGATCCAATTGAGTTTATGAGTAGGCATACAACATTATACACTTTCTGGACATTCATATGAATTTTTGTTCAAGGATTATATGCAGCAAGAAATCTATTTGTTTATCACTACTAATGCACCCCACAGAAAAGAAATGGGAGAAACGGTGTTTTGAAGTTTTTTCACAGGGATTGGAGGAGATGCACCAAGAGCTATATAAGGATGGTGAAGACCATAAGCTTGGGATATGAAGACAACCCCACTGGACCAACACACTCTCGGTTTGCACACGTCTAACTTCTGTTTTTCGATCGAAACACTTTATCGCATAAACTTGGAGCGTCTTTTTGTTTGTTTGTTTGGTTTGATTTTTATTTTGTGAGACCACCACATTATCATTTATATATGAAAGAGCTACTGGAAATATGGGTTGAATTAAGTTGGTTTCTATTATAAGATTGGGAAAAGGGACGTTTGAGTTGATTTTAAAAGATACATATAGTTGCATGATTCATGGGCTTGTTAATGAGTAATAATTTGCAAATGCTTTATCAAGAGCTATCTCTTATTCATGTTTTGATGCTGATTGTTATTTTACTTTGTTTAACATGGATTAGTCAGTTCTATGGACACTCATGCATGCATTTAGATGGTCAACTTTCTCCCTCTTGCTAGCCCAAAAACTCCAACAAGTAAAAACTTGTTTCCAACACCTTCAACCAAAGTTATTCGAGTGAGTCCACCATATCTACCTATTAGCTTTATGCTATTCCGAGTATGTTTATCATGATATTTGTGTTATCTATAGCTCTGAATGAAAATGTTTATGTTATTGATTGTTATGGGAAAAGTTGGTTATATAGCTCTCACTAACTTGATGCACACTTTACTTTTATTGCATAAATAAAACATGACCCATTGTGATTAAGATTATGATGTTGTGGGCTTGACAAATGTCCGAGGTTGGGAGTTAGCTCATATGTGCTGTCACATGGCAAGCTTTCAACATGCTCTTCATTTCATTTAGTTGATATCATGTACTTTTGTTTATGGATGCTTATCATGTGTGAAATAAATGTGGAGATGAAGTAAGTTTAAATGAGTTTGTATAAATGGTTAGAGAGACGCCTGGGCCGCTAATCTAAGCCATGCATTATTCATGGTGGAAATTTACTTACATACTATGGTGAACCATCTGTGATACACCTTACAATAAAAAGCTATTCCAATGGTAAATAAAAAGGGTGTTGAGGTTGTTCATTTTGTTTGTTTGTCTTGTCATTTTGATATGGGCTTGTTCCATATCCTGGGACAAGAGGTACCCCAGTTGACGCTCTTATGATGCTATTATACTTACAATGATATTTAACTTGAACTTGCTTTGTGTCCCAAGTTGAGTAGCCATGGTGTAGGTACTTGTATTCAAGGGGCATGAGACATTCAACCTTTACTTTGTCAAGCACACTACTCATATTTGCTTTCACTTTAAACTTTAATCATTCAAGATGCTATGATAGGGGTAATGAGAGCTTGACACCAAGGATTACCACATTGCAATCATTAACTTAAGTAGAAGAGTTTGGCAGTTAGATGAAACTTATGCATGCTTTACCTCTACTCACATATATATCTTTCCAAAGTGTCCACCTTTTATATTCAGATTTTCATCAATACTCTATGACCATTGTAGGATGTTCTTACTTATCATTATGCATACATGTGGTCCATATTACTTTCTTTCATGTTACACTTTGTGAATTATCATTGAACATCCTTGCATTGAATACTTGATATCACTTCATAAACTATCTTGCATATTGCTACTCCTTTGAAGAATGAATCATTTGACTCTATGTAGCAATAGTAATCATCTTTGATATGCATTGATAGTATTAAAGTGCAAAGTCCATGTTAGTTTTATCACCTTCATACTCGAGGACGAGTATAGGTTAAGCTTGGGGATGTTGATGCATGTAAAATGCATACATGAACTTTGCATTATTTTACTTATTTCCAATCATATTTGCATCATATAAGGGTTATATCAATGTTTTATAATGATTTTGGGAATATTTCATAGTTTTCCTATTTTTTATGGAATTAACCCTGCAAAGGCAGAAAACGTCTTTTTTAGTGTTTTGGACTTTCCGGGAGCTTCGGGACTCCAAAAATGGCAAGGTCAGAGAGCACGGTTCAGAATTTTCGAGACAAACGCAATGGGCTTAAAATGAAGACCAGAACCCCAACCAGCTGGGAAATAGAGGGACCCACGCGGCCAGGTACATGGGCCGCGTGGGCCCCCTCTTTTGGGCCTCGGAGCTCCGCTGCCGTTGATCTTTTCTCCACCGACCTAGTCGTGACCTAAAAACGCCTATAAAAATAGTCCCCGACGTTCTCTGGAAGGTGCACCGTCAAAACACAGAAACCACGAAATAGAGACCTGGAGCTGCAGATTAGAGGGGGAAAATCCTGGCGGGGCGCTGCCGGGGTGGTCTCCATCCTCTCCAACGACTTCTCCACCGTCTCCATGATGAAGGGGGAGTAGTCCACCCCCTGGACTTGGGTTTGTGGTGGTAACTTATGTGTCTCTCCTCTCTTTGAGCTTCACTAATTAGTACCGTGTGAGCTGCTGAACATGATTACGGTCATCTATGTAATTCCTATGGTGGATATTGTGGTATGAGATGATATTTGTTATGCATTTACTGTTGTGTTGGAACTTTTATGACTTGTCATACTTTGGAGATATTCTATGATGCATGTGATGGTTTGATTTATTCATAATGCCTTGTTTATCCTTGTCATGAGGTGATTGACACCACCAAGTGTAGATAGATGAGAGAGTTGTGGTCACACACACAAAATATGAATCATTGCACTAGTGTTTAGAATATTGTCCATTAAGAAGTATGATGTATGTAGGTACGGGATGGCCGATGTGACACGGCATAGGTATTGAGTGTGTGAGGACCCCGGATTAGCTGTCCGAGATACTCGTTATGTTTCCTGCAACAATCACATGATCAGTCTGTTGTTGCACATAACTCGAATTGGCATCACAGGACATCCATAAATACCGACTAAATATACTTACGTGATTTGAAGTCATAAGCTTCAACAGGTACTTGCAGCGGAAATCACCAAACAACGTGGAGCCCAAGTCATTCGCCTTAACCCTACAGGCAGCTGACTGGGAAGCACCCTAGTTCGCAAAGACGCCAGTGAACTCCTCTTCTTCGAACTGCTCCTCTTTAAAATCTGGCTAAGACAATAGCCAGGGACGAAACCAATATGAGTACATTTGATTGTACTCGCAAACTACCCCAACTTGAGCATGCACTAGTTTTGATAATCTTTCATAAAACCTTTATTTTTAGAAAAACATCTCTATACCTTTATTGAAAAAGGGAAGAGTAGATTTTTAATCTTGTTGAAGACAAAACATTTTGGAAAGTCGTTTTCTCGCTATCTTTGTTGAAAAAGGTAAGAAGTCTTTTTAAACATTTTTCTCGAAAATAAACCTTTGTTTAAAAAGGCAAGAAATCTCTTTTAAAACTTTTCCTCGAAGATCACCATCTTGTCCCTTTCTCCAAAACTTCTCCTTTTCCGAACATAGCCCCTTCAGGGTCACTCATTTTCCAGCAACCTCATACCAACTCATTGGTACAGTTGCATAAAACAATCTCCACTTCATTTTCCTTTCAAACTCAAAACTTTGTAAAACTTGCACATGGTCTTAGGACAGCCTCCCAACTGTCCATATCCGAGGACTCGGCTATTCGAATAGTTTGTTTACCCTCTGCAGAGGTAGCACGCTTTTCCCACACCCATCCGGTCACTCATCGTGTCAGCCACGTCCCGCCATACCAGGGGTATGCGAAGTTGAGTTCCCGGCCATAGCCTGTCCTTTGCTCATGCTAGTATAGGACCCTGCCTCTACGACACTTTCCATCGACACTTAAATCCTCAGAAACTAAGTGTGAGGACTCGTAGTTCTATCCGGCGGACCCAAGGGAGCCCTTCAATCCTCTTTCTCCAATACACTCATACCGGCTTCGGTAGACTTCACTTAAGAGGACCCAGGTCAGGGGGTAGGTCCTCAGACCATCCCCTCATGGAACGAGGTTATCCTCGTTATTGAGGCATCCAGTACTAACACGAGCAAACTATATGACTACGCCCTTCCCATATGTGGGTAAATGTGGTCGCACAGGTTATTGGCTGGTAGTCATGGTACAAAGACACAATGTGCATTTTTCATAAACATCACCATACTCCATTTCTCCACTTCCATACCGACATCCCGGTATACCATATTTCATCCACGGATTTTAAAAAGGAGTTTTGAATAAACAATTTTTTTCCCATCCTATAGTTTTATATAAACAAACTGATACTTCTACATAGGGTGGCAAAATAGTTTTTCATATACTTTTGAAAAGGCTTTAAAAATCATTTCCAATTTTCATAGCAAAATACTTTTAACCAAAACTTGGGTGGATCGTAATCTCACCAAAAGATTTTTATAAAAAGGCTTTTGAGTAAAAACAAATACATTTAGAAATTACTGCACACTACTAACACCTCTATATCGGGTGTCTCAATAATGTACCTGTATTTTGTAAAAGGGTTTTCAAAATCATCACTTTAGTGGCAAACACCACGTAAATCACTTATGCTTCTTACACGTAAAACATGTGAATCAAAATAGCTGTATATAGATGCAAGCTCAGTGAAGTAGCTTGCCTGGTTTCAGCATAATCCTCCTGGACTTCTTCTCACTGATTGAAGAAATAAACTCTCATCCTTCTTCAATAAATCCTCTCCAAGACCACTCTGGTAGCGTTATTGTCTAGCGTCGCAAACATGAAAATAAAACAACACTCAATAAGCAAACCAACTCACAGGTGGGATACCAACAAGGAATCATACCAAAACATAGCACTCATTTAATCAAGCAACAAACATCAAGCCATACTAACAAACAACAATCATGAGGGAACATTATTATTTAACAAACAAGTTTAGCAATCTCCACACTTAATCTAGATACTAACAAGAAATTAATCCAAACACGCAAGACATCACATGCTACTAACACAAGTATAAAATACTAACCAAGGACTAGACATCTATTATATAATTAAAACACAAGACAATTAACGGTGGAGATTAGCTAGACATAACCAAAGATGAAACAACGGCTAAGATTTATACTTCGTAAAATCCGGCCCGGTGTGGTGTCCATCTCCTCCACGTCTAAAAGCAACAGACCTTCATAGTCCTTATCCAATCACAAAAGGAGAGAAAAAAAATAATAGCCAGACCCACGTACATATACTAGCCAGACCAACATACGTCGATGGTTGCTCCATGGATCTGACCGAAGTTGCGGCATAGACACCAAGGATTTTCCGGCGGCCGGCCGCTGCAAGACGAAGTTTATATTAGTCACGAACTATTTGATCGATGGCAACACAAAGTCGTTCGGTTCGACGATAACCCTGAGGGCCGGCGCGAGTAGCTGGAAACGGCGACGATCAAAAACGGCGGCGGGAATTAGGAGGCGACCGATCGTCCAGTGAGATCTAGCCAATGGCGTAGTTACGATCAGATAAGACGGTGTCGCTGCTGGTCTAGAGGGCGCGTCGTCGATCATCATCGATGTCAGTGGCCGACGTGCAAAACAAAAGCCTAGAAGAGGAGCTGATGGTGGCCATGAGAGCTGCTGTGAGCGAGCTGATCTGCGAGGGCAGGCTCCACGAGACATGCCTGCCGGCCGGCTAGCAAGGGTATGTACTCCGCTCCTCAAAAGGTAATACTATGTTTTACAAGGCAAACCGTGACTAATCTTTTTGCGGGTAAAAACCATGACTAATTTGATAGTCGAAACATGGCAGAGGTGTGCATCATGTTTATGGTTACTACGGCTACACAACAAATGAAGCCAGCTGCCAATCGTCTAACCACAGTTGTCATATAATTTGAATTAGCAGTTTTGTTAAAGGATGAACCATGACTAATTTGACAGGCAAATCATGGACCTGCTCGATGTCGGGATGCCAGACGTGTTCCTCATACCTCGCAGCGACGTCGGTGAGAGCACAATTTGCCGTAGACTGTCGTGACTGCACGCGGCCATCAACGCCGTATTTTTCTCGATGGACTCGGCCGGCCGTACGTCCGACGGCCTCCTCCGCAGCCTAATGTTTCAATCTCGCTCACCTCATGGACGGAAGAAACCACAAAGCCCCTCGCAGATCGATCAAATATTTGCATCATGGAGACATCCAAGAGCTAGGTACGATCAAAGACTATTCACAAAGACAGCTTGGAGGTACGTGCGTACACCTTTGATAGCTCCGTATCTCTTTCTATAGTAGAACGCAATCTCAAGATTTTTTTCAGTATTAGTACAATTGATCAATCCACCAGCTAACTAGCCAGCTTAGTACATAAGTTTCACCCTCAGCAGGCGTGAGTTTTGACGGATCGCTCTCGACGCGTTGTCTGGGCGAAAGTTTGCAAGTTCAAGCAGCCTGCATCCACCACAGCTAGGTTGGGCCAATACCCTATACTCGGCTATGGAACCAGTATCCTGCCTTAGACAAGCAATTTATGCATTATGCACCTGTTACCCATCAGATCAATTTTGAGGGATATTCTAATCTGTTTTTCTTGGATCCGATTCTTTGATTATGCAATTGGCATGCTTCTACATCATGTTATTACATTGTATTATTAATTGTTTTCAGGGTCAACTCCTTACGTATAACTGGACCCCTAATGTGCGACTTACTTCGTGCGTCTATCGTCTTGGATCCCTGTAGGAGTTGACTGCATGATGTTCTGTTTATCAGGTTTTACTCTGATTCTTTCATTAGTAATTCCTAACTAAGAAATTTCTTTTTTTATGATGTACCAGAGATGCAAGATGGATTTAGATGAGAAATTTATGCACCAGCCTTGCAACAATGACGTTCCACCAATTATGTTGAGAAGATGTATTTGTAGAGGGAGGGAACTATGTGCAATCAGAGGTAACAATATGCGAGATCAATTTGAGATATGGCGAGAGTACATGATTTCCTCTCTGTCCATGTTGCTACAGCAGGTTCATCTTTTACTATGGAAACAAGAAAAACACTTGATAAGGATATTGATTAGTAGATATTTCAGGGACTGATATTGAAATACATTTTGTTTCCGCTGGAGAAGCTTCAGCCAAATCTACATCAGAAGAAGGGAAGTTAAAGATTGAAGTTGTGTTCTTACTCTTTAGTTTCAATAGTATGCTGATACGTGCAAGCCAGTATTACACCTATTCATCCTTCCCTCAAAGAATGCATACATTTTTTTTTTCGAAAATCAAACGATGTCAAGTTTGACCAAGTATTTTGAAAAGAAACTAACAATAATACTTCATCCCAAATCATCTTCATGTGATGTAGTGGATTAGCTAAAAGTTTAGGGTCATATCTGCTTGGGAACAGGATGACAAAAGGGCCTACATGTCAAAGCCTCGGAACCCACGACGATTGGTTGTGCTTCTAGAATTAGAGATTTCTTAAAATTAGTTGATGATCAGTGAATGTTGCAATATAATTTTTTGGAATAAAATTTGTTCAGCTTTTTTCCATGTACTTTTGGCGATGTCATTGAGATAATGCTTAGCAATGGCGCCACTAATTGCAGATATAGTGATATAGTTTCTTCTTTATCTAGCAGACATTCGGTCAAGATGAGGAAAGGACCTACATGTCGAAGCCTTAGAACCCACGACGATTGGTTGTGCTTCTAGAATTAGGGTTTTCTCAAAATTTGTTGACGAGTGGATGGTGCAATATAATTTTTTGGAATTTTTGTTCAGTTTTTTTCCATGTACTTTTGGCGATGTCATTGAGACAATGCTTAAGAATGGCGTTAGAATCTAGAAAAATCCACTAATTGCAGATGTAGTGATATAGTTTCTTCTTTATCTAGCAGACATTCAGAAAATGTAACTCTCTTGATTTTTATTATTGTTGCAGTATGACTCTCAGGTTAAACCTTGGTATGTAAATTGCTCATAAGTATAATCGTTCTGGTGGGACCTAATCTTTCCATTATGGCACAATATAGGACAAGTTTTAAGTATGGACCATCAAGGCCCCGCTTGGATGGACCGTATTTTAACCAAAACCCCTGGAAAATTTCACGGACCTGCGGACCTCCCGCAGAATATACTGAGCAAGGGCGGGAAATCTTACGGCTCCGGATATACTCCTGACATACCAAGCGGGCCCTCAATGTATGAAATTCCTAAAATTAATATGTTTGAGGAAAGAAACAAATGATGGAATTGCAGGGGAATATATAGTTACAAATTAGTGGTTTCACATGCATACGCATATGCCAATCTCTCTTCTGAAGCTAAATATATTCCTTCATGGAAAAATAGAACCACGCTAAAGCAATGAATTAAGTTAAGGTAACCAACTATATAAGTAAAACCAAGAAAATAAACTCTACCAAAGATGATATAGAGTAACTCTAGCCGCGCAAATGCGCGGGCCACCCAGCTAGTTAAACATTAAAACAAATGTTTTATAATTTTAGCCCCAACTCTAAACAGTAATCTTCACTTGTCTAACTACACCCTCATACTTAAACTACCCAACAAGTCAACTAACCGAGAGATAAACACAAGGGCAATATACTAACAGGAGTATAACACCGAGCACAAGCTAAAAACATAAAGCAGTAAACAATTCCACCTAAAGGTAGTTAACAAACAAATTTCCTTAGACAGGAAATACTTCAGGCAAAAGTTAAATTACCCAATAATTCTCTGTAATTCAACATGTCTCACCAAGTTAAGGTGGAGACATTAACAAGACACTCAAGCTAATACTCAACTTAAAGACAAACAAGTTTAACAAGTAAGGCAACATATTCCTAATTAAAACCAATAAGAAACATTTTGCCTATTGCAGAAACTGCTACAAACACACAATTTCCACACCATTCAACCAAGCAACACTAACACACAAGCTGAACTATTACAACATCTACTACTGAACAGAAGTCAAAACAATTGAATTTGGTTTACTTAAATTCTCAAGCACACAAGCAAGATTGATTATTAGTTGGAAACATCATATTCATTTTTAACCACACATGTTTAACTCAAACAAGATTATCTCTAACCACTAACAGTACTAACATATTTTAACATGTTTAAAGATTAGTAACACACAAGTGACAGTACCAAAACAATCAACACAAACCACAAATTCATAACTAAAAGCAATTAATCTAATTTCTTTTTATTAGTGGCAGAACAACACTTTTACTAAAAATTGCACCTAGAGAGTTCTGTAAATCAAACAACCATGCCAAGCTAGGAATATGTTCTCCTACACATACAGAAGACAATCCAATTGGATTTACTCCAAAATTTATTTCACAAAAATCACTAAAGTGCTACTGGTGTGTTTACAAGAATGAGTAGAACTTTTGTTTTAGGCTTCATTTGCATACAAGACCAACAGATCTTGAAAGGTATCACTTCAGGCTTTCCATAGAATTTTAGTTTGCAATATTTGGAGTTATAAAACTCTAGATATTGATTATTTAGTGAAAACTACTCTTTCTGCAAGATTTAATTTATGCCATAGCTAAAAACATATTTTGGCAAGCAACCAGTTCTGCATGTCTAAGAAAACTCATAGGAACACAACAAAATTTGAATCACTCAATTATCTAGCACAGGGATTAAATGGTGAATTAAATCCTAGATAGATCTAACAGGGAAAAATTAAAACAGTAAATAGATTTATTAGAAAAAGGAAGATTGGGCCAGGTCGGGCCCAGATCTGGCCGAGCAGCACAGGCAGCAGCCCAGCCTGCGGCCCATGTGCGAAGCGAAGCGGTACAAGGGAGGCCTTCTTCCTCCTCTCGACTAGAACAGAGGCGCGAGGCAGCAGGGAACACGGCGAGGTCGACGTGGCGGCTCCGGTGCACCTAGGGTCAGAAGAAGGAGTGGGTGAGGAAGGTATAGGTTCGGGAAGCACATAGACGCAACAATGGCAGATAATGGAGCTCTGTGCCGCCCGTGAGCTTCCTCGACATCACGGCTGCCGGAGTGGAAGAGGATGCGGATGTCCAGCTCGATTCGCAGCCTCCCGCGTCGATTCCTTGGATGAGGATGGAGAGGAAGACGAGGCGAGTCTGCTGGTGGTCTTGGATTTGGTCGGGGGGCTCTCAATTGATGGTGGCAGCGACGGCGAGCTAGAGCTGGGTTTCGGCCGTGGAAGAAAAGTAAGTGGAGAGGGAGAGCGAGCAGTGAGGAATGAGGGGCAAGGGAGAGCAGAGGAATGGCGTGGGGTTCTTATTTTCTCCTCCGCAGCGGCAAGGAGGGAGGGGCCACGGTGGTGCGGCGACCACGGCAACGACGGCGCGAGGAGCACGGTGCCGTGCCGTGCTGCACTGGAGCTACAGGAAGTCAATGAAGATTTTACAAAGAGGCCCCTGAACTTCTTTTCCTCGTCACAGATAGGTCCTTGCCTGTTTCTTTTATTTCCTTTTTCAAAACCAGTAGGGTTTCAGGGATTTAATTGAGGACTTTAAACATTTTTAAAAATTATGAGAAAATTTAGGTAGCCTCCCATATACACGCAGAAGCTCCACAAAAATTGGTTTTTGAAAATAAAATGTTTTGAGCAATATTTGTTCATAGGGTTTAAATAAATCATTTTTGGAAATTAGTATTTGATACTCCTTTAATATTTTTAAAGCATGTGATAAAATATGGTTTTGAACTTTTGGAATTTCTTTGACAAATATGATAACTTCAAATAAGTTTTATTTTCATAGAGAAAACATTTGTTTTGGAGGAAATAAAGAATTTTGGAGGGAAATTATTTATGAAGATCATTTTTAACTCATGACCTTCATTTCCTTTTTAATAAATGAATTGAGGGGTTTGTTTTAAATCAAAAAGTAGGTTTACTTGAGGAGGGAGTGATATGAAGTGGGGATGATTATTAGTTCATCTCACTCCTAGAATTTTGATAAAGAAAATATAATTGTTCTCATAGAATAGAGGAATAGACAGAGAGGGAGTTTTATTGAGATCATCTCCCTAAATTTTAGGAGTTTAACTTGGGTGTGCATAATTTTAGAGGGTTTGTTCTTATTCAAGTCGCACTCCAAATTTGGTTGCCAAGGGTGTCCTATTTTAGCATTAACACCACTGAGAAATTATCCTCACAAGAAATCACACACAAGAGCAATAACACGACAATATCAGCAACACAATCAAGATCACCCAAATCAAACCACAAGAATTTATCATACTATAATTTCCTTATTTAACAATACTATCTTGAAAATGATCAAACTTAATTATGACAAGATGATGGGTAGGAAATGTCTCACCTCATATATTAATAGTTTTCAAAAAGGTTTGAGAATGGAAATATGTGAGGTAATATATTTCCCACTAGAGTTATTTTCAAATGGAGTGGAAACATAGGAGTTTATAAAGTGGGAGTTGTAAAATATCAGGGTGGAAGAATAGGTAGGAGACAACATATGAATCTCCATATTTTTGAAAACACATAACTTTGGAAATACTTTTACTGTCTCAATTAAAGGGTATTTTATTTGTTGCTAAAACCAAATCATTGAAATGGACCTTGGCGAAAATAAGAATGGAAAAGATATATGGAATATATTCTTGTCATAACATGATCACCAGAGTTTTAAATATATTTTTACTTAGGTTGATTTCTTGGGTTGACATTTACTAGTCAAACAATCATAAACATCAAGTTACACAAGGTTAAACAGAACAATTTAAAGGAAAACACAATCATTTGTGAAATAATTCAAAAAGTTTTTGTTGGTTCTGAATTTTGGGTCTTATTTATTCTTATTATAAATTTGGGATGTTACAGAGTGACACACTACCGCCCAACATCCTTTATCTAGGGGTAAAAAGGAAGAGTATGATGTGGGAGTGACAGCAACCACGCTAGCCTTGCGAGGGTGACCTAGCAACACAAATGAGTACTTCTTTCAACTATGTGTTTTAGGACATATAGCCGTTATAAAAGCCACCATTAAAACATGACAATTTTGTGTACTTTATCTATAACATGATAATCACCGTAGATGAGAGAGAAAGGATTAAGTGAACCCATGAACCCATGTCCATTGTTCCGATAAGAGAAAACATTTGTCTTGTCCTCTTGCATTGAAGAGGATTGAGACACTTTTACATTCTTGTTTTGATACATTAAACTTCCATCCATTAAATCAACTACCTTGTTCTTTAAACTTGTTTAGTGCATAATCAACTAAAACTTGTGACACTTTTGTTGTAGGGAATAGATAACTTTTCCTTCTTGCTCCTGCGGATCGATACCTTACTTCCACATTGAGAGGTGCTACAGTGATCCCGTGCTCTTGGGGGTAATCAATGGACTAGTGGCATATACATCCGCTTATCCAATAACTTTGCAAAAAGAGCTGGCAAATGGGGTACCCAGTGATACGTCTCCAACGTATCCATAATTTCTGCATTTATATCATTTTTATGCATTTTCTGGGACTGCTAACAAGATGCCACAGTGTCAGTTCCTGTTTTCTGCTGTTTTTGGTTTCAGAAAAGTTGTTCTGGAAATATTCTCAGAATTGGACGAAACAAAAGCCCACGTTCCTATTTTCCTGACACGTACACGGAGTTCAAAGGGGAGAAGGAGGAGGGCCGCCCTCACCATGCCATGGCGCGGGTGGGCCCTGGGCCGCACCGCCACGTGGAAAGGAGCCCTCGGGTCCCAACCGACCATCGTCCTTTCGCCTATATATTGCCCCCGACGTGAAAAGCCTAAAATAATCAGTCATATTCCATGAAGAGGTCCGCAGCGCCGCCGCCATCGAAGACAAGTTTCAGGGGACAGAAGTCTCTGTTCCGGTACCTTGCCGAGACGGGGAATTGCCCCCGGAGCCATCTCCATCGACTCCACCGCCATCTTCATCGCCGTTGCTGCCTCCCATGATGAGGAGGGAGTAGTTCTCCCCCGAGGCTGAGGGCTCTACCGGTAGCTCTGTGGTTTGATCTCTCTCCCATGGTGTGATCTTTATGTGATCATGAGCTTTGTAATCTAGTTGAATAATTAGATGTTACTCTTCATCTATTATGCTACTCAAGTGATTTTATTAATGTGATCTCCGGAGTCACCTTGTCCCACGGTGTGAAGATGACAGTGTGCGCACCGTGTGTGGATCTTAGGCTAAAGTTTGCATAAATACTTATCATGAGTTATAATTTGAGTTGGATGTCTCCATGGAATTGTGGTGTTTGTTTACTCAGACTTTGAGGTGTGCTTTTGCAGCCCTACGCAATGAATTGGTGTTCGTTATCCAACCGAAGTGTGGTTCAGAGTAGCATAGTGAAGAGAAGATATTTATGTATTTAATTATGATGTCATTGTTGAGAGTGTCCACTAGTGAAAGTATGATCCCTAGGCCTTATTTCAAAGCATTGAAACACCGTTTACAACAAGTTCTGCTACATGTTTGCTTGCTGCCATTTTTATTTCAGATTGCAATTACCACTTATAATCATCCATATTACTTGTATTTCACTATCTCTTCGCCGAACTAGTGCACCTATACATCTGACAAGTGTATTAGGTGTGTTGGGGACACAAGAGACTTCTTGTATCTTAATTGCAGGGTTGCTTGAGAGGGATATCTTTGACCTCTACCTCCCAAAGTTCGATAAACCTTGGGTGATTCACTTAAAGGAAACTTGCTGTTGTTCTACAAACCTCTGCTCTTGGAGGCCCAACACTGTCTACAAGAATAGAAGCGTGCGTAGACATCACCCAGTCCCAATTAATTACAACTATAACCGCTTAATTCTCTTCACATGTTTTGCCATGATTTATCAGAATCAAATTTCAAAGTGTTAAACATTATCAAATAGGCACTCCTCCATGGTATGTGATTGTTGGAAGGCACCCGAGGATTCGGTTAGCCATGGCTTGTGTAAGCAAAGGTTGGGAGGAGTGTCATACCAATTTATAAATATGCATGTGTAAACAAAAGAGAAGAGGGATGATCTACCCTTGGTAGAAAAAACGTCCTTCATGGGAGCCGCTCTTGGAAGTCTGGGTGACAAGGGGGATAGAGTACCCACTGCCATTCGTTGACAACAACAAACACCTCTCAAAAACTTACTTTATGCTCTCTATATGATTTCAAAAACCTAAAAAGCTCTAGCACATGATTTAATCCCTGCTTCCCTCTGCGAAGGGCCTTTCTTTTACTTTATGATGAGTCAGTTTACCTACTTCTTTCTATCTCAGAAGCAAACACTTGTGTCAACTTTGTGTGCATTAATTCTTATATGCTTACTTATTGCACTTGTTATATTACTTTGTGTTGACAATTATCCATGAGATATACATGTTGAAAGTTGAAAGCAATTGCTGAAACTTAAATCTTCCTAGGTGCTGCTTCAATGCCTTTCACTTAGAATCTATTGCTTTATGAGTTAACTCTTATGCAAAACTTTTTGATGCTTGTCTTGAAAGTACTATTCATGAAAAGTTTTTGCTTATATGATTCAGTTGTTTACTCTTTATCTATTTGTTAGCAAACTTTAGACCATTGCCTTGAGTCACTTCATTCATGACATGAGCCTTGCAATATTATTTGATCAAGATTGTGTGAAAGCATGTCTCCTCAGAAATTATTTTGTTGTTATCGTTTTACCTACTCGAGGACGAGTAGAACTAAGCTTGGGGATGCTTGATACGTCTCCAACGTATCCATAATTTCTGATGTTCCATGCTTATATTATGCCAATTGCTACATGTTTTATATACACTTTATATCATTTTTATGCATTTTCTGGGACTAACCTACTAACAAGATGCCACAGTGCCAGTTCTTGTTTTCTGCTGTTTTTGGTTTCAGAAAAGTTGTTCTGGAAATATTCTCGGAATTGGACGAAACAAAAGCCTAGGTCCCTATTTTTCTGTCACGTACAGGGAGTCCGAAGGAGACACGAAGGGGGCCGAGGAGGCGGCCACACCACGTGGCGGCGTGGTCCCACCTTTTGCCGCGTCGTGACGTGGTGTGGGCCCCTCGGGCCTCCACCGATGTCGCCCCTTCGCCTATAAATTGATGTTTTCAGGAAAACCCTAAGTACCCGAGTCATTATCCACGAAAAGTTCAGAGCCGCCGCCGCCATCAACCCTAACTCGGGATGGTTCTGAAGCTCTTCTCGGCACCCTGCGGAGAGGGGAATCATCACCGGAGGGCTCTACATCGCCATGCCTGCCTCTGGAGTGATGTGTGAGTAGTTCATCCTTGGACTATGGGTCCATAGCAGTAGCTAGATGGTTGTCTTCTCCTCTTGTGCCATCATGTTTAGATCTTGTGAGCTGCCTATCATGATCAAGATCATCTTATTGTAATGCTACATGTTGTGTTTGCTGGGATCCGATGAATATTGATACTATGTCAAGTTGAATATTGAATTATCATGTCTATGTTATTTATGATCTTTGATGCATGTAAAATGCATACATGAACTTTGCATTATTTTACTTATATTCCTATCATATTTGCATCATATAAGGCTTATATCAATGTTTTATAATGATTTTGGGAATACTTCATAGTTTTCCTATTTATTTGGAATTAACATGTTTTCCAGAAAACGTCTTTTTTAGTGTTTTAGACTTTTCGGGAGCTTCGGGACTCCAAAAAGGGCAAGGTCAGAGAGCACGGTTCAGAATTTTCGAGACGAACGCAATGGGCTGAAAATGAAGACCAGAAGCCCAACCAGCTGGGAGATAGAGGGCCCCACGCGGCCTCTGTACCTGGCCGCGTGGGGCCCACCATCTTGGCCCTCGTGGCTCCGCTCAGAGGCCGCGTGGGGCCCACCATCTTGGCCCTCGTGGCTCCGCTGCCGTTGATCTTTTCTCCACCGACATCGTCTTAACCTAAAAACGCCTATAAAAGAAGTCCCACGTCGTTCTCTGGAACAAGCGCCGTCGAAACACAGAAACACCGAAAGAGAGATCTGGAGCTGCAGATTGGAGGGGGAAAACTCCGGCGGGGCGCTGCCGGGGTGGTCTCCACCTTCTCCAACGACTTCTCCACCGTCTCCATGATGAAGGGGAGTAGTCCACCCTCTGGACTATGGGTTTGTGGTATGTATCTCTCCTCACTTTGAGCTTAACTAATTAGTACCGTATGAGCTGTTGAACATGATTACGGTCATCTATCTAATTCTTATGGTGGATATTGTGGTATGAGATGAT
Organism: Poa pratensis; assembly: GCA_947311845.1. Taxonomy (NCBI): domain Eukaryota; kingdom Viridiplantae; phylum Streptophyta; class Magnoliopsida; order Poales; family Poaceae; genus Poa; species Poa pratensis. The sequence goes on from CAMZMU010000045.1 coordinate 19,033,566, forward strand.
TTGTTATGCATTTACTGTTGTGTTGGAACTTTCATGACTTGTCATACTTTGATAGAATATTGTTCTTTAAGAAGTATGATGTATGTGGGTACGGGATGGCCGATGTGACACGGCATAGGTATTGAGTGACACAGTACCGCCCAACATCCTTTATCTGGGGGTAAAAAGGAAGAGTATGATGTGGGAGTGACAGCAACCATGCTAGCCTTACGAGGGTGACCTAGCAACACAAATGAGTATTTTTTCCAACTATGTGTTTTAGGACATATAGTCGTCATATAGCTACCATTAAAACATGACAATTGTGTGTACTTTATCTATAACATGATGATCACCGTAGATGAGAGAGAGAGAGGATTAAGTGAACCCATGAACCCATGTCCATTGTTCCTATAAGAGAAAACCTTTGTCTTGTCCTCTTGCATTAAAGAGGATTGGGACACTTTTACATTCTTGTTTTGTTACATTAAACTTCCATCCATCAAATCAACCACCTTGTTCATTAAACTTATTTAGTGCATAATCAACTAAAAATTGTGACACTTTAGTTGTAGGGAATAGATAACCTTTCCTTCTTGCTCCTGCGGATCGATACCTTACTTCCACATTGAGAGGTGCTACAGTGATTCCCTGCTCTTGGGGGTAATCAATCTTGCATGCTCTCCGTTGCTTGTTGATACTCTGGCCAAATTGATGCTTGTGACTCCAAGAGGGAGTATTTATGCTAGATAGTGGGTTCATGCCTCCATTTAATCTGGGACAGTGACAGAAAGTTCTAAGGTTGTGGATGTGCTGTTGCCACTAGGGGTAAAACAGCGATGCTTTGTCTAAGGATATATGTGTTGCTTACATTATGCACTTTACTTAATGCAATTGTCTGTTGCTTGCAACTTAATACTGGAAGGGGTACGGATGTTAACCTGAAGGTGGACTATTTAGGCACAGATGCATGCTGGATAGCGGTCTGTGTACTTTGTCGTAATGCCCAAATGAATCTCATAGTAGACACTACTTGCACATGCATTGTTATTATGCACTTTCAATATTGTCAATTGACCAGCTGTAATTTGTTTACCCATCATGTTAGTTATCTTTATGGAGAGACACCACTAGTGAACTGTGGACCCTGGTCCATTCTTTTACATCTGGTAATACAACATACTGCAATCATTGTTCTCTTTCATTCTTTGCAAACAAACATCATTTTCCACGCCATACGTTTAATCCTTTGTTTTCAGCAAGCCGGTGAGATTGACAACCTCACTGTTAAGTTGGGGCAAAGTAGTTTGATTGTGTTGTGCAGGTTCCACGTTGGCACCGGAATCACTGGTGTTGCGCCGCACTACACTCCTTCACCAACAACCTTCAGAAGTGACTCTGATCTCCTACTGGTTCGATTAAATCTTGGTTTCATACTGAGGGAAACTTGCTGTTGCACTCATCATACCTCCTCTTGGGGTTCCCAACGAACGTGTGACTTTACACGCATCACACGCCGCCGAGCCGCTGGAACACGGAGGGGCGGCACGACTGGTGGGAGCGGACTGGCCACACGGTGGCAACGGGGCTCCCTACCCCTTTTCGTGTGATGCCACTTTTACCACGACGCCGCGTCGTCGACAACCAGCAGCGTCGCGCGCCACCCCACTTCTTTAGGGTGAAGGAGAAGTGGCGATCGCCGCGGCGTCGTGGAGGCGGCGGCTTCGTCATCCGAGAGCGCGGTCAACTCCGAGCCCAATCCCAACCGTGCAACCGGCTCTACCTGCACCGCCCCTGGCCCAGGACGCCGCCGCCTCCTTTGGAGACGGTCCCGTACGGGTACATCGTGCCGTCCCCGCTGCGGACGAGCGCGACAACGACACGCCGGGTGTCGTGGGGTTAACACGGCAGATGTTACCATAGGGTAACTTGTATGTTGGGGCAAGGCGCCTTGGTCCTTTAGGAGATTGTCACGCTCATTGGGGAAAAAGGGTTTACCCAGGTTCAGCCTCTCCATTGGAGATAAAGACCTACTTCCTGCTTCTATGTTATTAATCTCGAAGTCTCGATAACTCGGCTACGACAACGGAGCCGGGTTACGAGACAGGTTACAAGGGTTTCGCTTGATAGCGGTGATCTCGAACTAGGGTTGAAACTTATGACTCGTGACTTAGAACTTATCTATCTATGTTCTGGGAGCCCGCTTATATAGACGCCGGGTCTCCTGAACTTACAATGAATACCGAGTTACACACGAGCACGGAGTCCTACTCTAGGTTATTCTAGACCTTCCGTAGCCTCCAAGTCACCCGGTTTATTCCTTCACTCGGACTCCAGTTCTTCTAGGTCCTTCCTTCCTGGGACGAGTCATATTAGGCCTATTGGCCCAACTATAACCCGGCCCATATCTTGTACACTTCACTCGGACCAGACCTTGGGCCGTCCGACTGATTATTCCTTGGTCATAAGTATACCGGGTTATTATCCCCCCAACAGTAGTCCCCAAGTTTGACTTGCATAAGCTCATCGTTGCTTCACTTGATACTCTTGATCTTGATTCAATTACTCGAGGGTAGCTGCTGATGAGATTATCCGAGTTAAACTCCTGAAAACAAAATAAAAAGCATTAACACTGAATGGCCGGGTTATGTTTCAGACCAGCTCCTTTTGGCGGTTCTCTTTATAACCCGGCATTTCTCTCGTACTCAACTCTCTCCAGTCAACGACCAAGAGACATTCTCTGACAGATTCTCTCGTATCTTTGACCTATGGTCAACCAGAACCTTATCTCCTCGTTTTTCACGCTCCTAGGGTTTCACCCTGGGCTATAAATAGTGGACCACGGTAAAAGGGTTTCACTTTCCCCATTCACCGCGCCCTTCATCTTCAACCTCCGTTTTCTCTCTCCCGAGCTAGGGTTAGGGTTCCTCCAAGCTCAGCGCCCGCCGCCGGACATCGGAGCCCCGCATTGCCGCAGCTAATCACCGGGAAATCAGCTCCGCACCAGATCTCCACAAGCTCCGGTAAGTTTTTCATTCCTGCATTTGGTTTCCATCTAGATCTCATCTTGTTCTTCCTCGAGCTGTTCTTGAGCTTGTTATTTTTCCCTTTCTTTTCTTGCTATTTTCTAGATCTTTAGATCTCATGGCACCCAAAGATCCGAGGAAGCTGAAGGCCAAGGCCAAGGCCGGTGATGGCGCCACCGCATCGGCATCAAAGAAGATCAAAAAGACCACCAAGCGCAAATCTGGGATTACGGCCAACTGGGCCAAATCCATGGCTACACAGACCAAGCTGGAAGAACTGGCAGAGGCCGGCGTTCTTCCTCTTCAGTCGGAGATCGATGGAGAGGGACTGAAGAGGAGACTCGGCCTTCCCCCAAGGAAGGTGAAGTTATCTGCTTTCTTGAGCATGTCACCCGGGGTTTTCGTCCCCCGGGTCATCCTTTCTTTAGGGATCTTCTTCGTCACTACGGCCTCCGGGTCTTCGATCTCGGACCCAATTCCATCTTGAACATTAGTAATTACATAGTTCTTTGTGAATCATACTTATGCACTCCTCCCAGCTTAGCTCTTTTTCTGGAGCTATTCTTGTGCAAACCTCAGCGTGAGCACAAGAATGGCCCCCTCTTGGTCTGTGGCGGTGTTTCTATTCAACGCCGCAAAGGTTCTGCCATGCCTTCTCTAGAACTTCATACCCACGTGAAACATTGGCAAAAATCATACTTTTACTGTAAAGCCAAGATACCTCGGTGAACACCCTTTACCGGGTTATTCGGTCGAACCCCTCACTCTCAACAACAACATGAAATCCTTTGCCTCTGACACCGAGAGAGAAGCTATCCAGCCTCTTCTCAAGAAGATCTCGGTTCTTGTTACACGGTCTCCGTGGAACTGATCTGATCAAAACGTGGATGGGTTGGCGAATTCAGCCCAACAGTATTCGCAAGAAGCTTCTTTGCGATTACTCGGGCCATCTGACTGATTCCCTCCGTTACTCGGAGAAGTCCTACCCAAACACTGCTCTGAACAAGGCTATCAAGGCCTTCCTTGCTGAAAAGGTTGAGACGATCAAAGAAAATGGCCTTCTGCCATTCAGTAAGAATAACCCGGCACCACCAGTAAGTACCGACTGATAAAAATCTCAATAACATATTCTTTTCTCAATTGTATACTGATTACTTTGCTTCTACTTTTTCACTAGGAATCTGATGACTGGTGGCAAGTTGAAACTCCCCCTGCCACTCCTGAGGCAGACGATGATGAAGATGATGATGACGAGGCTCAGTCCTCGAGTGAAGAAGAAGAAGAAGAAGAAGAAGAAGAAGAAGAAGAAGAAGAAGAAGAAGAAGAAGGAACTTGACTCCCTTGGCCACTTCTTCATAAGCTTAATTGAGAACGAATCAACCAATTTATCCACTGATGCCCACTTTATAATACCAGAACCGGCTGAAAAGGCAGCCACTCCTTCACCCGGCCATAGCTCTGAAGCTACTGAATCTGCTGCTACCGGGAAAAGGAAGGCTCGCACCATCTGTGCCAAGGTGCCATATTCTCGCATATCCATAGAACCATATTCTTATCCTGCTATGCTAAAACTCAACCAAACTCTTCTTCAAAAATCTTCGCAGAATTCTGCTGAACCCTCCCAAGAGGAGAGCTACTCGGACCTCCCCTGGTGAGGATCCTCTTAACCCGGGAATCCCAAACATTCCCTCTCCACGCCGTCCTGGTACTTCCTTTTCCAACTTCGAACCACAAAAACATCCCTCTGATAGTTATCCTTTAGCTGGTCAAATCCGAGTTTCTAAGTCATACTCCCTTACAGCTTCTTCAGGCTCCAGCAATGACCTCCCCCGTGACTTTCAAGTCAATACCGGGTAATATATAACCTTCTATTACTTGTACTTATCAACTTTGCTTTCTTTTACTCTTTCTTATATTACTTTCATACTTGCAATTTCAGGGCAAAAGCTACTCTTAGCGGCGATCCAAGCCCTCCCATTGCTGAAGAGGATAACTTGGAGATACCCCTGAAAAACATGCTGAGCCGACTGATAAGGAGCAGACAACTGACCAAAGGAACGTTTCTCCTCCTCCTGCTGAAAAACCGACTGATCCAGAAGTCGTGATCACAGGAGCTTGCTTTACTGAGAAGTCTCTCCCCTCAAAACTGCAACCAAGTTTGTTGCCCCTGAAGAAAAGTCGAAGCCGACTGATAAAGGCGAAGGCTCCACTGTGCCACAATATGGCCATACAAACTTTGAAAATCTGTTGACTGAGTACAACACATACAAACTTGCTGAGGGCAAACTTGTGGATTCTCTTGTCCAAGAACATCAGGTACATATCTTTCCTCTTCATATCTTATATACCAAACCCAGTCCCCAAGTATCGAGTAAACTGTCCTCAGTCACTCGGTACTTGAAAATATATCTCTTTCTGCCATCATTTTGAAAACTTCAGAATATCCCAGTCCCCAAGTTCCGAGTTATCAGTCTACGATAACATGGAACTTGTTTTACTTTCTGATTTCAAATCCTCATTAATTCTGCCTTTCACCATAACAATACTTTCAAATCCTCATAACCCCCAAGTTCCGGGTAATATGTTCACATTTATCTGGAACTTTGAAAATGTATTACTGAATAACTTGTAAAAATTTAAAAGACATACCAGTCCCCAAGTGCCGAGTGATCTGCTCTTCGGTCACTCGGAACTTGTATAAATACTCTGCCTGCATATAATTTCACTGTCAACTTACTATTTCTTTCAATTGCCGACTGAAATATATTCAGTCCCCATGTTTCTAACTTGCTATTCTTTTTTCAGAGATATGTGTCCCAAATGACCAAATACTTGCCAAGACCAACCAACTCCTTGAAGTTGAAACCAAGCTGCGCAAGGAAACTGAAGTTCATGCTTCAGACTTGGAGAAAACAATTGAATCTCTAACTGCAGAGAACACCAAACTGAAGAAGGAGTTGGAAGAGGCTGGAGATAAATACAAGGTCTGCTATGACAAGATGATCAGTGTCCAGAAATATTGGACACCCTGAAAGACCATATCAAGGATATCCTCAATCCACTCATTGGTAAGCACCACTTCTTTTCACTTTTTCTTCTTTACTCGGCTTTCACATACTAACCCACATCATACTTTTCAGGCGAACAGAATGCTGCCATCAGGAGATCATATCCAGAGAAGTTGAACTGCTTGAACACCATCATCCGGCAATTCCAGTTTGGCACTGCTGAGATCATGAAGCGTGTTAAGAGCAACTGTGCTCCTCCCCAAGTGATATATGATCCCTGCATCAGCTTTCCACGATCCCCGAGTGGTTAGACTCTGGACGCGATCAGCATGCCGGGTTGGCGCAATGCGCAGCTTAGCTCTTGCCAAAGCTTACAACCCACGCCTTAACCCGGCTCCTTTTGTCAAAGGATTCCCTCAGTACAACGCTGATGGCACCAAGTTTGGAGGAAAAGATTTCAAGGAAATTTCTGCCCAAACCCGGCCTATTGCTTGCAAAATAGCTGAGGGCCTCAATCTGTCGGTTTTCCAAGATGCAGTGGATGAGAACAACACTCCAATCCCCACTCCTGAACCCAAGCATTTTGATCTACTGGCCAAGCTGAGAGACTCCATTGCAAAGATGAAGAAAGCTGCAGCACCAAGTACCTCTACTCCAGTTGTCCCTGCACCCAGCCGTGCCCCCACTACGCCAATCATGGAAAAGCCGGCTGATGTTGCTAAGGAACTGCAGAAGATCAAGGCACTGCACCGACTGATTCCCAGGCCAAAGCTCCTGAAGATAACCCGGCTTCTGCCGAAGCTGAAGCTGCCAAGGGAACCACCGATAACCCGGCTATCTGAGCCAGCTCCTGCTTCACCTTTTCCTGCAAAACAATTATTCGGCCAATGGGCATTGTAATATGCTCTGAAATACTTTGCCTTTTATTTGATGGTGCGTCTGTGCACTATATGAAATACTCAATATTTTGTAATAACTTATACTTTTTATGGTTTAGATGACCCTTTTGGTTTATCTTTAGCTTCTTATCAGTCGGTTTTCACATGACTTTCTCAGTTGCTACTTTTTCCTTTGCTAAAACAGGGTCAAACTAAGTCCCAGCATGGGCATCATAGTTGATTGAATTAACAAGTAAGCAATCTGGTCATAAAATTGTGAGTAACATCAAACTGATAGGCAAGTTTAACCAAGAACAAAATTAAGGCTTAAAAGCCGGGTCTTAGGATTAAAACTTATGAACTTATAATTCATAAGTCCCCAAGCCCTGGATCAATGTTTACAAGTAAAGGCTTAAACTATGCATCATTACCCCATTGACCTCAAACATCTCTATGCGTGCTCTCTTGGGCAACAGCTATAGGACTTTTTGCTAAGCACTCCTTTGGGCAAAGCTTTATAAACATAATCTATGCATAAAAAGTAAAACAGTGGAAAAAGATTTCTTCTCAATACTCTTCTTTATTAAAGATACACCAGCAAGCCGCCTCATTAAAAACCTTCCAGTCCCCTTAGGTACCCTGGTAAGGAAAAGAGCGCGTCTGAAACCTGCTGGGGGTTACATCGTGTGTTACATAACTCGGCCTAGGTTCATGTTCACTAGGTATAATATGGGCGAAGATGAGCAATGTTCCACGGCCGCTTCGTCTCTTCCATAGGAAGGATAGCATGGTCCGTGTTGTTCTCTTCACCTTTCTCTCTCACATCTATCAGATAATATGAACCATTGTGCAATTTCCGACTGATAAGGAACGGCCCTTCCCATGGAGGAGTTAGCTTGTGCATCCCGACTGATTCTGTCTGAGCCGTAAAACTAAATCTCCTTCCTGGAAAGTTCTTGATCTTACTCGGCGACTATGATAACGCCGCAAATCCTGCTGATAAACTGCGGACCGTTCCAATGCTAACTCACGCTCCTCTCAGGGCATCAATCGAATCCTCCCTTGCAATTGCATTGCTTGACTCCACATACGCCGCCACTCTTGGCGAGTCATGGACTATATCACTCGGTAACACTGCTTCTGCTCCATACACCAAAAGAACGGTGTACGTTTGGTTGATCTATTCGGGGTTGTATTGATCCCCCAAACCACTGCGGGTAACTCTTTCACCCAAGCTCCATACGCCTTTTCAATCGGAACTCGAAGTCTTGGTTTGATTCCTTTCAATATTTCCTGATTACTCCTTTCTACCTGCCCGTTGGCCTGTGGATGTGCCACCGAAGCAAGGTCTAATCTGATTCCCTTCTCTTTGCAAATATCTCTGTTTCACCGAGTGACATGTTGGTCCCATTATCTGTGATGATACTGTGAGGTAACCAAACCGACTGATAATTTTCTTCAGAAACGTGACAACTTTGGAAGCATCACAACTTGTAACTGGCTCCACTTCAACCCACTTAGTGAACTTATCAACAGCCACCAAGAGATGAGTTTTCTTGCACGATGTCATCTGAAAGGGCCCCATCATATCAAGACCCCAAACTGCAAACGGCCAAGTGATTGGTATTGTCCTCAATTCCTGAGCTGGCACATGCTCCTGTCTTGCATATCTTTGACATCCATCACATGCCCTAACAATCTGCTCTGCATCCTTGAAAGCTGTAAGCCAAAAGAATCCATGCCTAAATGCCTTGGCCACCAGAGACCTAGATGAAGCATGGTGACCACAGTCCCCAGCATGTATCTCTTGCAAAATTTGCCTTCCTTCGACTGATGAAACACATCGCTGATAAACTCCAGAAACACTGCGCTTGTACAACTCACCATCAATTACTGCATAGCCGAGTGATCTTCTAACAATTTGTCGCGCCATAACTTCATTACTCGGCAAAATCTTCCTTATCATATAATCCAGATATGGTTCAGTCCACTCAGGAATCTCATGCAACGCTGCTACTAACTCGGAATCTTGATCTGGACTTTCATCTTCCTCTTCACCCGGAAGTTGGACTGATGGCTTCCATAACTCGTCCAGGAACACATTTGGTGGAACTGGCTCTCTACGTGATCCCAATCTTGACAAAGCATCTGCTGCCTCGTTTTTCCTTCTATCAATATGATCCACCTGGAACCTGAAAAGAATCCAGCTGCTTCATCAACAGCCCTTCTGTAAGCCGCCATCTTCTCATCTTTCCTGTCCCAAGTCCCAGAAACTTGCTGCGCTACAAGATCCGAGTCACCGAAACACATAATCCTTTTGATGTTCATCTCCTTGGCAATGCGCAAACCATGTAACAAAGCTTCATACTCAGCAATATTATTGGTGCAATCGAAGTGAATCTGAAGAACATAACTCATCTTATCCCCTTTGGGTGAAGTGAGAACCACTCCTGCTCCTGATCCCTCATACTGCTTGGATCCATCAAAATGCATAACCCATGACTTATAACTCGGCGCCTTGGGTGGTGCCGTGCTTAACTCGGTCCAATCATTGACAAAATCAATCAAGGCTTGTGACTTAATCGCTGTGCGAGGCTCATACTTGATGTGATAATCACCCATCTCAATCGCCCACTTGGCAATTCTTCCAGTAGCTTCAGTATTGCACACAATGTCTGCCAATGGTGCTCCACTTACCACTGTAATGGGGTGTTCTTGAAAGTAATGCTTCAATTCCGACTGGCCATGAAAACGCCAAAAACTAACTTCTGCCACTGGGGATACCTCTGTTTAGCCGGAGTCAAAACCTCACTGACATAATAAACCGGCCTTTGAACCAGATGCTCCTTTCCTTCTTCCTTTCGCTCTACCACAATAACTACACTAACTGCTCGGGAATTCGCAGCTATGTACAACAGCATGGGCTCCTTTGGAGCTGGAGCAGCTAAGATTGGTGCTTTGATAATGTTTCCTTCAATGCCTCCAGGGCTTTATCAGCTTCCTCATCCCAAACAAATTTATCTGACTTCCTCAAGAGTCGGTATAAGGGAATTGCTTTCTCTCCCAGTCGGATATGAACCTACTCAACGCAGCCACACAGCCTGTGATCTTCTGGACTCCTTCAATTCAGTCGGCTTTCCCAACCTATTGATTGCTGCTATCTTTTCCGGGTTTGCTTCAATCCCACGCTCGGACACAATAAAGCCGAGTAATTTGCCTGATGGAACTCCAAACACACACTTTTTTGGGTTAAGCTTCATCTGAAACCTCCTTAAGTTAGCAAAAGTTTCTCTCAAATCATCGATAAATGTCTCAGCTTCTTTGTCTTGATCACCACATCATCAACATACGCATGCACGTTCCGATCTATCTGCTTCTCAAAACAACTCTGGATGCACCTTGATAAGTTGCTCCAGCATTTTCAGTCCAAATGTCATGTTCTTGTAACAAAAAGCTCCAAATGGGGTGATAAATGATGTCTTCTCCCAATCCTCCTCTGCAAGCTTGATTTGATGGTATCCTGAATATGCATCCAGGAAACACAAAAGATCACTACCTGCCACAGCATCTATGATTTGATCAATCCTTGGTAACGCAAACGGATCCTTCGGACAATGCTTGTTCAAACTTGTGAAATCAATACACATCCTCCACTCATTGTTCTTTTTCAACACTAAAACCGGGTTAGCCAACCACTTTGGATGTAACACTCCATAATGAATCCTGCGGCGAGTAAACGAGCTATCTCTTCTCCTACAATCCTTCTTCTTTCCTCATTCAACTGCGCAATCCCTGTTTAATCGGTCTTGCTTTAGGATCAACATGTAAGCGGTGCTCAGCGAATTCAGTCGGTATGCCTGGCATGTCACTAGGTTTCCATGCAAAGACATCCCGATTCTCACGGATGAATTCGATGAGCGCGCTTTCCTATTTGTCAGTCAGATTTGACCCGATAGAGAACTGCTTGGACGAATCACCCGGCACGAAGTCAATCATCTTGGTATCCTGAGCCGCTTTGAATTTCGCCCTCTCTTCGGTCATTGGTTTCTTCAAAATTGTCCCATCATCCGGATTTGTGGTAGCTTTGTAGTAATTCAACTCCTCTTCCGCACAGGCTTGTTCTGCCATAACAGCATCACCTTGCTCACATTGTAACGCCAACTCACGACTGCCATTGACTGTGATAATACCTTTTGGACCTGGCATCTTCATCTTTAAGTACACATAACACGGCCTCGCCATGAATCTAGCAAAAACGTTACGGCCAAAGAGAGCATGATAGGGCTCTTCAATTTGACCACCTCAAAACAAATCATCTCAGACCGAAATTATCCTTTGATTCTCCAAATGCGACCTCCAATGTTATTGTTCCCTCTGGTCTTGCTGACTTTCCAGGACAATACCATGAAAGATAGTACCAGAAGGGTGAAGCTGCTTGGCTGTGAAACCCATCCGGATGAATGTATCCCAATACAGAATGTTGATGCTACTACCTCCATCCATAAGAACCTTGTGTAAAATATAACCCGAAACCTGAGGTGCAACAACTAAAGCCAACGCTCCAGGTGCATCCACTCGGTCCGGGTGATCCTCTCTAGACCAAGTGATCGGATACTCGGACCACTTCAAATATCTCGGAACCGCGGGAAGAACGGCGTTGACAGCCTCTTCTTTAATTTCTGATCTCTCCGACAAGTGCTGGAAACTGTAATATGATACTGTCCTCGATTTAACTCTTTGGGGTTTTGCTGGAAACCTAACCCGGCTGGTCCATTATCGGGCCGGGTGGTCCTCCATTATTTCCTCCAGCTTGTGGTCCGTGGGCCGGGTTATTTCCATTACCCGGCCTCGGACCGTTTCCTCCCATGTTCATCCTGGCAAACTCCTCGTTCTTCCATCTCTGAAGATCAACACACTGGGCCAAAGAGTGATTTGCCGGTTTACCGTTCCTGCTATGCGTGGACACGGCATGTTGAATGCTTCCTGGGGGTTAGCCGGTCCTCGGAAATTTCCCCTGTAATTGCCATTGTTGTTATTGCCTCGATAATTGTCATCTCGCCGCTGAAACTTGTTATACCCGGTGTTTGTGTTTGCCACCAAGTCTGAACCACCATCATGCTGCCTTTTGGAGTTATTCCCATTGTTACCATTGTGATTATTGTTCCCATTGTTGTTGTTATTCTTTCCTCCGTTGTTGACGTTTCCTTTTCCCTTATCTTCATCATCATCCCGGGTCTTGTCTGTGGATGCGTGCTTATGAGCCGCTTCCATCAGCTGTCCCATGGTGATGGTTTCTGCTTCGCCAGTGGCCCTCAGTCGACCCATCTTCTGAATTACCGGGTCATATCTGCAGGTTTTCTCCATCGACGACACGGCCGCAGCTGGTGTAATTCCCTTTGATGAGTGAATGATGGCTGTGACCCGGCGCATCCAGTGACGCGCTGACTCGCCTTTCTTCTGGAAACACCTCCAAATCTTCTATAGTGAACAACTTCTCACACGTGCCCTTGAAATTCTTGACAAATAATGCCTTCAACTCATCCCAAGAATTGATAGATTTCTCGGTAATCCATTGAACCATAACTTTGCTGCTCCTTCACTCATCATCAGGTACATGTATCTTGCGCACAAGTTGGCGGTGGCATTGCGAATACTCATCGCCATCTCGTAACTGCTGAGCCATGTTTCTGGATCCATGCTGGGGTCATAATTTGTCACCTTGCTTGGCTCTTTAAACTTTCGGAAAAGGTTCGCTCTTAATAGCATCTGAAAGACATTTAGTTCCAACCGGGTTAAGTAATGAAGAAACTAACGGCAAACCTGACCCGGTATTTGGTGCGTGGCCCATCACTCCTGCTTCAGGTTGTCCTCCGGCTCCTCCGGCGACACCTAAAGCCGGGTTTGCGCTCGCCGCACGCCGTGCTCTTGAACTGTTGACAATTGCTTGGGCCACAGACTGGGCCGGGGCCGGCTGATGCGGCCTCGCACCGGTTGATTCTGGGCTGGTCTCTGCTGATGTCCCGAACGCTGAGGCTGCGGCGCCGGGTGACCTTGATTCTGCTGTCCGTTCCTGACGCCTGATCCGGCTGGCCTTGGTGTTTCTCCGTGATGACTCCGGTTAGCTCGGCTATTATGGTGTTGAATGTAACGCTCCACTCTTATCCGGCATGTTTCCCTGCTGCGTGATCGCAGTTTTCAACATCTCAATTGCCCTGCGTGCTTCGTCTCCCTGTGGTGATTGATCAATCGGCATGCGGCATAAAGCTAATGTTGCTGCGTACACGTTATCAGCCGGATTTGAGTAGTGACCCTGGGCGTGTGGAACCGATCTGCTGGTGGTGGCATATCACCCGCAGCTGTGTTCTGATTTTGCTGAGCTCCGGCCCGAGTGTTGGGTGGCACCCCGTTTCCTCCCTGATTTGCTCTAACCATGATTCCATGCCCAATTCCAACCGGCTCTGGCTCAGGCCGAGTGACATTGGGAGCTCCGTTTGGTGATGCAAAGTTCAATCTCGTTGGATCTAAAGTCATGCCTGGCATCACCCGGGTTTCGTGCCTCCTCCGATGTACTGCTGTAAGATCTTCATGGCGATTCTGCACTGTTATCCTTTCTTGCTCCACACGGGCTCGATCCCGTTCTATCTCTTGTTGCTCATCGTACATGCGCTGCTGCTCCGCCAATAAAGCCTTCTGTTGATTCTCCAGCGTGATTCGTAACGTATCCAATTGCTGCGCCCGGGTTGCTGCGTTATCTGGTGTGATTGGGGTTGTAACTATTGCTGCGTCAAAGTCCAAGGGCCTAAAAACTGGTGGGATTTCCATCACAACCGGCTGTCCCGAGCCTTCACCCGGTTGAAACGTTGTGAGACGCTGAATTCTTTCTCTGTTTCTCTGGCCGCTCGCGTGGCATCGTCCTCGCTTACTGAAGTTTCTGTTCCATCATTGTGATTCCTCAGAGTATACACCATCGCATGCTTCATGGTCCTTGGCTCCGACTCATAATCTTCCTCATCAGCCACATACCCAAATCTCTCGTCAAACAACGGTAAATCGATTCAGTATCTGTATCCAATCTTCCTCACGTCGGTACTCCGGCTCGCAAGCCCGGATGTCCGACTGATGTTCGAAACCTCCTGTTCCGACTGATTCTTCTCCATCAGATTGGACGATGGTGGCTGCCCCTGAAACGGAGTCGCACATAACCTCGTCATCAAATTGCTGAATTGCATTAACCATACCTACGAAGACGTGGATCCGACCGAACGGGATCACCCGGCCGGTATCCAGCAGATCTGCTTCTTCCTTCCAGCCGGAATCGTCGACGATGCGATTTCCGCGCTGATCCATCCTGACTTCGCCGATCGCGAGGTTCTCCATCCCTCGCAGAGCTTCTCCCTTGATGAGGACAGCTTTGGTCGCAGGCCCCACGGTGGGCGCCAACTGTCGTGGGGTTAACACGGCAGATGTTACCATAGGGTAACTTGTATGTTGGGGCAAGGCGCCTTGGTCCTTCAGGAGATTGTCACGCTCATTGGGGAAAAAGGGTTTACCCAGGTTCAGCCTCTCCATTGGAGATAAAGACCTACTTCCTGCTTCTATGTTATTGATCTCGAAGTCTCGATAACTCGGCTACGACAACAGAGCCGGGTTACGAGACAGGTTACAAGGGTTTCGCTTGATAGCGGTGATATCGAACTAGGGTTGAAACTTATGACTTGACTTAGAACTTATCTATCTATGTTCTGGGAGCCCGTTTATATAGACGCCGGGTCTCCCGAACTTACAATGAATACCGAGTTACATACGAGCACGGAGTCCTACTCTAGGTTCTTCTAGACCTTCCGTAGCCTCCAAGTCACCCGGTTTCTTCCTTCACTCGGACTCCAGTTCTTCTAGGTCCTTCCTTCCAGGGACGAGTCATATTAGGCCTATTGGCCCAACTATAACCCGGCCCATATCTTGTACACTTCACTCGGACCAGACCTTGGGCCGTCCGACTGATTATTCCTTGGTCATAAGTATACCGGGTTATTATCCCCCCAACACCGGGGTTCCTTGCCGCGCTCGCAGACCACCATCGAGCGCGACAACCCCGACTACATGGCCACCATCGCCACTTCGGTGGCAACAGCGGCCTCGTCGTCCTCCAGCGGCGCCTCGTGCAGCCGTGCACCGCGCCGCCAAGACGGCACGTCTACCAGCCGTGTCTGCTCCTCCTCCGCTTACGTCGTGCTCAAGAGGACGACAACGGCGATGCGTGGCTGGACAACGACGACGACAAGTGGTGCGAGCGGTGTTGCCTTGAAGCAAACCCCTATTGGGGGTCACGGATCCCCTCATAGCCGAGATGCTAGCGATGCGTGAAGGAGTGATTTTCGCCAAGGTTCGCGGCTTTCAGGAGGTTGTCATGGAGACAGATTGCCCGGAGATAGTAAATCTCCGGAACCTTCGGAGCAACTCCCGTTGGGTGATTGCGCTTATTCTCGTAGAAATTGGAGAGCAAGTTACTTCTTTAAATTTCTTTGTAGTTCAACATGTTAATCGGGCAGCAAATAACCGAGCTCACCTGTGTGCGAAACATGCTTGCCTGCTGCAGGTGACGGATAGCTGGCTCGCCGCTGCTCCTAGTTTCCTGGTGGCTGGTGACCCGAGGACCTTATTTGTTGAATAAAGCTCCACATAGTTTACCGCAAAATAAAATGTATATTATAAGTTCTGATTATCGATGCGTTGTCTATTTTTTTATTTATTTGCTTTGTTTATGTTGTAAAATATGGTTAACAATGCATTGTATTTGTTAAATTGTTCATATCCTATATTTACGTTTCAAGTTTTTTAACCATGCATTGTGGTAATTAACTGTTTATATATGCTCTGCTTATGTTATAAATTCCTGCTTATCAATGCATTTTTTTTTTAGGTTTATCAATGCATTTACTTGGGTTTATACTCTGTTTAACAATGAACATTATACTATTTGCAGAGCTTGGTGGAAACCCAACGACGATACGCCACGGCCCAATTGTCTGTAACATGTCGCCCGATCAAGGCCGTACACTGCCTATTATTTTCATATGGCTGAGAAGGCCGGGTTCCGGTGTCGAGAGATCAATGATCCAGTGCAACGAAACAACCTCGCAAAGTTTTAAAAAATCATTGTCAGGAACTTTTCTGCTGAAAACCTCGTCCCAAAGAGCCTGTGAGAGCAACTCCAAAACATCACACGCACCCACACCACTAAAAAATCGCAAGAATACTCTGGAGGAGACACGAGATATCCCACGACCCAACAGGAATATTTATTGTACCTACCCCTTGCCTGCAGGAGCGAGACAGGCCCAGCCCGGCCCTTCCCAGCCCAGACCCACCCCCGGTGAAATATGCACTCCGGTGCGGTGCCCTCACCTCCCACGGTAACCACACCGAGCTACTTAAAGCGCACACACAAAATACTTCCTCGCTAATAACTGACGTCGTCTTCTTAAATCCCCCGGTAAAAAAAGGAAGAGTAGAGAGGAGAGAGAGCGAGGGGGAAGCAGGAGCGGCGAATCGGAGGGGAATTCGAGGGCGCGCGGGGAATCCGACCAGAAATTCGCGTGATTCGGCCCGGTTTTCAGCGGCCCGGGAGCTCAGCACGCGCTCGGCGGTGGCGCGGATGTGAAGATCTGGCCCGGGATGTCTCCTGCAGCGGAGGCGGCTGCGAGACCGCGCGGCGCGGGTGAGTGGCGTAGCCTCGTGTTTGTTTCTGGTCGGTGCGTAGGGTTTCGGCACGGTGGGTTTTGACGTGGGTTTTGGTGCTCGCCTTTGGTTGGGTTCTTCGCAGGTGCTGCCGGAGGAGAGAGGAGGAGGAGGAGGAGGAGGCGAGGATGCGCTCTTCTCGGAGCTGTGGAGCGCCTGCGCCGGCCCGCTCGTCACGGTGCCCAAGGTCGGGGACAAGGTGTTCTACTTCCCCCAGGGACACATCGAGCAGTTAGCTGCCCAATTTGGGCTCTTTTCGCCGACTTTTGCTTTACAGAATTCCAGTCCCGTGTTTTCCCGGCCTCCTCCAGTTCTCAGTTTGCTTCGTCTCTGATCGGAACATGGTTTCAGTGTTTCTCTGCGTCTGTTTTTGGGCTTCAGCTGTGGACATCATGATTTTGTGTTTCGGTGGCCCAGTTCTCGCACAGCGTCCCGTTACCTTACGCTTGGTTGGTAAATTTGTTCTGCGCTCAGTGCAAAATCTTGATGATTTTGTTCCAATTCTGATGATTTTGTTCCATTTTCTGAAACCTTAGCCTTTTGTATGCTCTAATTTTGCCTGCGGTCTGAGCCTCGGTACTTTGAATTTCGCTGAAATGGTTGGTAGAGATTCATGCCCTTGTCCCAGTTCTCCGGTTTTTGTGCAATCTGAGCTGTCTCTCTTTCGTCCCTGGAAACCCGAAGGTTGGAGTAATTTATGCACGCAATTTTGGCTGTTTTCGTCACTCCGCCTGCCTTGTTGGAAGAAATCAAGATTTAGTGCGTTCACTTGCCTAAATTTTCTTTCTCCCACTCTATAACTGGATACATTTCTGTCTGAACTCACTGAAGATCTCACCCTTTGTTCCGATCAGTTACTCTCTCCGGTTCCTGTATTTTCTCTGTTTCAAAAGAGCCATCTGTTTCCGAGCTAATTTGGAGTATTTACTCTATTTCAGGTGGAGGCATCGACCAATCAGGTGGCCGAGCAGCGGATGCAACTGTACAATCTCCCATGGAAGATCCTGTGTGAGGTCATGACGTTGAATTGAAGGTACTTGCACCCTCTTGCTTGCGAGCCGTGAGCTATCCTTTTCATTCCACCGTCTTGCTCCAAGCTGTCAAGCTGTGAACTATCCTTTTCGGTAGCGTGCGTTTAATGCTAGTATCATTTGTAGGCCGAGTCAGACACTGATGAGTTTATGCTCAGCTCACTCTGCTTCCTGAATCAAAGGTGTGACGAATTTCACCATTTCTGACGCTGCTCCACACGGGTCTAGGTCTGGACGTTTTAGAAGCTGAATTTGCTTGTTTGGTTTGTAGGAGCATGAGGAGAATACCTCTACTGAGAGGTATCTGCTACACCCTCAGCTCCGCCTGTGAGGCCACGCGTGCACTCCTTCTGCAAGACATTGACTGCCTCGGACACGAGCACGCATGGCGGCTTCTCAGTGCTGCGCCGCCACGCAGACGAATGCCTTCCACCACGGTTAGGCCCGTGAATCTTTGACTTGTTAGTTTTCTTTGTTTTAGTTGTAGGTTTACTATATGCTGTGCTTAATGATGGTCTTTGCATTGGCCTCTTGATCAGGATATGAGCCGTCAGCCTCCGACACAAGAGCTGACAGCCAAGGATCTGCATGGTGCAGAATGGCGCTTCCGTCACATCTTCAGAGGTAATCATTCAATGACTTCATCTTATCATGTCTGGAAGAACATGTGCACTTTGATCGGTGCCCACTAACAGAATTTCCTGTGACTGGGAAGTATGCATTTTTCTGGCATTTACATGATTGTACAGTGAAACAACAGTTGAGTGCGTGGATGTGCCTTTACATTCTGTTGATCTATCCAGTACAATGTGTAACTTATTTACGTCGTTTGCTTTCTAAAGATTAGCTTACTCGTGTTTCCAACAATTTGTGCATTCCGGTCTCTTGGCAACAACATGTATTTGACAACGTTCTGGAACTAACTTTGTCAATATGTCTGTAGTTTCATCCGACTTTAGTTTCTCAGAGCAAGTTGTTATCTTGCTTCAGTGCCTATATGTTATTAGAAAAATTAGCTATCAACCATGTTTCATTTGTGGCTATGCTAGTATCATGTTGTTGTTCCTATTTGAATGTCTCACGTACATGTTTGCGCAAATTCAGGTCAGCCACGAAGACACCTTTTACAGAGCGGCTGGAGTGTATTTGTTAGTGCAAAACGACTGGTTGCAGGGATGCCTTCATCTTTCTCAGGTCTGAGGTTTAGACATGCTGAGCAATTTGTGAATTTGTTTTGAACTCCTTTTTTTTTCATGTACCATTTAACAAGAACTTCGTGATATGATGTGTGCAGAGGTGAGAATGGGGAGCTACGTGTTGGAGTCAGACGTGCAATGAGGCACAAACGAATGTTCCATCTTCGGTAATATCGAGTCACAGTATGCATCTTGGTGTTCTTGCTACAGCATGGCATGCTGTTAACACAGGGACCATGTTCACTGTCTACTACAAGCCTAGGTTTGTTCAGGACTCTTTCCAAGTTCCACAGACGTAATTTGTGAATGCTCTTTAAGGCACACTGTTCACTTGTAGTCAGATTTCAGGACTGAAGCATAAATAGTGCTGTCAAGCTCCGTTCATAAATCTTTACATTGCACTTTCAGGACTAGTCCAGCCGAGTTTGTGGTACCTCAAGATCGCTATATGGAATCACTAAAACGTAATTACTCTATTGGGATGAGATTTAAGATGAGGTTGAAGGTGAAGAGGCTCCAGAGCAAAGTGAGCAACTACCCGTTCCAGGCTTCGGTGGACACATGTTCACTTTACCATAAATGATTTCTCGAACAGAAGCGACCTTACATATAGTGCTTATTACATTAGATTCACTGGGACTATAGTTGGAATGGGCGATTCTGATCCAGCTGGGTGGGCTGAATCACAATGGCGTTCCCTTAAGGTACTACACAATTCTTCCCTCATGTTTGTTTTGAGCTACACTGTTCTACTGAGTTTTGTTCTAATATGTTTTGATACAACTCAGGTGCGGTGGGACGAAGCTCTTCTTCCATTCCACGTCCTGAAAGAGTTTCTCCCTGGCAAATAGAACCTGCAGTCAGTCCTCCTCCAGTCAATCCGCTTCCAGTGCCCAGAACCAAAAGACTCCGTCCCAATATTATAGTTTCTGCACCAGACTCTGTGCTCAGGCAAAAGAAGGTTTGATCTTGTCATCAATGTGGAACTTCTAGGATATTTGATGTTAATACTAACACATGTGTAGTCCTTTGGATTTAGTTGTTCCCAAAGTAGCAGTGAGGCTCAACAGCATGCTTCACAGAGGGCTTTCCAGACTCGAGAGAATGCAACCCCCAAAACTGCTTTTGGCGACATTAGCGAGTTGGAGATTGCACAGAAATCAATCGTCCGGCCCTCAGGATTTGAACGTGAGAAAAATAGTGTACCTACACAGAGAAATCTAGGTTCAGATTGTTGGATGCAGATGAACAGACCTGAAAGTTACGGTGAGATGTTGCCCGGTATTTCAGCCACCTAAAGATGTGCAAAATCAGCAGGTTTCTGTTCTTTATCTGAGCAGATTGCTGCAGGCCATTCAAACTTTTGGCACACAGTAAATGCTCAGTATCAAGATCAGCAAGGCAATCACAACACATTTCCTGGTTCATGGTCATTGATGCCTCCAAACACTGGCTTTGGGTTGAACAAACAGAGCTACCCAATGATGCAGGCGGTTGGTGGGTTGCCCCAAAGGACTGCAAATACAAAATTCAGTAATGGGGTATATGCTGCACTGCCAGTCCATGGCGTAAAGCAATACTCAGCAGGATGGTTTTGGCAACATGATACCAAGTTCTCACATGGATGACACACAGCCACGTGTGATCAAGCCTCAACCTTTGATCGTTGCTCATGGTGATATGCAGAAAGCGAAAGGCAATTCATGCAAGCTATTTGGGATTCACCTTGACAGCCCAGCGAAATCTGAACCTCTGAAATCTCCACCTAGTGCTGCATATGATGGGATGCCACAATCTTCTGGTGCTGCTGAATGGTGTCGAATGGATGCAACTGAACTAGAAAAACTTTCCGATCCTTCTAAGATTCTGATGCCACTGGATTCTCCACATGCAGATTCTGTTCCTGAGAAACACTCTCTCTTGTCAGCAAGCTTTGAGAAACATGTCATGCAAGTCACAGGCGGATCAGCTAGAAGCTGCAAGAAGGTACATTTTTCTAGCGACTTTGCTGCCTTTCTGTCTTACGATCTTCTGAATCTGCAAAATGTCTTATAATGTAGCTTTATAAAAAATGTTTTCTATGTGGTGCTCCATATAAGTTTCTCCCTGCTCCCTGCTGGAGATATGTCCATTGAGACTTTGAGAGAGAGGACACGCTTAGATGTATTTATTTATTTGCAATATTCGACTGCAGAAGTTGGGCACACTTCATGTAAGGCCAGAAAATCCTCTACTCCATGCTTGCATGAACGATTAGAATTTTACCTGACATACGACTCATTGTTTGGAATTTCCTTTCTGCCTTTACACATATGACCTGAACGAACAAAATATGACATTACCTCAGCAAATGAAATCCCCTGCATGTGATGCCCAACGTGATGAACTGCTTTCTGTAGCATCCTTGTTGCCCAACGTGATAATTGTTAGAAACCACACATTTCAGGTCCACAAGCAAGGTATTGCCCTTGGCAGGTCTGTAGATCTGACAAAGTACAATGGCTACGAGGAGTTGGTTGCTGAGCTGGATGACATGTTTGACTTCAATGGCGAGCTGAAGAGTTCTAACAAGGAATGGATGGTGTCTACACTGACCACGAAGGCGACATGATGCTGGTCGGGATGATCCCTGAAGTGAGTAACTGCCCACATGCTTTCTCATCTGCTGAGTTGTTCTGATGTAATTACAAATGTTGAGTGCATCTAAATTTCCTCCTTGGACAGTGAGTTCTGCAATATAGTTTTACAAGATTTTCATCTACACAAGGGAGGAGGTCCAGCGATGAATCCTGGAGCCCTGAACTCAAGTCGGAAGATATTACTGCAAATTCGATGGAAAGAGGATCGGCTGCGAGAGAACCGCGAGGCTGCTTATCCACCTCGTCTCTTAATTCGGAGAACTGCTAAAGCCTAAAGCCTTCCCAGCTGGTAAAATTGTGGCTGCATTGGTGACCGCACCCATTATTAATTATATAAATAATTTCTTCGACTGTAAGAGCAAAATGCAGTACACTGGATTGGTCTTTTGTTTGATCATGTTGCTTTTAGCAGGTGATTGGAAGTAAGGGAGACAACAAGCTGTAGAAGAAATTGCGCTTCCTAGTGAGTAAGTGCTTTTAATGTGATAAGCCCAAAGTACCCTATTTGTAGATGGTGCATGTCCTGTTGACAAGCTGCACTCTTTGTTCGCTGCAGTTTTGGTTTTTTATTTTGGTGAGGTGAGTCTAGACGCCAGTCCTGCCATATATAAGCGATGCCAGCCTATCTTAAGCCATACCCGTGTAAATAGCTCCCCCCCCCCCCCCCCCCCCCCCACTTCCCCGCGCGCGCTTGTAGTCTAATGTATTCTCATGTAGCCTGCCTTGTTTAATTAACTGTTTGGTGGTTTGAACTTGAAGAGACTCATTCTAGGTTATGGCACTCTTAACTCACTGAATTATGACCGTCCGCTTCATGATTTTTGCTCTACCCCAGTCATATTACAGTCTGCACACCCGTTAACTTTACACCAGATCTCTCATTTTATCTTGCATCTTAGTCTTGATGTTTATTTTTCCTCTTTGGGGAGACATAACTAAGTCGTTGTTGCGTGTTATCAACATATATCTTCTTGCAAGTATTGGTTGGAGATTCTGGTCAGGAGTTGCTCAAAGACACAGGCTGTCAGAAGTGACATAGCTGAATGTTTTTAGATAAAAGGTTGAACCTTAATGTTAAATTAATAACTTCTCGGATCTATAAAAAAACGAGGTGGTGGTGATTTTCAACTGAATCTTCCTTTTGTGTGATTGTGGATTCAAAACATATAACCAATACCAAGTTTTGTGTTTTTTTTAATTCGGGGTTCGAATCCCCTCCTCGCCCACAGCCTTCCAAGAAGCTTTCCAATTAAAAAATAAGTTTACATTCCGAAAGGCAATGAAAAAAGCCATTGAATTAACTAAAAAAGCAGATATAAAGGGAGTCCAAAGTAAAATTGCGGGTCGTCTCGAGGAAAATAATAAGAGTTGTTTCCCAAAAAGGACAGGCGGTTGAAAATGGTGACTTCCGCATATAAGTCTTGTGCATAGCATTTGGCAAGTTTTTTTTTTAAGAGGATGGTGTTGGTTGTGCTCACCCGTATGGCTGAGCTCGTGAGAACAACCTAAGCGTATTTTACTCGTGGACGTTCCTATTCATAGAAAATTTCATGGTTGTCCAGATGCCATTCGTTTATACATCGAAGAAGGGCTGTGGGCAGCCCGTGTTCTTAAGATTGATCTCACAGGCCTTCGATTTTGGTTTCTTGCCTCTATTTTGAGGTTAGGGCTCGTGGACTTGGCAACGTTGATGTGCTACTATTCTTTCTTCCACTAGCTCAATTTTTATGTGAAACAGGCATGCACCGGTGTGGCATGGAGAGGTTAGAGGCAATGAGACCCTTTGCCCCCCTTGATTTTTGGTTTTGATAATATGTGTTGGTGACACTTTTTTCTCCACTTCTTGCAATCGTTGGGGGCAAATTTTGCTTTCCTTGTTTGCCGACGATGTCCTTGTCGTTTCGTTATGTGGATTCCGAGGTTTTGCTTATTTTGAGTTGTTTCGGTGCTGATGCGGGTAAGATCACGATCTTCACGGATTTGGGTCGGTGTGACGAACAAACACGAAAACGAGGGGACACACGAGGACACAGGGGTAAACACAGATCCGATTCCAAAACCTAATCCAATCACACTCTCAATTGAAACCCGTTTCTCTTACACCCGTCGGATCCATCGGCCTAATAGAAATCTACAATGGGAAGACTGGCAAGTAGAAGCTACTTGAATAAGTCTGTACAACTCAATCTAATGAGAGGTATTTGGTTCCATAGAACTCAAGAAAGTCACCTCATATCTTGTCTAAACCTAACTCTAGGAAGAGTAGGACTATTTATATCTAGTGGTGAAAGGATAAGTGGCTAGAGTTTTTACAACCGAAACCTGAAACCATAGTGCGCAGCGGTATTACCGCTGGTGGCGGTAGTAGTACTGCTCCTACAGAGGGTGGTATACCGCGTGCTGCGCGTAGTATCGTGGCACAACTCAATTATTACATTGAAAGTGGCGGTGGTAGTACGTGGTTGCTATCCGGTGAACTACCGCGGCTATACCGAAGCGTTTCAAGAGCTGGCGGTAGTACTGGGTCTGGAACATGACGTAGTACCGGTGCATGCGGCATATTGTAGTACCGCTGTTCTGTTGCTTCGTCTTCATTATCGTCATCTTCTTGGCTCGTCCTCTTGTCCATCTTCGACACTTACTTGGAGATTTCATGAGGTTCAACTTGAGTATACACAAGGTATCAGAATGATAGCAAACCTTCAAAAGGGTGTCAAGATCACACACATAGAGATGAGCGAGTTCACCTTCATAGGGAGAGTTTTGACTCTATCCCTTGTCATTGGACCGTGTGGACTTAGTGTAGGAACCGTAGGTTGGCTACAACATCTCCCCCCCTTGGAAAGAGTCGTCCTCGACTCGTATTATCCTCACCACTTGAATTCCCATGTATACGATAGGTGAATGTGTCATGGACCAAGTACTTGGACATGGGATGTTGATCTCTTGTGTGCATTGTCGTTGATGCGTGATACCTTGAAAGGTCCGTCACATCTTGGTGATAGCTTGGACTTACTTACATCTGAAAAGCGATCTTTGCATAGATGTACCAAAAAAGGTCTCCTTATTCAAATATCATGGCGCGCTGTTCTTGTTCATCTTCTTTGCAAGTACCTCATTACTTCTCAAGTTTTGTTTCTTGTGGACTCATGTAGTTTCTGCATAGTAGGCGATACGCTTGTCGAAGTCCATGTTCACTCGCTCTTGCAGTGTAAGTGGGAGTATGTCAACGCGGTAGGGTTGAAGCCATATACGGTCTCAAAGGGGCTTTTCTGGTTGCTCAATGAAAGTGTTCGATTGTATGCTAACTCGGCATGAGATGCATCCTTTCCAATTCTTCAAATTTGGCTTGATCAATACTCGGAGTAGGTTGGATAAGCTCGGTTCATCACTTCGGTTTGGCCGTCCGTTTAGCGTGGTATGCAGTGGAGAAGAGTTGCTGGATCTCAAACTTGGCCATCAAGGTCTTAACTCATGTACTTGACGTCTCGATCCAACATAATTGTCTTGGAACTCCTGAAAACGAAAGATCCCCTAAAAAACAAATTAGCAACATGTGAAGCATCATCGGTTTTATTGCAATGGGATGAAATGTGCCTTTTTGAAAAACGGTTAAATGCCGATAAATATGGATTTTTTGTTTGTTTTGGTGCGTGGTTCGAGAACGAAATCCATAACAATGTCGGACCATGGTTGTTGTGGAATAGGCAATGGGTGTATGATCCATGGGAGTTGAGAGTTGACTTAGCTTTGAGGCACGTTAAACAACGGCCACAAGGCTTCCACGTCACGCTTCATTCTTGGCCAAAATAGTTGGTGGCGAGCAAGGAATATGTCGTCACGCGACCAAATTGTCCCATGATTGCGCCTCCATCCTTCCTTCGACAAAACAAGCGAAGTGAAAACTCGCGGATGCAAAGTTTGTTAACTTTAAACAAGAAACCATGTGCAAATAGAAATCATCAATCCCTTTGTGTTCTGAACACTTCATGAAAATGTCCCAAAGAAAACACGAACATCGTGGCAAATAAATCCTTTATCTCATCTAACACAAAACATTGATCTCAAGTCATGTACGTAGGTTGGTCTTGCGTAAAAGAGCATCAGAAAAAATTCTCTTTACCCTTTATTTTGTATTTGATCACATAGGAAAAAGATTCCATGAACACAACCCTTAGGATGTCTTCTGTTCAAATTTGTTTGACTTTTCGAATACTTCAAAGATTCATGATCGGGATGAATGACAAATTCCTAGGTGAAGATAAGTTGGCAAACCTCCAAAACTCTAACCAAAGCACAACTCTTTGTCATAGAAGGATAATTCAAACGAGCATCATCTTGTTTCTCACATGGTCTAGCATTTGCGTGGAACTCCCTCAAATAACCAACACACTGCATCATACTCAATACCAAATGTTTTAGAGAAATCCGAAAGGCAAAAGTGGAGCCTCGATCAACTTTTCTTTTGAGCCCGTTAAAAGAAAAATCTTGTACATTGCCCCAAATGAATGGTATTATTATTTTTGTAAGTTCATGTAAAGGGCAAGCCAATTGTGAGAAATTCTCGATAAATACGCGATAAAATCAAGTGAATCCAAGAAAACTTTGCAACTCGGCAAGAGTCATTGGAGAAGGCCGATATCAATTTGCCTTCACTTTTGCGTCATCACTTCAGACACCATTAGAAGAGACAACAAAAACCAAAAAAATAAGCTTATCGTGGCAAAAGTGCATTTGGAATGATTCGCATAAACCTTTTCATTTCCAAGAACCAACAAACTTAGCAACATGAAGTGTTCTCTTACAAAGATTTGCTATAGATTAGGATATCATCAAAATATACCACTACAAATTTTCTAATGAAAGTCTAAATACATGATTCACGAGGCGCAGTAAATGTAGAAAGAGCATTGGAAAGACCAAAGGGCATGACTAACCATTCATAAAGACCAAGTTTGTTTTAAAGCCGATTCCCTCTTCACCTTCACGCATTCTTATTTGGTGGTATTCACTTTAAGATCAATTTTGGAGAAGATGAAGCAGCAGAAAGTTCATCAAGCATATCATCTAGTCTAGGATTGGAGTCGGTACCCACCGTGATGGCATTTATGGGGACAATCCAAGCATAGCCGAAGTGTCTTGGTCGGGCCGGGGACGAGGGTTAACGGCACGACACACGGATCAAGCTTCGCAATGTGTCCCACGACTGAAGTTCTTGAATTTGGCGCTCAATCTCCTTGTCTCTCGGGCTGGCGCGGTATGGCACGCGTTTTGGAAGCAGTGCACCCGAATAATGTCGATGAAGATTGGTTTGTGTCGGGTAGAGGAGGTAGTACCGGTGGTACCTCTTGTGGAAAGACGTCACCAAAGTCCTTCAAAATAGACAACAAAGGAGGAACAAATATTGTGAAGTTGTTAGTCGAAGAAGCTCTCCTTGCATAGAGCACATAAGGAACTGGATGGGTCCTCTCTCAATTCCCTCATCTCTTTGGTCGCTAATAAGGCATGCCATTTGTGTTCTCTTGGAATTGGGTTTATTATTTTCTGTGCCCTGGTGCGATCTAGTTTTTCCTCGTCTGTGCCCTACCTGCGTAGTTTTCCTCGTCCGTGCCCTACCTGGCTCTTTCGAGCCCGCGACGGCCAAACGCCCGTTTCCGTCTGGTCAACCTCCTTTGACCGTCACTTGGCCTGACAGTGGGGTCGGCCTGGGACACCTCATGAGTTGACAAGTGGGACAGCTCAAGTGGGACAGTGGTGGGACGGCTTGCCAGGAAGCGAGTCTGACGCCCAGGTTGGGAACATCTCGTCCCCAAGATTACCATTTAAATTGTGTACTTAATTACAAATATTCGATGAAAATTTAATTGTCTGAATCAACATTTATTTATTCATTGTTTAGTGAGAAATTCGTTGATTAGTACGTCGTTGACACTGAAATTAAATGATTAGGAAACTAAACTTTAAATTAGGATTTAATTAGAATTGCAGGGAAACTGAAACTGAAATATAGGATTCAAAATTCACATTCAGTTTGGAAACAGATTACAAAAAGATTACTAACGCCGGCGCGGGCTAATACTACTAATCATTAGCATGCAACTACTGCACTGCTACAACGCCGGCGGCGGGCCTCCAACTTCCTCCGCCTCGCTCCTACATCCTCCGCCTCTCGCTGCGGTGCTCGTCTCGTCGTCCTCCTCGGAGTCGGGAATCGTCGTTCGGCGGCTCCTCCTCCTCCTCGTCCCCTCCTCTTCCTCCTCCCCTCCTCATCGTCGTCATCGTCGTAGTCAAGGTTGGAGTCGAGCCTTGCCGTCGTCGCCTTGGCCGTCGTCGTTGCCCTC
Source organism: Poa pratensis (assembly GCA_947311845.1). Classification (NCBI taxonomy): domain Eukaryota; kingdom Viridiplantae; phylum Streptophyta; class Magnoliopsida; order Poales; family Poaceae; genus Poa; species Poa pratensis. Next base: position 19,061,402 of record CAMZMU010000045.1, read on the forward strand.
GCCGTTTGTCGATGTCAAGTTTTCTTGCCATGCCCGTGGCTCTCGTCCCACCACGGGATGGGTTTGCCCTCGCCGTCCGAGTCGCGTTGGAATGACCTCGTCTGCCACCACTCGTCCGTCATGGCACCGAGATTGCAGTTTTTGAGAGAAGAAGAGGTCGGAGAGAATGGGTTTTTTGGGAGAAGTTGAGAAAGACTGCTTGGAACTGCAACCATTGGGTTTTTATCTTTGAGGAGGATAGAGAAGAATTCAGTGCGACGACGCGTAATCATAACCGCCTGTGGAACCGACAGACATCGAATGCTTCATTTTTGCCAAACCGGTGTGAAATGACTGCACACTTTACAGATATAATTCGCAATGATGACATCCTGTGACCGCACTTGACTCCAGTCGAAATGACATGCCTGTAAATGTCACCACGTCATCTGTGCACCCTTGACGCGTGTAGTAACATGTGTCGAACAGTTGATGTGCATTGACGTTGACATGGGTATGACTATCGGGTACCCTATCATGAGGGTACATGGTGCACTATCCACTAGGTCCAACTATCAAGAGCCTACGAAAAGCCCATGAAGGGAGGCCCAAGGAAGATGGAGTATCCTCCAAGTTAGGCGAAGATTATAGTCGGTTTCATACTACCATACATGTAATTCGAGTCGGTTACGAACACCCGAACCCAGCCTATTATTTAAAGGCTGGGAGGGCTGTCGAACCGACACGCACTTTCAGAACCACCACAACCCTAGCGAGATCAGCCTCGCCGGACTCCCTTGTAACCACCATATTCGCAAATCAATACAGACAGGCAGACGAGGGTTTACCTCCACACAGGCCCTGAACTGGTAAAATCTTTGCCCGCTTGTCAACCGACGATACTACCACACTACCACGTTCTCTCCCCCATATTCCTAAACCCAGGGACCTTAACCATGGGTCATGATGAGTCTACCCCTCGTCAAGTGGCGCCGTCTGTGGGAAAGAATAGCGCTGGACTCGAAGTTTTGGCGGTTTCATCAGAAAACGGCAACTCGCCGATCGCATCTACAAACGGCAACTCGCCGGCTTCATCAGCAACCATAACGCGCCAACTC